>WEIV01011238.1:48956-121179 GCA_013390005.1 Calyptomena viridis | reverse complement strand
CTGAAGGCTTCGTGTGTGTCCTGTTATGTGGCTATGCAGTTTACCCTGTCCTGTCATCACTGCACAGTGTCATGTGGCCAGAGGTTACACATCTGTNTGTCTTGGCAGACATGCTTACACAGTTCCACCATGCGTCTTTCTTATAGCAGTGGGACTTGCTTTTAAGCTATAGACGAAATGCAGATGAAAGCAGTGGAAGGTCTATGAGACCCTTAGAAGAAGTAGTTGATTCAGACTGCCCAAGCAATCACCTGGTTTGTGGCTTGCTGCCTCTCCATGCNTTGCTGCCTCTCCATGCTTCAGGGACACTGTGGAAGATGATGTTGAGACTGGCTGTGGCCTGGATGAATTGCTTGGTGTGCTGTATTCATGAGCTCACCACCCATGCACTGAAACCACTCTGACTCACTAGCTAGAATTTCATCCATTAATGTAATTAAAAAGCAATAAGAAATGAAACAAGGCTAATGAGACTTCTTTAATAATCTCAGTGGATATTGCTAAAACAGAAACACAGGAATCACTTCATTTTAGAATAAATAGACTTTATTAAATTGAAGTTTCAAAAGTGACTAGGTTTTGAAAGCATAACAAAGTGGGTTTAAACAAACTCCAAATTCCAAAGCAAAGTTCAAAACTTGTTATCAAACACATAAAGTCTCAACATTTTTTCTCATGTTAGGAGTGCAAACAGATGTTTTGAAGGAGTAATACATTCAAGTTGTTTTGTAAGCAGGAGACTGGAAAGGGAATGCCTGTCTGTTTTGCACTGTGTCTTCTGACGAAGGAAGGCAGGCCAGCAAAGGGACATGTTCAGATTTTCCTGAAAGGGAGACCAACTGTGAGTAGGAAAACCAAACTATATCTATTATTTTCCTAGTCTCCTTGTCTCTTTCTTTTCCCCAGGCTTCTGCTTGGATACATCAGAAACCTACTTTTTACTGATCTAAATCCCAGATTTCACTTTGTTATGCAAAAAGGCTACAAGTATATTGAAACCCGAAAAGCATAAAGGGTTTGTGCTGATGTGTGAGTGCTGGACTCTCCTGTTTTGACCTGATTCATGTTGGAAAATAATGTATCAGAAACTGGAAAAGACGCAATTATTTAGTACACTTCATCATGAAACCTTATCAGCAGACAGGTTCAAGTGAGAAACTGAGTGTCACTCAAAGTCAGGCATTGGTTGGGAAGTGCCTGTTCAGTAGTCCTGGAAAAATTTCAGGCTGTTATTCCTTCCCCCAAACTGTAGGTCCATTCAGAGGCTGAGGATGGCTCAGCTCTATGACTGTGTCTACTGGTCAGTAACTATAATAAGGATTAAGTCCTTGAAATCATGGAGCTGCCTGCTAAAACATGATTAGCTGCGAGGACTGCCCAGGTTAGCACAAATCCTTATAGTACCATGTCTGTGAATGCAAAAGGGGATATGGATTGAACAAGATTATTTTTACAGACATGAACACATGTTACAGCATGTACAGCTAAGCATGCAAGAAGAAACGGGATCCTCAGATAGGGAATAGAGACTTGAGGGCAGGAACCCTTTAGCCAGAATATTAACTCTGTTCAGAGCCCAAACTTTTCGAGACAGACAAAGGTGATGTAATATTCCCAGGAGCTGGAAATTGCTTTACCTTAAATACTTATTTGAGTTTGATTCACAGAGAAAATGACTTTAGGTGAAGTATATTTTGAAAATATTTTGATTTTATCACTTCTTTTATTTAAAAGCCATAAATATAAAGCTTATTTTTGGCACTCCAGAAAATCAGTTGGCTTCCATAATATCACAGAATTGATGTAGGAGATTGCTTCTGGATATCTGTTCAGTGGAAGCACTCGCATTAGAGATTAAAAATCACTATGTCTTCTTTCCTAAAAGGAACTTGATAGGTATTGCTATGTGATGGCTTCAGGGAACTGCCATTGTAAAAGGTGAGGAATCATTGTATCCTCTGAATCTGGGAACAAAGGGCTGACCCAACAGAGTAGGTGCTCACTGCTCTCGCTTGCTCTCCCTTGCTGAGAAACAGGTACAAGAAGTGCTTTAGAATTATAGCAGTCTGTTGCAGTGTGCCCTGACAGGCAGGTTCTGTCTTTTAAGGATGCTGCTCCTTAACTCTACAGTATGATGGCCATCAGTGGCTAATACTGACATTAAGTGGCAGAGAAACCTGATAATTTGTCTGAACTTTCAGAGAAGATGGGATAATAAGTGATTTATTTGTATTTCTGCTCATTTAAAATAGTAAGCAAGTACGGCAAAGAGCTAACAAGTTGAACTTTGTCAGTAATAACCCCCCTTCTAGCACAGATACTTCTTCAGCTTTTTCTGTAGAAGTGGGAATTAGGGCTGATGAGTACAACAAAGGCTTAGGTGACAGCCCTGAGCTGTGAAGTGGCTTGGTGGGAAGCAATGGAACTGGCTGTAGCACTGACTGGAAAATATCACTGACTTCCCCCTGTGTCTTTGGGCCAGGAGGAAGTACCCAGAACAATGAAATTAGAAACAGATGGATCTGCTGTTATGTTAGGAGTTGGAAATCTTGTTTTTTTGGGGATTTTAGGAGGAGGAATTGAATATTTTTCAAGTTCTTTGCACATGCAATGTTGCACTGCTATGTACAGCTCATGCACATAAGCCTTCCCCAAATATTATAGACATTAATGACATCTCTCGAGTAACTGAAAGAGGATACAACCTGAGCAAGAATGTCAAGCATTTGTAGGAGCAGATAGTTTGAAAGCACAAACAGCTTCATCTTGCCAGGTGGTTTGATTGTGTTGACAGGAGAGTAAAGCAGTATGATGCACTGTGTAGTTTGTTCCAGTTACCAGATGGAACTGGTTGGTACTGGCTGAACAGACTATGCTGTTACTGCACCTTTCTCTCTTCATTCATCCTGTCTTTCCTTTCTTTATAAAATAGTAAGAAATGGCTCCCTTAAACAGTTCATTTCTACCTCTAACTCTGCTCTGAAATATGATGATCTTGCAATGGCTACAAAGCTCCTGCATTATAGCTCAAACTGTCATCTGTCAATAAAATCAAAAAGAGTGGAGCAGCAGGAACATAACAAGACAGGACATGCAGATGAGGCTTAGAAAAGCTGCTCCACAGGAAGAGGAACAAAGGCTGTAACTCTGGGAACTTTTTTGGAAAGAGGAGCGTGGCAGTCTGACATAGGAGGCACTGCTAATTGCAGTGGAATTGCCAACACTGGAAGAAGCTTCTACACTTCAGTAGAATCAGGAAGAAAAAGGTGTCAGGGAACAGGCAAGCAGACAAAGAAGTTGTGGCCACTTTCCTGTTTGCACCTCACTTATCTCTTTTGGCCTGAGCATTGTGTATGTGGAAGTTTGCATGGCTTCCGTTATTTATTGGAGTTGTCTAGGAGAGCAGTGGAGGGCCTGTCCCATTATCCAAAATGCTGGGAATAGGCAGTTCAATTGCTTTTGGGAGGCAAAAACTTTTTTGCTATCCCGTATATTGGCTGGACTCTTGTTCATCCTCTGTCTTTGCATAGTTCTTGAATGAAATTAACCAAGTGTGTAGGACACTGCTGCTGAGTCTGTGAGCTCAGAGAGAGATCAGATAAAGAGGTGAATTGAAACAGCAGTGACTGTTGCACTAAAATAATCTCAAGAAGAGTGGAGCAGCAAATGTCAGTTAAACTGATGGTGGAAGTATCCACCTACCACAGAGGAGAAAGAGATGAATAGCAGAGAAAATGTGAGGAGTGCTCTTCCAAGGCAGTGGCTGTCAAAGTGAGTCCTGATGTCCAACTTTTTTTCTAGACTAGATCAGTGTCATCCTGGCTGAGTGTCAGCAGGGAATGAGGTATTAATATTGTGACTTCTTTTCAATTTCTAGTAATCTCATATCTTCTCTGTATTGGTAGGGTTTGTGTGCATGATCTAGCAGAGTGCTTAACAACCATGATCTTCCTTCATCTGTACTGGATTTTTACTAATAAAATGCGATGATCCTTGCATGATGTGCCTGCCTTCCTCAGCATGTTGCTGACTGGGGCTACTGAAATGGGTCTTCTGCAGTAATGGTTGGATCTGGCTTGATTCCTGTTTCTAGCCTCTTTTTTTATTCATTGGTTTTCAAGTCAGTTTCAGAAAGTTCTTGCAGATTTGTCCTTGCTTTGTCTGGGCACTCTGAATACAGTGAGCTGAGGCTCACTGACAGTGGTGAGAATCAAGCACATCTAGTTCTCTTGGAAGAAAGACAAAGCTGAGTAATATGTATGTGAGAGGACAGGGGGAAGGGCACAAACCAGCAGTTAAGTGGCATGTGCTGACTTCAGATTGTTGGAAACATCCTGCTCAGGTGGCATATGCATTTGATGCAGTCTGTGCTTCCAAATGCTGTAACCACCTGTGCGTATCAACTCAGTGTAATCTTTTGTGGGGTTAATAACAGTAAATGATCAACTTAGATTTTTCAGATTGTCTGGAGGTTAAATTTCTTTAAATCCCTTTGGGTGGAGGTAAACCGAGTGCATAGCTTGGGCTGTGTGCTGTGACCTGTAACAGGATATTGCTGGAATACACTAGTATGGGTGGCCCTCAGGAAGGAAGGCAGATGTTTATTGATATGAGGGGAATGCAAGTAGAGAGATGTTTAAAAATTAACAGAGAAAGCCCTCAGCTTTATCATTCCAAATAAGACCTTTCAGCTGTGACTATCAGTAAGAAAATCAAGAGCAGACCTGCCACAAACCATGTGAAAAGCACATGAAGAATAGTGACACTGGAGCATCTTGAAGTCTGAGCAAAACAATTTTGCATGCGCGAAACTTCAGTACACTTATACTACTAATATGCATAAGGTGAATGTAGCCCAGCAGTTGTGCAACCCCCAAAAATGGGTGCTCGGAGGCATCTCTCAGGTGGGCATGAGGGTGGCCCCAGGAGCTGGGTGTCTGACAGTGTCTGACAGGTGAAGTGGCAGTTAGATACAGAACACCAGATGTTCATTAAGTGCTGACAGAAGCTGAAGGCGTAGAGACAAGATGCTGCCAAGGGCAGATCAGCACTAGGGAAGTTTTACTAAATGGAGAGTAACATTAATATGTAAGAAACTGGAGAAGTACAGGTGCTGGAGCAAGGCAGATAAGCAGGGCAGGCTGCATGAAGTCTAGCAAGCTCGCTTGCTGACAGGGGCGAACTCTGAACCCTCCATCCTCATATGCCTTCACTGTTGCATCTGGTATCTCCTTTTCACCCAGCACTGCCAGGTTTCTCCTGCTCCATGACTCTATGCAGGTCTCCAGTTGGAGCATTAGCTGCTTGTGGGCTGTGTTTGCCATGTGGGAATTGCAGAGGGAAAAGTCCATGGGGTATGCATCTCCAAGACAGGGATTGTGTGTGTGCCTTATTTTCTGTGCACCCCATCCTGTATGCCAGTCTCCCATGCCACTGGCCACCTTCTCCCCCACTGCTGTCAATGCGCTGCATTCCTTCTTCTACAGCAGTGGGTCTGTGAGCTCCTCTGGCCCCTCTGCCTTCTCCAGCAGTGATGCTGTGCATCTCTCCTGCTGTCATCTCCCTAAGCATTCTCTCCCTGTTTTCCCCCAACCTGCAATGTAAGTTGTCTCTTCAAGGAGAGGAAACATTTGCAAAGCTGAGCTTGCAAGACAAGGATGAGATGGATAGAGGGTGCTAATGGCTTCCTTGAAGAATCATGGAAGTTCATGGTAATATGGAAGTGGTTGAAAAAAACAAACTTAGGTCAGTGGATGTAGCCTATGTGTCCTTGTTTTCTTTTCAAGTTTTCAGCCAGTAAGAATTAAATGTTCCTCTGAAATGTGAGGATGGATCAGAAGTGATGTCTAAAAGATGCATCTTTATATACAGACAGGAAGAGAATTGCTGTTGGGCAGAGTGCTAGGTCATGCTTTCCTTGCCTAAGATATTTTGGATTTTTTTTTAATGTAGCTGACAGATGCTCTTTACTCACACTCAGCTCTTAAAGCTGGCTTCTTTCCATCTTACACAGAGCTATTATTAACAGAAGCCTGGGAGCAGAGCAGATTTGATACACCAGGAAAAATGGTGCAAATCCCTGTTTTTCTGTGTAGTGAAGCTGAGGCACAGACAGGCTCAGAACTAAAGGTTAAACAGTGAATCGTGTAGCAGAACTAAAATTGAACGTGAATTTCTCATTTCAGGTTTTCTGCTTGTCTTTTAGCTCATATAGTTGGTTTTCAGTGATGGCAACACTGATGTGATGTTTTTGGCTGGCTAGATCTGAGATATATATGTTTTCTGCGGTTACTTCAATGTGTTCTGTTTACCAAAGTTGAGTTACTTGGATGCGTCCCACGTAGGTTGATGTAGGATTAATGTGGTTGTTAATCTTATAGGGAGTGTGTCCTTGTGCACAGAATTTTATGGAATGCTTTTTAGTCATTTGCAGACTACAGTTTTTTTTCCAATATATGGTAAACCTCTTAAATAAAAAGGTCTTCTACAGCTAAGAGCATTAGAAAGAATCAGTGTTCTTAGCAGAAAAGAGACATTATCCAAAATAATTATATTGGAAGCCAGGAGAAATAAGATTTAGGGAATAATACTTAAAATAATTTGTTATGTAAATCAAACCTACTGGATATGCATATACAGGCTGTATCCTTAGACAGAAAATGTATTTCAGTCAGCTGAAATATTGACAAATGCAGTAATTGTGAAAAAGTTTCTTGTACACTATTTGTCCTTAATTTTGAATAGTTTAATCAATATTTTTAGTTCTGGAATGGAACTTTCCTATGGTGCCTGTGCTACTGTTTGCAATCAAATCCTCCAGTTCTAATGACAATCTTGAAAATATCTATTAATCTCAGAGTACGTTATCTGGGAGTTATTAAGTTTCTATGTAAATGTCCTGTACTTTATCTTACTGAGGCTTCAAGGCAGTATTTAGACACATGTGTAAACACTTTAAAATACTATTTAGACATCACAGTCAATGTGGTGTTATATGCAGTTTTTTGGAATGTATGTTTGTTTCTTTATAAGGCATTTTGTGCTATGCATACACCCTGTGTGTCTAGTAGGAGACAGCATCTAAGAAAATAAATTTATTTTCCTTAATACAATGAGAATAGCATCTGGAAAATATTAAAGAAGCTCTCTTCTATTTCACAGAAATTGAAGATAAGAAAAAAGAGTGAGTTATTTCTCACTAAAGAGGGTTGCCCTGTAGTAATTTTCTAATTCCTTAGGATAGAATTCAAGTGGTTCGTAATATTATGTACTTATCAGAATCTTCTTGTGGATGAATTTCTTCTGAAAATTTGTAGTTTTCTCATTATTTTAGGTAACTACATAATTACCATGTACAAAACATGGAATCTCAGATCACTTTTTGGTTCTCCAAGTATACAGTGGTAGTGTGATGCCTGAGCTATGAGACCACCATAGTATCCTCCAGAAAGCACGTTTTAAGTGTAGTTAAGCCAGCTTGGATGTCAACTCATTGTAATTTAGATTATACAAAAGAATGATTTTAAAGAGTGGAAAATTCAGATGTTGAAATCTCATTGACTTTCAGAAAGAAGTTGTGAACATAACTTCCTTTTGTGTTTTTTCACAAACCTAAGTTTGGAGTTGATGTACATTTGCTTTCTTTCCTCCTTGCTCGTATGATCTCTTTCTGGTGTTAATCGGAACAATTGTTCCCACATGGGCTGGTCCTGGAGGGTGGTGAGTTGTTAATGGAATGGTGCATGTCATCTGCTTTAAACCATATACAGTATTCCAGGAGTAACCAGGGATAAGTCCTGTGAAGTTGGTTTCCGGTTATCATCTCTTGTTTTATGAAATTGACAGCCTCCAAAGTCTGTCCAAATAAACAGAATTGAAAAAGAAAAATACTTGTTTTGATGTCTGAGCGTTGGAGATGTATGTACCAGTGCTTGTTTTTCTTTCCCTGGGCATGATGAAATGGTACATCATATTTTGCTTGCCTTATTTTGCTTGGCTGTGCTCCTTAGTTTCTCTTATGTGGATGCAAAATAATAAAAAAGAGCTTGAGCCATATCATATTTGGGAGCTTTGCATTTAAAACATGTCTGAGTGCACAGATTTGCACTATGCAGTAGAAAAAAAAGAATTGCAACTAGTTTAGTTGTTTTGATATAAGGTTTATAGGAAATAGTCTTCCACTGAGTTTTCCTTGAGGTCTTGCAAACTTTTTTGTCTTCTTTTTCCTTCCAGACATTGTGTTCACCCAGTTGATTTTGTTGAACCAGTATTCAGTTCAACATAGAAAGAGTTTGATCAGCACACCTGACGAACAGGCAAAAAGCTTGGAAGCACAGGAACTTCCTGAGTTGGCTTCACTGTTGGATCTGAGTTGTTGTACAATTGGGATCAATGTTGAAGTACCTGTATTTGTGTGGCTGTGTCAGACTTTCTTATCCTTCTGGTATTTTAAGTGTCATTATGTGTATTTCTGAAGTGCCATTGTCAACTTAATCAGGTGCTCCTTCCTTCCCATTCATGTCCATGCAGGGCTTCTTCCATCATGCTGTCAGATCTGTTTAGGCACTTGCACACTTAAGAAGACTGAGAATGGATCCATCTGAAAATAACCATTTAATTTGCTGAGTTACTTTACAGATGGATCAGTTCTCTGATCAAGTTTGTTGCTTGGTTGCTCAAACAGCTTTGCTGGAAGAACAGAGGGGGATCTAAGAGCAGTTGTTCATGTCGTGTGAAATAGTGCTGCTGCCAGGCATCAAACCCATCTCTTATTGCTCTGCTGTGAACTGTTTGTGCATCTGTTGGACCAAGGACATATCTCACTGTCCTTTTGCCTAGATTATTCAGTCTTACTTAATGCTTACTAAAGTAAAAAAATTCCTGGTTTACGTTTTTAAGAATGCCATTGTTTTATTTTCTCCCCTGAAGAACTTTGGGAACTTTTAAACTGTTCCCTTAAATGAAAGGTGAAGTGTGTCCAAGAGATTCAAACCAGCTTCCTGCATTCACTGATGATGGTGGAATCCAACTACAAGTGATGAAGCAGCAGAGGAGCTACTGGATGATATTGATGAATCTGTTTGGATGCAGTTTTTGAATTTTGTGGCAAGTGATAAGATGCTGAATGGCCATTTTCTCCATTATTCCTTGGTTTCTGTAGTCCTGCTATTTTTTTTCACATTAGGCAGAACTGAAGGTACTTCATTAATAGCTTTTTGACACTGAAGAACATTTAACGCTGTAGGCTTGCTTTCCTTCTGTCCCACAATCATTACTGGAACTGAAGAAGGTGGTAGATAGAGGTTATCTTCCAACATCAGAATATGTTTAATCATTCAGTCTGTGGAGAGGAGTTTAAAGACTATTAAGTGATTAGAGTTTGAAACTACAGAAAGGAAAAAGAATAAAAGATGCATTTTAGTTGCTTACAACAAATGGAATAGGAAGATGGAAGAGTGTCTCAAATTTGATTTCATTCATTGTTCATCAGATAAGGTACAGGTATTTCAGTTGATTTAAATAATTTTTTTTTTTCTGAAGTGAATACTTCTGAAGCTAATATATCCATCTGCAAAAATTTCTTGTACAAATTTTCTGTTCTGTGTCATCCTGATCTCGGTGGAATTGTAGACTTCAGATATGACAAGTAAAACAATCATTCTTGACGTACAGTTGCTTCCAGGGGTGAGATATGAGTCATGGTTGGACTCAGTGATCTTAGAGGTCTTTATCAACCTTAATGATTATATGGTACTATACCAATACCAGAAAAACATTTTTTATATATTGTACTTGACATACAAAACCTCTTAGATTTATTTTACTTGAACACTTTTAGACACCTCTATGTTTGATTAAGAAGTAATATCTATGCAGGTAACACTGCTGTTTGCCTATTTGTAGTCAATTAAATGAGGCATTCGTGTATAATTTTTAAACAGCTGTTCTTAAGCAACTTCACAAGGACATGTAGTTAACACTAGATACCTTTGCAGTTGCATCCAGTATATCTGTTTGTACTCTTATTGCACAAATGCGGATCTCGTATTCTTGGAAGAGTTTAGCATTTGCACTATGAAGATCCAGTGCTCTAAAGTTCTCATTATAATGCATTGGCTTCTCAGAAATAAGTGGACAAACTGAAAGGAGGAAAAGTGGTTTATGTGCAAGCTGGCAGATGTAATTTTGCTCATATTAACCCGGAAATGACACCTTATGTTTATAATTTATTTTTTAAGAAATAAGTGGATTTCAGTTTTTTGCTCCCTTTTGAATAACCAGAACTGTAATGGGTCTCTCTAGAAGCCTGGGGCAACACACAGTTTTAAGAAAAGTGGTGGCTACTAAAGATTATCCACACTGCTGAGGATGAACTTAGAACAGTTCTGATGTTCTTTATATCGTGGCAATGGATTACTTCATGTTCAGTTTGTGGTTCCTATACTCCCAGGTTTTGTTTTTCAGAATTCCTGCCCTCTATGTATTTGTGCAATTAATTCTCCTTGAGTATAGTACTTTGAACTTACCATTTCTAAATTACATCCTGTGTTTTTTCAAGGCCATTTCGAAGTCTGTTTATTGCTACTGTGGTGCTTGCAAAACTTCACAGCTCGTTATCATTTGAAAGGTGTTTTTGCTACATTAGCAACCAAGAGAATAATGTAAACAGTAAGACCCATACACCTAGCAGGTCTAACAGGAACTCTATGTAAGGTACTGTTAGTGTACAAAATTACTTACAAGAACCTAGAGAAAATTACTCTTTGAATAGTTTTTCAACTTGCGTTGTGGTTAGCATACAATATCTGTAACTCGACAATATCCTCATGTTTGATTATGAGCATGTTGTGTGAGACAGTATCAAAAAGCCTCATTAAAGCAATAGCTGTGTTAGATCTCCATGGTATCTCCTACAGCCGCAGGCAATTTCCCCTTCCAACCACGCTATGTAAGAAATATTTCCTGTGTGCTGGTTTTTCAGTTCAGCAGGCTATCTATTGAAAATAGAAGTGTTGACACAAGCAGGTTTTGCTAGAATGACCAAAATGTCAAGATTCCTTCAAAGACATATTTTTGTTTTATTAAAAAAATTAGGAATCATTCAAACGGTTGGGTAAATAAAATTCTTCTGCACAACCTAGCCTGCCTTCAAAGCTGTTGGTGTTTTAAAATACAGATCTCTCCTGCAATTAGATACTTTAAACTTTTAACTTTTTAACTTAACATTCTCTGAGACGAGAATGCTGGTTGTTTCCTACCAAACTGAAAGGAAGTTAGAGTTTTAATGAGTGTGTCTGGATTACAGGATGTAACAAGAAAAGACTAAGTAATCACAAATTATCTGCTTCAGAGGCATCTTGGAAGGTCTCTGAATAAAGATGTAGATTGCAACAGCTACCACACTTGTATTGCTCCTGCTCTGAGGGGTTTTTTGGATTTCAGTTTGTAGAAGTAGTAGATAGCCAGTGTGTCTGATGTCAGGTTAGCTATGTGAGGAATAACTAGCTTCAAAACCAAACCTGTTAATTTAACTCAAATGTGATCTGCAATACAATTAAGCCATGAAGTGTCATTGTCAACACATTTCCTCAGTAACAGGAGATGTATCTGCTGTTTCCTTCTTTGAGTGAGTAGGTTGATCTTTGTTTTAGCTAAGTGGTGGCAATAAATGTTATTGTGGAAATCAGTCCATTGTAAACAAAGTCTCTTCATGATGACAGGCTGTTTCAATCCCTACCTCAGCACAAATACTCTGACTTTGCCTTCTTCTTTCCTTTTATTTATTTTCTTTTTTAACACCTCCATGGTCTCTTGGTGATAGATTCACAGTTAGCTCTTCCTGACTTTACTTTCCTTGAGTTAAAAGACACTTTGAACACTTTTGTTTGCAATACATTTTGAGCATTAGATCCTTGTATCTCTTTCTCTTCCACTGAAAACTGTCTGCCAGAAGACCTTGATTTGATGCTACAGTAGTGCAGGATCATGGGGTTGATTTTGCAAAACCCAGAAAGATCTGTTTCATGGGATAGTTTTGATTTCTGCAAAGCTTCTTTGACAGTAAAATTAGAGGTCACTTAAGGTTGTTAAGGTTGTTACTGTATTGATGCAGCCCATTGATACATCAGTTGCCACACTTTTTAGACTGAGATTAATTTTTAGAGCTACAGTTAACTTGAATGTAATAAAAATGATCAAAAGCCTCAGAAGCACAATCTGTGATGAAAGACTGAGAGAAGTAGGTTTATTTAGCTTGGAGAAGAGAAGACCGAGGGGAAGTGTCATAGTCTTTAAATACATGTAAAGTCACTTCAAAAAGAGAGAGAGGGGTGAGCCTTTGCTTGTATCATACTGCTTGGCTTTTGAACGCAGTCTACCTGGGTCACCAAATCTAAGATCTATATTATTACTAGTGGTGCTGTGAAGTACTGTTTCACTCCTTGAGCTAGTGGAACAATGTGTGTGTGTGGGGGTGTCAGCTAAAGCTGACATCTCAGCTGCAAACTGTTGCCTTCTAAGTGAGTCAGTGCAAGAACTCAGCTTGCTGCTTCACTTGGCCACTGAAGGCAAGTTCACAGATTCACAGAATAGCCAGGTTGGAAGGGGCCTCTGAGATCATCGTGTCCAACCCATACCCTAACACCATAGCTCAATAACTAAATGAGGGCACCAAGTACTATGTCCAATCTTTTCTTAGACACATCCAGTGTTGGGGACTCCAACACCTCCCCAGGCAGGTTATTTCAATACTTTATAATTCTTTCTGTAAAGAATTTTTTCCTAATCTCTAACCTAAACCTACCCTGGCACAGCTTGAGACGATGCCCTCTAGTTCCGTCTGTTGCCGCCTGGTGAAAAAGACCGACTCCGACCTGTCTACAACCTTCTTTCAGGAAGTTGTAGAGAGCAATAAGGTCGCCTCTAAGTCTCCTTTTCTCCAGGCTGAACAACCCCACCTCCTTCAATCTTTCTTCATAGGGCTTGTGCTCCAAGCCTCTTACCAACTTCGTCGCCCTCCTCTGGACACGCTCTAATATCTCAACATCCCCCCTAAGCTGGGGGGCCCAGAACTGAACACAATACTCAAGATGTGGCCTCTCCAGTGCTGAGTACAGGGGAAGGATGACCTCCCTGCTCCTACTTATCCTGCAGTTCCCAATACTGGCCAGGATGCCATTGGCCTTCTTGGCTGCCTGGGCACAGTCCAGCCACACTGTCCCCAACTTGTAATGTTGCTGGGGATTTTTGTGGCCAAAATGCAGAACTCAACACTTAGACTTATTAAACTCCATCATATTAGACTCTGCCCATCTATCCAACCAATCCAAATCTCTCTGCAGAGCCTTCCTCCCCTCCAGTAAATCAACACAACCTCCCACCTTAGTGTCATCTGCAAATTTACTAATAAAAGATTCAATTCCCTCATCGATGTCGTCAATAAAGATATTAAACAAGACTGGTCCCAGAACAGACCCCTGGGGGACACCACTGGTGACTGGCCACCAGCTGGATGCAGCTCCGTTCACTCTCCGTTCTACTGTCACACTCAAGTAATCTTTTCTTTCCCTCCCTCACTCCCTCCCTCCCTGCCTTTGTCAGTTGTCCACTGGAATTTGGGAAGTTTGGTCACAAAGGCTAGTTAACTTCTAGTGAAAAATGAGAGGAGAAAATAGTGTAGAAAAGTACCACAGCTGTGCCCATAAGGTATACATTCAGGTGCAGTTGATGGTTTCCCAGCTTGTGCTAGAACCCATTTGATGGCTTTCTGTCTGGAGAGATTGCAAAACTGTGTAAGTTTTGCACAGCTGATCAGCAGTAATCTTCCTTATTGCTAAAATAAAGAATGAGACAACAGAGTTGGACTGATAACCTCTGCTCTTGTGCACAGGTGAGGAATATCTTCCTGTTGGGTGTTACCCTCTAACATTTATTTTTCCTCAGGTTCTGGAAAGTGGAGGCATATACCTCTGTTTTACCTGCTGGCCATCATTCAGTGATCTAGCAGTTTTTATTCTAATTAAAAATTCTGAGACAGTAGGTAAATTATAGAACTCTGTAGGATTTACACACTGGCACTTTGTTTACTGCTATTTTTCCTTTTCTTCTTATGAACCCTGAGGGATTTCTGAGTTAGCAACCAAATAGCTACAATAATATATTCAAAGTTAGCAGAGCTGAGGTTTTTTTGTTTGGGTTTTGGTGGGATTTTTTTTTGTTTTGTTTTGTTTTGTTTTTTTTAATCAGCTACTTTTAAAAGAATATTTTGGATGTTCTGAGAGAGCTTGAGCAATTTTTGCTTTTCCTTCCAGTATCCTTTTCCGAAGTATGTGCACTCCAAAATCTGCTTTAACCATCAGCTTGCCCACGTATCTAACCTAGTGGGGCTTCTGACCCATTAGTAATTTGGTAAATGTCCAGCAGTATGCCAGAGTTTCAGATCCACTGGGTTTAGGACAGGGGAAGTCTGCTCTTATTAGATGTATTTATAGAAAGAAGCGGTCAGCCTTTCTTAAAATCCCAAATAATTTCCATGCAGTGGAAAAATTGCAGTTCTGTAAATCTTGTAGACTATTTTTGGTGTTCAGACATCTGCCATAGATTCAGCTATGATTCAGCAAGATTAAGACCATGCTGCTGTTGAAAATAATGGTCCTGCCCTGCAAATATATTGATGCATTTTTGTGTGGATCATCCAGATGTTCTGAATTAGCCCCTGGCTGAATGAATGCTACAACTGACTTAAGGGCAGGAGCAGACAGGGAGGGAAGGGCCTATGGCACCTGTGGAGGACAGTTCACAGCTTGTCATGGTGAATGTGACACTTCAGGTTCAGGACCAGGCTTAGGTCAGACAGCAGGATCTTCACCAGCCCTGTGTGTTTTGTCCAGTTGTGGCCTTGCACTGGCCATTCTGTTTGTCCTGTTCACTGAACACATTGTGAATTGTTTCTTTCTTTTAAGATTATGGGAACTTGCCTCCCTCATATTTTCAAATTCCCATTGCCTAGGCTAGATGACTGAATGGCTTTACTCTCCTTCTTCTCTTTGCTTTTGGATTGACTCTTCTTTCAGCCTTGAAGAATTATGTTGTTTTTCAGCAATGCATTCTCTTTGCCCTGCTAATTCTTAGTACTGCGACATGCCAGATTGATTGAAGAGGTCTTCAATGATCTTCTCTATCTGCATACCAAGAAATTTTTCCCTTGCTTTCTTTTTACCAGTTCTTATAGAGATAGATCAGAGCATTAAATAAAAGGCAAGGGTGATGGGTCATCTTCTCTGGCTTTATGCAAATTGTGTCTACTCATGGATGTTTTAAGAGCTGGATTGAGCTGGATTTTCTTATTGTTTCTGCTGACAGGAATCATGTTAATTACAAATAACTAAGCGACAAGGTTCCACAGGTATCTATTGTCAGACTGGGTGATCACATTAAGAAATCACCCAATTAACTAGACGTAACTGGAATGAACATGAGATGTGATTTATTTATTTGTGGATTGCTACTTCAATCACATTTTTACTGTGTATACAGTTACAACAAACAAGTGGCTCCGTGTGCACAGCTAAAGAGGACAGCTTTAGGGCCCATAGGACTGTAATTCCATGGACAGCTATACTAAGCCACATATGCTGAGCCAGTCTCTGACATAATGAGTCCTGTGTCCCTGTTCCCAGGCACTGGCTCATACCCTTAAGTTTGTACTTGTTGAGTAAAACTGTGGAAGATGCATCCCTTGAGAACTGACTTGAGGAAGACAAAGGTGAATCCTATTTTTCATCTGGTGAAGTTCCCCAATCCTGTTTATTGTAAAGCTGCAAAAAATATCTATGTCTGCCAAAAGGAAATGGAGACACGGGATGGGAGAGAGAGGGTGGAACCGTGAGATGAGGGACTACCTCTCTTGGAGCCAGCTGATCCTAAAACAAAGTGTTTGTTGAACAATGAATTAAGGCAGGTGACGGCAAGCCTTTTTAAGCTGTCTTAAACAACCTCTGGACACCTCATCTTTCAGGCAGCTTACCGCAATTCCTCAGTTGCCCAGCTGCTTTTTGTGCAGCTGGAAGCTGACCCAGCTGAAAAAAACCCCAGGGTTTAGGTGGTGGTTGGGGTCCAGTCAGTTTGAAAACTGTTCACCCTGGAACCTTCTAAACATCTGCCCTCATGAAGAAGAGAACAGGATCAGACTGCTGATGGTGGGAAGAATGTGGGTGTTGTTTAAGCTGGCATTGCCACTAAAGAAAGGGATCAATGTTGTTCATATGAGAAGGGCAGTTATTGTTGTTATAAATACTCTCTTTTTTTTTTTTAATTCACTTAAAATTATGTCTCTTGAAATGAAAAGATTTCTCTTTTTCCAGTGTGAAAGCCAAAGCATTCATTCATATGTGCTGAGAGTCTGTTTCGTAACTCATATTTTCAGTCACTGGGCTTGTATTTACTATTTTTAATTTTCTTCTATAACTGCTGTGTTATTCTTTTGACTCTCTTTACTTAGTCATAGATGAGTCAATTGATTTCTTTTATTTTTCTTCTTTGTTTCATTCACCTGAACACATGGTCTATTCTGTTTCATCCTTGCACTGGAATGACTGGATTCTGTTAATCTTACAGGGTGGAAAAAAAAAAGGAGAGAACAAGAAAAAGATTATGATTTGGGAAGTAAGGTTTATGCTCTAATATTTGGCTTTTTACATGTGTGAAATTCTCTTAGCTAGTAATGGACCTACTTATATAATGGAAGAAGTAGATTGGAATCGAGATCATGTAAAAGAACAATGCCTTGATTACTGTTCTCAGTAAGTACTTCTCTGTAGTAGGTCATGCAACTGTTGTTTTTTTCAGGAGGATGAACCATCTTTGCTTTTTATGAGGCGTGGTGGTAGTGATGATGCCATGGTAATGACTTGACATGACCATTTGCCTTGTGGTGGTAGAAGAGGAAATAAGGCTGAAACTTCCTGACCTTGATTAAAACTTCTCCATCTTTAAGCTTATTTGTTGGGGCAGCTGCTTAAAGTAACTGAATATGAATACTGAAAGCTATGGAAAATGTTTACAGTCCAATGGGATACAAGTTAGTAGCCTTATCAATGTAGTGACACTTGTTAACCGTGAAGTGATTTTTCTTTGAACATCCTCTGTGAGGGATTGTTTTTCACATACTACATAATTCTGGTCAGCTGGGCAGTTTCCTGTAACAGTGAAGAAGCCAAAATCGGCTTCCATTCCATTGACACCATTCAATGTAGATCCACAATGTAGCACACTCTTACCTATCATGAGACCTAAACAGGCAAAATAGACATCTGGTGTAACCATATACTGCTGTGAGCTGCGCAGAGTTTGTGTCACACTCTGAAGTAATCATTATTTTCAGACGTCTTTGCTTGTCGCTTCTGCCTAACCCCTCAAAAATAGGCTTGTATTAATAATGTTATGGTAGACATTGTTTATGTGGAAATAAATTCCCACTATGTTGGACAAATAAATGTCCACCATGATAAGCAAGAGAACACAGTGCTCACTAAATTTAGAGGAGAGATTCTTAGTCTTAAATTATTTACCAAAATGTTACTTGTTTTTGTCAGTATCAGCTAATCTTTAAGTAGTAAATGAATTGCTGAGTAGATCTAAAGAAAAGCCTATCAAGTGATTGGTATTTGAATTCAATAACTTCATCAAGAACAAGATTCCAGAACAAATGAAGGAAGTCTTTCTTCATTTGTCAGTCTTTATAATTGAGACTGAAGCAGAGTTATGAATTACATCTTTCCTCTAGTGGGAGCTACTCATGATGGGTAGGTGTTTGTGACGCTATGGCATTATCCCTGCTGTTGATGTTTTTTCATGCTTACTTACTCAGACTTCCTGTGCTGCTGATTTTAATTCCATATGGAGGTACAATGGCATAAGAAGTTGTCTGTGCTGGCACAATGAAAAATCTCTTATGAATGGATTATGACAAAGATGTACTTTTATAGCAGCTAGAGAAGCTATGAAATTAACAACTGATTGCATCACTTTTCAATTAGTCTTTGCACTGGGACAGCAATATTACTGTTCTGCTTTGTTGATGAGAGAAGACTTGCTTCTAGCATGAGATCCTATCTTCATTACTTGCTAATTACTCTGTATTTAACCTGGGTTTTCCCCTTCAGTATGGTATGCATTGTTGAATCTAAAGCAGCTGTCAGAGGCACACTTGAAAGCTCTGTCATAAGCTGCCTTGGTGGCTTTCTGTCAGCTGTTAGTGCCAGGTGGAGTCACTGAATGCAGGTACACGACGTAATGAGTCTTCTAACACCTACCCACAAGCCTCTGAGCACTCATTCCCATACACTGCTTACCTCTGCTGGCTCACTCTTTGCATCACTGGCCTGAAATGGGAGACATAAAACCTTTTCTTAGTATCTAGTATCCCAACCTGCCTACAATCTATTCATTTTCATTCATCTCTACATTTGAAGCAACAGGAGCAGTGGGCCCTCAGAAACCCAAAAGTCTTTATACAAATTGCTTGACTGTGGAAACACAGGTATCAGTCTGAGGTGAAGAGAGAAAAGCCTGCTCCTTTAATAATGGAGGAACACCAAACATCAAGCTGCTGCTGCTGTTTGACCATAAGGTTGGGGGATCTGAAGATTGGTGTAGAAGAGAGATGAAGAGATTGAAGTGGTAGTGCTGGAAGTACAGTCGTAAAAATTCCAGTGATGAAATGGGCTGTATGCTGCCAGCCCTGGGAGCATGGGGCAGGGGCAGAGGTATCCATGTTGAACATGATATCTGCAAAGATCAGTCCACTCAGGCAGCCAGCAAAGGAACAGAAAGACAGTGGGAGGTAAGTGGCCTTACCCTGCCCTGGAAAAAAACTCAGCTTTGATATACAAGATATATATAATACAAAGCATATAAACAGCACAGATTAGGACTTGACATTTCAGGACAGGAAGATGGAGTCAGTTGTCTTTATTCCTGTTTCAAAGGACAGTTTGAAACACGAGGTGTGTGCTGGATTCTGCACCTTGCAAGGGGTAACCCTGGATGTATGAGACTCTGGAAAGCAGTGCTCTGGAAAGGGACCTGGGGATCCTGGTCACTCGCAAGTTGAATATGAGTCAGCAGTGCCCTGGCAGCCAGGAGGGCCAACTGTGTCCTTGGGGGCCATCAGGCAAAGCATCACCAGCTGGTCAAGGGAGGGGATTGTACTGCTCTGCTGTGTATTGGTGTGGCTTCACCTTGAGTCCTTTGTGCAGTTTTGGGCACCACAACGTAAGAATGATATAAAGGTATTAGAGAGCATCTAAAGGAGAGCTGTGAAGATGGTGAGGGGCCTTGAGGGGAAGCCTTATGAGGAGTGGCTGAGGTCACTTGGTCTGTTCAGTCTGGAGAAGAGGAGACTGAAGGGAGACCTCATTGCAGTCTTCAACTTCTTTGTGAAGGGAAGAGGAGGAGCAGACACTGATCTCTTCTGTATGGTGCCCAGTGACAGGACCCAAGGGAGTGTCCTGAAGCTGTGTCAGGGCAGGGTTAGGGCAGATATGAGAAAAAGATTCTTCACCCAGACGGTAGTTGAGCCCTGGAACAGGCTCCTCAGGGAAGTGGTCACAGCACCAAGCCTGACAGAGTTCAAGAAATGTTTGGACAATGCTCTCAGGCATATGGTGTGATTCTTGGGATGGTCATGTGCAGGGCTGGGAGTTGGACTTCACTGAACCTTGTGAGTCCCTTCCAACTCAGGATATTCTATGATTCTATGATCTTGAAAGCTCACCTTCAGCTTTCTGTTTGGAGACCACACCATCGCTCATTTGCCAAAGGATCTCCCACTTTCTTCTTCCTTCATCACACTGTTCAGACTGTTTGGTTCAGATATGAGGGGACGGAACAGGCAAATCTGATTTTATTTTTGGGTAGATTTTCCATGTGACCAGAGTTGTAGCTCTGAGTTGATAGAGTGGTTCTGCTGGGACTGTATACGCTACTTGCCTCAACTAATTTTTGGGATCCCTGTTTCATTCATGTATTTCAAAATAGCTGGCAAATAGAAAAAAGTGAGGAAATCTAGCACTTCACAACAGATGAATTAGTTCATCTTTTCAAAATAGGAAGCATTTATATACAGACTTAAAACATTGTGGCCACCTCTTGATCAAATCTAAATTGCTAGATGCATACATGCTTCCCTACCTGTTCAAACTATTTGCCTATTTAGACAGCCTGTAAGTTATGACATACTAGACTATTGCCTAGCTGACTTAATTTCTTTCTGGAGAGGAATAAGATGAAATTTTTCACATGCTAAGACTTCCAGACAGTGATTCTGTTGTAAGTAAAACATCTTGTCTGCCTCTGTAGTTTGCAGTCTCTGTTCTGTCACTTGATTACTTGAACTCCTTTAGTACAAGATAGAGAACTCTTTCAGTGGTAGAAATGGACCCTTACACATTTTGTATAAACTTCTTTCTGTCTTCCATTGTAGAATGTAAGGGTGAGGTCTGGCAGTGTAATACAGCAAATTTATAGGTCACTGTTACATGTAAAAGCCAGTTTCTCTCATTTCTCCCTCTCTTTCCCTCTTCTTACCTTCCTCTTGTCATCAACTGCACACTTCTCTCCTTTTCTTTCTTGGCACTCCTCTTGCCCTTGGTGGGCTAGTTCAGCTCACTGAACACACAAAAAAACCCACTCAAAACAAACAAGTGAATATTCTTCTGAGGATTTGGTGTGCCAGAGCAGCTCAAGTGAGCTGCCAAGGCACACAAGAAATTGTCGAGGAGGCAGCCCACTCCTTGTAGCAGCAAGATCTGGCTCTTAGATCTGGCCAGCTGCAATGTGAAACCTTACCTGAATGGAAGCTTGCAGAAGTCTGAGAAGGTTACAGCATAGCCACTGCTGCTATTGTGTTTTCTACTAACTGACCTACACGCCTCCTTTACTTCAACAACTGTTTTGAATAATCAGAAGTTAATTTTAACTCCAAATTTCTTCCGTGAGGATAAGTGCCTCTAAGAATAGTTCTCAACAGACAGAAGATGAATGGCAAAATGAGCAAACAATAGGAGCCAGTGGACCTCAAAAAAAACCAAAAATGGGACTAATGTGTCTTCTAATCCCTAGGAGTGGGTCCTTCTCTCTGTTGTATTTGCACATACTTTTGCACATACTTCGACCAAATTAGGCGGCTACTTTTTTAACCTCAAGGATTTTCAATGCACGTGGAAAAAAGAAGAATGTTTATTTTTGTAACTTACACATAGGGATTGTATCTACATACATAACAACAACCTTGGTGCACTGTATTGCAGCTCAAACGTATGACTTTTTTTCTACTTTACAGACACTCTTGAGTGTATTAGAAAAATTGTATTCCTTACCATCTTTGCTCTGGCAGCTGTATTGCTTGCTGGGGCTACGTACAGGAAGGACAGGTGTGAAACATGACAGAAGCATGTTAATGTTTGTGTGACCATACTGTAGAAGAGTAGGCTAGGACATGAGAATAAACTCTGGTTAATTATCTCCAGGGTTGAAAAACATCTAGGATGAGTTTTTGCTTTGTCCCTCATGCATTGCACGGCAAGTACTTTATTTCTGTGCCTGACAAGTGATGCCAGGAGGATAAATCATTTGTGTAGCTACTCTTGTGAACTGACTTACTCTTTAGGGTGAACTTCCAAAGGGGTGAGAACAGCCATAGCCAACTTTCCATAAAGAGGTAGCTCTTCCCAGCTGGAAATGGGGGAAATAGTGCATCACCTGAAGGTGTTTGTACTGTAATGTGTCCCTGCCACACTGCTGATGTCCTTGGTCTTTCTGTGAACAGGCAGAGTTCAGCACATTCATGTATCAAAACAAAAAGTGCTCTTTTAACAGTTAAAATCACCTGCATTTTTTCATCTTGTGTAGCACTGTGCTACTTCCTGCCTGATGCCCTTGGAGGATATTGCTGTAGGCATATTTTAACTGCAGGCATTTCTCCTCTGCTAGGTTCTCAGCAGGCAGGGATTAGGATGCAATACTTGGCTGAAGCTGTCCTGCTGACAGATCGCAGTGACCTTGCTGTGACTTCTGTTCTGATCTCACTGGCACTGCTGGAATTTGACACACTAGAACATGAGATACTGGCTCCATTATGCCACTAATTGGTATCCAGAGCATTGTGTTCCTGCCCCCTTCACCATCTGATGTAAGTGGCAGATATTTCTAATTTATCCTTCCCATGTGATTTAGGAGGCTTAACTCTCTATCATCAGGCAGTTGATGCCCTTATCCTTTCATGTGGCTGTCTTTATCATATGCACGTGTAGAGCTTGACACAGGCTTATATTGTAAACACTCTTGGTCTCCTTATTGCTGGGTCCTCTTCTGGAATGAGAGGAAATTATTTGCTTTTTGAGCATGGATAAAACACTAAATATTTTTCTCATGCATCTCTAGAGCTAGATCTTAAAATATTTTCTCTGTTTGTCAAATGTGCAGCAACATAATATTTTATTTATGCAAGGTTAATTTCTGGACTGCATGGATTGGCTTTTATTTTAGTCTGGCACTATCATGGAAGTAGGAAAATTCATATCCTTAACAAAAACGCCTCAGAGATTGCTCTAAATGGCAGTTTTTGCCTTTACAGTGATTTATTTTGTCCAATAATCACAAAGCTGGGCAAAAATATCAACAAACTGAAACAGAAAACAACTCCTCATGGGATGGTACTTATAGCACCTTTTTTCTTCATGGACAAAAAAAAAAAAAGGCAGTAGCTTTCCAAAGTCCAGTTTTGTCAGTCCTACAAATTGGAATTTCATGATGTTAATTTAATCATTAAGGAAGTTTAGGACATGAAAAATATTACTTGCAAATGCATTGATATCAAGAGGGAACAAATAGATCTGACCCAGAGGGAGCACAGGGAGTCAGCAAACTACCTGACACAATTAACAGAAAAATAAGTTGTGTATTTAATTACCGCAGCTCTGCCAGATGAAAGTTATAGTTGTTTCTGGCACTGGTTAGCTACCAATGGTTAAACCTACTGGGGACTTCAGCGTTGTCAAAGTGGCTTTTACCTTGCAGGGTCCTGGCTCTCCAGGTGGAATTCACAGCCTGCTATTAGACCCTGTGGCTCCATGGCAACCCATGGAAAGCCAGCTGTCTCAGAATAAGATGAAAAACAATCTGCAGCTGCCTAAAATATCAAACATGAAGTGCTAAATTGCACAGCAGGTTTGAACCCCACATCTTTCTCTTGGCTTGTCCTAGGCTGCAGGAGTTAAATGCAGGTTAAATGAGAATCAATATCCTCTTTTTAGGCACTTAAGTGTGCCGTTTAGCAGTGGGGTAGATGACTAGTGTTGCGTAGAAGTTAGAGCATAGATAGGCTGTGGGTGGCTGGGGACAACTCGCTGCTGTCTCATCCTCAGTTCAAGGGCTGTTTATACATTATACATCATACTGCCCACATGACACAGTTCTCTAGCTGACGAGTCCTATGTGGACACAAGAATTTCCAAATCTCAGTGGTAAAGTAAGGGCAAGTGACAGGAGAGCTTGCAGGACAGCAGAACAATTGTCAGCACAGATATGAATATAGCTCACATGCCTGAATTGATTTATTATAGCTGTGCCACATTTCTCCTTTCTCTGATAATATTGACAAGGTGAATTAATGGCTCATAAACTATACTGATGAGGCTATTCCAGAATGGAGGTCAAGAAGAAATGTTCAAAAAGAGTTTAATGCACAGGACATATTAAGGGCTAAACTCTCTGTTTTGCACTTTCATCTCACTGCTTATTTTTAAATGGCCTACAAAACCTCACATATCTGAACAAGCAGATAGTTTTTATTGGAAAATACTGAAGATTGATTTCCTGATTTTTGTTGGCTCGCTTTTTGAGTACAGTTGCACAAAACCGAAGGCAGATTTATTTCTTCAATAAGGATGTGTCAGAGATCTGCTGGTAAGAATCTTGACCCTAGTAACATGACCTACATTGGAGATAGAAAATCCCACACCAGAGGTTTATCATCTGTTAAGTACAGAAGTTACAGGTCACAGGGATTTTTAATAATGATCATACAGCTGAATTGAAAGCTCTAGGTAACTACATTGAATGATGATAAACTACTGCTCAGTAGTTTTGCGACTCAAGAAAGAATTATACATGCACTTTACCTTTTGTTTTTCCTAGATTGTTTTTAAGATTGAGAGCATGTTGTTCACTTTTCTGGTTTCCTGGAACAACTAGTTGCTTTATGACTTTTTGTTATTGTTACTTATTGAAACAAACTTACTTAAGGATTTTTATGGTCCACTTTTCTATTGTGTCCAAATTCCTCCTAAGTTGATTTCTTCTCACAATTTCTTTGGCATTTTCCACATCATCCTTAGTATTTGTAACATAGAGGAGAGAAGAGTTTTTTTTGTTTTATTTTCCTTCCTTCCTTCCTTCCTTCCTTCCTTCCTTCCTTCCTTCCTTCCTTCTGCCTGCCTGCCTGCCTGCCTGCCTGCCTGCCTGCCTGCCTGCCTGCGTGCCTGCCTCTTCCTCTCTCTCTTTCTTTCATTTTTTGTTCTTTTTTTGTTGTGTTTTTTAACACAAAAAGAGTCTCAGTCAAAAGACAGTTGCCAAAATTATTATAGATTGAAGGATTCTTTACTGGACAACATTTGCACAGCAGTGTGCAATGGTTCAGCTAGGTGCCACATTTAAACCTATTAAGACAGCACAAGATGGCCAGTTTTGTTTCTTACATGTTGGTTAGACTTCTTTTCAAGAGGTTATACCTCTTAGAGGTTGGGACCTCAGGTGTGGTTCTACAGTATGAAGCATTTGGTGGCAGTGACAGATAAAGGGGTTCTTGCTTCCTTCTCCTTGTACCTCCGCGTATGTTTTCCTTCCCCTGCACTGCAAGGAGCTAGACCCTCAGTCAGCCAACACAGAAGTCCTGAATCAGATCAAGGAATCAACCTTTAATTAAAAATTAATCTTTGTCTTGTTTTTAACTCCAACTGGCTCCTTGGTGGAGTTCACAGCAGTGTTTCAGCAGTGGTGGTACAGGTGTGGTGTTTCACAGTGCAGCTGTGAAGGACTTGCTTGGCCAGTGGGAGGTGAAGCTGGAGCTGCAGAATGAGATGTTTCTGCTGAAAATTGATTACTTTGGAACTATGGTCTCAGATTGCCCATCTTCCCTAGCAAGAGCAGAGCCCTTTTCTTACCTTTTTACTGGCTTCTTAGGCTTACATAAAAGAGACCTGCACAACTACTCTTTAACCATCATTTTTTAATAAGGACACTGTGAGAGCATTTTAGGTTCACTCTGTGAGCAGATTAAAGTATTCCACTATCAACCACTCAAGTGTTGAAAACACATTGATCATTCTCTATTTCCTATCTTCAGGTGTTGCTGAAGCAGTCATTTTTGTTGAATTGCTTAAGCATGGCCAAAGGTTAGGAAAGCTGTAAAACCACAAGTACCTAAAAATTCTTCAACCTAAAGAAATGTTTGAGGAGTGATAAACCTATCATCAATAGCTTTGCAAGTGGAATGACAGACTCTGTTAATCATTGTAAATATTCTGCTTTGAAGAGTTCAGATATTGTCACCAAGGAGTGTTCCAGTCCACCCATCAGGATGATGAAACTGCCCTACTGGAGGGCTGATGCCAAACCTTCAAGGTACAACCAGTTAGCCTGCATTGCTGGAGTGCACCCTTGAGAAGAGAGCAAACCAAAGGTGGTGCTGGCTGGGGAACAGAAGTTGCCACATCAAATGGCAGTTTCCACAGACCCAATCATAATCTCATGGTCCAGGGGAGAATCTTCCACTTCTGTATGGACAGTGAATTCCCCCCTGGTCTTGGTACCATGACTGTTCCTGCCTGACATATCCCTTCCTGGATCACACAGGGATACAAACCTAAGGCAGATGACGGATGAGCACACGATCTCATTTCTGTTGAATTCACTCCGGTGTGGATATTAGCTTAGTGTGTTTATTCAGGCTTTAGAATGGCCATGCAAAGATGGGCAGTGCTTTATATGGCATAAAGTCTTCTTGGGCACTTCTGGGTCCGTTTCCTATTGCCTTAGAGGAGAGTTTACCCTAATGTTGAAGATGTGTAGACCAAAAAAAGTGGAACTAAGTGCATTTAAGGCAAGGAGTACTGACGACATTTCTCTGAATCAATCAAAAAGCTTCATGAAAACTATGCTGTCAGTAAAGATACAGAGCAAGGGATCTCTGTGTTCAAAAAGGCAGCCCTCTTATTAATGGATGAAAGCAGAAGATGGGTCTGTCTTGTATTACAGATATGTCCCAGAGTAACTCCTCTAAGGGATACTGCTTAAAACACCTTACTTCATTGGTTTTGCGAGGTCAGGGGTGATATAGCTGATAACTGTTATTTGAGTAAAGAGGTGTGTATATCCACATGTACAAACACAGGCAAGACAATGTCATTGTCTGAGAAATGTAATATCTATGTCTAGATGGGTGTGATCCGTACTTTGAGGATCTAAACTGGAAGCACTACTAACAAATATAGTTTAATTATTATCCTTGGAGTCTGGTTCTCACTCAGCACTGCCTGGTATCAACAGCTATCTGCTGCCTACTGTTCCTTGCTCCATAAAAATAGACAGAGAGAGAGGCAATATAAACTGAAACCATACAAAGGCAGGATTTTTTTTTTTCAGGAGAAAAAGACAAAAGTGTAGCTTAAAAGGCAGACATAGGCATGAAGAGTTTGGCATGTTACCTTTAGAGGAAAACATTATCAAGCATTTACTCAGAGCCTAGAGATTCCCAAATATGTTTGTTTAGAAAAGGAAGATAAATTAAAAATAAAGTCAGGCATAACTGTTTTAAGTAGGCTAAGTATCTCTCGAAATTACTCAGCTTTCCTGGAAATGGTTGCAATCTCCATTTCAGGCTGTCCTGCCACTCCCTCCTTGCAGGTGAATGCTCTTGGGAGCAAAAACTTGACCAGCTCCTTTGCTGGGTAAGCAAGGAGCAGTGTGGCTGAGAAAATATTATTTTCAGCGCTCTATTTGTAACCTTGATAAGATCTCCATGGCAACAGAAGTTGCTGAATAGAATTGGTTATGACATTTTGACAGAAATTTTCCACTAGAAAATGCTGTTTTAATTCAAAAGTGTTGGGGAGAACAATTGGATGTTGACAATATTTTGGTCTGAAAAAAATGGAGAAAATCTGAAAAATATCATAGAAGGAAGAGGTTTTTCTCTTTTTCCTGCAGGTTTTCCTCCTGAGACCTTTCATGTCAGGAAACAAGACTACCATCTTTGCCTTTTCTGTTTTGCGATTACTGGTTGAATTCCCTGTTCGTCTCCTCTTTTTGATTCTTTATTTTAAAAGTATTATGAAAAGACTCCAAAACAAACAGGAGATGAGAGAAGCTGTAAATCTTCAAATATCTGAGATATCTATTTTAGGAAAGAAAAATTGTGTAATAAAAGCAAAATAATACAGTGAAAGAGTGTACTATAATTACTTGCCCATTTTGTTTTTAATAGTTTTAACCAAATGGCCCAAAATCTTAGATTAAAACTGTTTTTTTTTTTAATTTTCATGATTTATCTTTATTCCTTCTCTTTACTCTGAACTGCTGGATGTAGTGGTGGCCAGACACATGTCACTGTATATCATATCCTTTCACTAACATTATTAATTTCACTAGGGAAAGGTCTTGGGACCTGCAAGTGCCAATCTAGTAATTTGTCTCTTTTCCCAGTGTTGACTCCTCATGAAACTAGTGCAGAACATGGTATAGGTAATAAATGTTTCTGCAGAGGCTGTTTTCACAATTGTTCTGCTTCACAATTCCTTCTTTGCCCATTCAGTATTAACGATACAAACAATTTTTTTTTTGCAGTCAAAAAAGACAGGGAAATAGACACCTGTCTTCCTCACTGTCTTCAGCAAGAACGTTATTTTTTAAGATCTTCTCATGGGATTTCTGGAAATGTATTTGGCAATTGAGTTATTAGTCAAATGTGCTGATTAGTTCTGTCACTTGACTGCCTGCTGTCACTAGCAGCCACTTCAGTACCACCTCTCCTTGTACGACTCTGCTGCAGAGGTTCCAGGAGCCTTTCCCTGGGCCTTTCCCTCCTTCTCCCACATCTGTTTGAGAATTGTCTTTTTCAGGGTTTCACAGTTGAACATGGGACATTAGCTGTACTATGCAGGGCCAGGGGATGCCTTTACTCCTGGTCTGTTGTCAGATGAGTTTGCCCTGGGCTCACAAGTTCTGTGAGGTGTTACTAGGACAGACTGGTCTTCCTCCACAGCAGTGGTCTATTTTGCAGACATGTACTGATTCAGTCAGCCATAGCAGACCCCAGGCTGGAAGCTGCTAGCAGTACTGCAGCTGTGTTGAAGTGGACATGACAAAATCCTGGCTGCCATCTTTATCCAGGAGAGGAAGGGAAGCAGATATTTTGGCAGCTGTCAGACACCCAGATGCATCCTCCTGCATTTGCCCATTGGCCAGCAGAGTCAGAACTGCTGCTGCTGCTGCTGCCAAGGAAGAACACCTCCCTTTCCAGGAGGCAGCCACCACCACCAAGCTCTGCACATTTTCATGATGTGGACTCGCCATGCAGAAATGTGCCAGGTCACTGGAGGTGATCACACCATGTAAAACATACTGGAAATGGTAACAGGTTTGGTCACATAAGATATCTAGAGAAATCATTAAGTTCCTAACCGGAATATCCAAGATGATCATAATGATAGAGGTCAGCAGAGAGAGAAATAGCTCAAGGTCATACAGCATGGTAGGAACTGAGTTGGTATGAGCATCCAGCATCCTAATTATCAGGCCATTTGCCTATCACCAGTCCTATTGTAGACTCATGCTTTAGGTTTAGCAGGCATACGTCTGCTTTGGATACATTTTTCCAGGAAAATATTGTCTCTAGTTACGTCAGACTACATCACACCACGGGGTTTGCACTTGCTGTGGCCACTCAGCATCTTGACTCTGGTGTTAAAATTGGCAAAGACACAGATGAGATATTTTCTTTGTCAAGTCTGACTGATGGAAAAAGGTGGAAAGCCAACATCGAATGCCAACTCTGATAGGAGGCTGACGTAAAAGAGGCTAAGAAATCATATAGGGTTGCTGCCCTGGTTATAAAATGGAGAATATTTTTTGTAAATGCTCAAACTGACGTATATTGTGTTTTGGTATGTTTGTCTGTGCTCTTTGTTTTATAGCCTTGCTGAAGACTCATTGACAGATGGCACTCAAGAGAGTGCTTTTTATAGGTGCCAGTGTCCAACTCAGATACAGTTTCTGAAAGCAAAAGGTGTTTGGGGGTGGAGTGATCTGATGCACTGCCAAAGCATTTTGTAAAAGGTGCTTTAATGGTACTTCATACTCTTCAAAAGGGAGAGGTATTTGGGAGATGAAGGAGGGACATTGACTTTCATGGATTTTGAATCTATGTGATTCTAGTAAGTGAACAGCATTTATGAAATGGAAGAACAAGAAAACAGGAATTTAATGGGCATATACCCTGTGTCTAGGAGAGGCAGGATTTGGGCAGTGCTTGTCTAACTTGGTGTTCTGGAGAATAATTTCTTGTCACAGCTTGACCAAGTTCTTACCTGGAGGTTAAACATGTTATAAGTGAACCCAAATATAGGCTATCTATTGCTCCATAGCAGCATTCTCTTTTGTGGGACAAGGACCTTGGGGCTGACAGTCACCCCAGTGGAGGCTGTGCCCTAACCAATGGGGTGCTTTCCAATGAGTGCCAAACATGATGGGCAGAGCCAGGTGCTGGTAACAGGCTCCATCAACATCTCTAGACTGGAGTAGTGATGACCTAGGTGCAGGATTCATCCAGGGTATCTGGGATCAAAAAGAGATGAGGCCAGAGACAGGGTTGGAGACAAGATGCAGTGTGGATCTGAAGTCCAGGCAAGAGACAGAGCTAGAGGCTGGCACTCCTGTGTCATCTGTAGTGCAGGGACAGGTGACTCTGGACTGAGTTGAAATGGAGTCCCGGACCACTGCCAGGGCAGTGGGAGAGGCCCCAGATGAGTTTCAACACCAGTAAGGCATCTTGGTGCACTTAGGACTCTGACACATACAGAAAAAGATGTGGATTTTCTACAGGATGACTCAAGTGCAGTGGCTGTTCAGGTTTATCAGAAGGAGGAAATAGAGGTGATTTCAGCTGCAGGAAATGCAAGGAGTATTTTGTCTCCATTTATGACTTTGCAATTAGGTAGATAAAAGTGAACAGTAGATTCCTTATTCCACTGTCATTAAACCCTTTATTCAGTAAAAGTTTCTAGATCACAGTGCTGTTTGTAGCTCTGGGGCTGAAGGATTTGCAGGCTTTGACTTCTTCTCACATTTTTGGGAGTCAGGACATGGCAGTCTAGCCATCTCCAATTTAAGTCTTCTAATTGGCATGTATTCTGGGTAGCAGGGATTCAGACCTCTAGTTGAGGTGTTTGGGGACAACACAGCAGGCAGGCTGAAAAATAAGCAGAGTCAAGGGCTTTATTAACCATGAGCACTTCACTCTTTACATGTACTAGGGAGCTGTACATATCCCTGAAACAACTCAAGTCCATGGAGTACCTTTTGTGGAAGTTTGTGGCAGAGACAAATATAGAATCCATTTATTCTTGGAAATGTTCAGCTGTGGAATGATCCTTTCTGTTCTGGAAGATATAAATCTGCTTTGCCACATGGTTTACAACTTCTGCAGAACAAGAAGCTAGGCTGAAGAGCCAATAGTCTCTGGAAGGCATCTCTGAGTAGGATCTGCTGTGCACTGAACGAAGTACAGGGTCTTTGCAAACCAGTAGTATGTATTCCTGAAGTATACTTACTGAAAGTGTCTGAAAGAGTATATTGTGAAGCAAATATATTGTAGTAATAGGGAAATGAAGACATTTCTTTTCTGCAATCTCAGATTTTTTTTTCCTGTGACAGATTTGTTGTGTGCCACTTCACAGGGCTCAGAAGAAAATGTTTCACTGTATAAGGTGTACATTATCAGATTTTTAAACACTAAGAGGCAACTTCACCAAGGTGACAATGGTATAGGTACCCTGTGAGAGCCATGCGAAGCTTTTAGATTAACTGGATGTATATCCATCCTTCTTGTATGCCCTCATCAGAGTGTAAGGAGTTTGTTTGCCTGTGTCATGTTTGCTACAGCAGGAGAATGGTGAGATGGCTCCTCTGAAGGGGACTACATCCTAGAGGGCTTCTGCCTTGTGTAGGCAGGATTTTCCTCTTCACTCTGGCCTTTTTTCACTCTGGTCCAAAATTCAATCCTTAAGATTCCTGTCCCAGGCTACCCTCCTCCCCGTCTCCTCTCCTCCCATGTATGTGAGAAAAAGTTCTTCTCTTACACCCAGCTCTTCCCTGCTAAGCTTCAAAATTCTGTCCCCAAATATGGGGATATAAAAGTTTCCAAAGAAAAAGTTTGCTTGCATTTTTTAATGAGTAAAGGTGGGCAAAGCTGGCTTTTCCTTGGATTCATTCTTACACATTGTTGCTCCGTTACAACTGATACTGTCTCAAAGCAAATGTCCAGCTGGAAAATTTAGGCTACAGGGATGGAGATCTGGCAAAGTGTTCAGAACTGAAAAAACATCATTTAATGGGAATTGTCAGACAATGCTGATTATAGGTGTGGCAAGCAGCTGTAACAACCAACATGGCAGTTTCTGCTATCTCTGTCTCTCTGTGTTTTGTAATTTAATGCTCATACAGTCTGTTGCCTAATTTTAGAGCAAATGCACACTAGCAATTCTCAACCAGGTAATGCTTGTAACCATCTGGAACAGAGATTATCTTAAAATGGGAAGTAGAGGAAAGACTTTTCCATGTGGCTGTGATGCTGTCTGTTCCTGTCCTCTCTAATGAACGGAATTTAGGGAAAGCAATCAGAGGGAGGAGAGGAAGGAAACCCAGGGAAGAAGGTGGAGCAGGACAGAGTGCCAAGGTGTCAGACCTAGCAGAATCAGTATGTGCACAGACAAAAGTAGGGCCAAGGATTTACAGTGAATGGGAAGCAGAGTCAGTGTGTGGAAAAAAGCAGTATCAGGGAGTGTAAGGAGCACTAGAAAAGGAGGAGAATGCACAGAATTATTTTGAAGAAGCTAAAATTACATGAATGGGAAAGAGAGAATAAATAGTAACTAAATAATAGATTTGAGACTAATGAAAACCACCAACAAACATGCGTGGTGGTGCAGTCTTGTTCAGAGAAGCTGCTATCTATCCCTGAAATTGTGACAAGGAAGATCAGCTGTTACTTTTGAATTGTAATAAATATCTTCTCTAAATAAAGGGTAGGTAGAGAAAGTCTATCCACAAAGTATTGGACTGAGGCTGTCCACAAAATACTGGACTGAAATCCATGATTCTCGTATAAAAAGAAGAAAACTAACTTGCATTTTTGTGGCTTTTCTTTTGGTCTGTTAGTACATCAATCCTGCCCAAGGCATTTATTCAGCTCATCTTACCTCTCTCTGCTTTCCACAAATGAAATCCATGAGAAGGTTCTGCAGGGTTTTTGGTGAGAAGAGGCTTCAAAGCTCCAAGATGTTACATGTAGCAGCTCATAAACCTTAACTATGCAAGTTTTAGGATGTGGCAACAGGTAGTAATTTAATAGAGTCAGGAATGACCACTTTACACTTCAACATCCGAGTTTTAAACTCTTGGATTAGAAAAGTTTAATTCTGTCCTTCGATAATGTAATAAATATGGCTGCTGTTGTTTGTGGGGGGTTTGTTTGGTTGGTTGTTAGCTTTTGTGGTAATGCAAATATTTAGATGCTTCTTGTATTTGTTATTTTTCAGTGAGAAAAATGTAGATTGCTTGGAAGTTCCAAGTCATACATATATGGCAACTGTGTATTTGTATAACTCGAGTACTCCATCATTCTCTTCAGACTAATGAAAACATGAAAAATCATTGAACTAGGATGAAAAAAAAGAGAGATCTTATTTCACAAAGTTATGTGCTAAGAAAATACAAAGTTATGGTGGATAAAGTATCTCAGAAATGTGAATAGAATGAGGTATTTGGTTTCTGGAGCAGGCAATGGAACAGAGAGTACAATATGACAAAAACCAGAAGCCAATCTATTTGCTGCTGGGAATGGAGGATTTTTCTTCTTTAGTCAGCTGTTTGTTAAACGTTTCTAACAATTTAAAATGCAACTTTTGATTGTATTTTGAGCTGTGCTTAACTTCAAATGTCACAGGATTAGAGAGATGAAACACTTGTTGGTCTCTCAGGCAAACATCTAGCTCACACACTGGTCATTGCAGCTTGCAGTGGGCAGAGCAAAGAGAGAACAGTCCATATACACTCCTTATTACACTGGAAACAATCTGCTTTCCTGTTTAGTAGCTGAAGACCATCAGTTCATGTTTCCCCCAGGTGCTTAACACATGAAATAAAAATCAAGGGGTAGCTGGAGGCTCACTGGCCTTGAGGAAACTGGAAGTGCAAAAGGGCTGTTGATTCTCTGATCAGCTTGTGCTTTTGGAATCACTCACTGGGCTGGGATAATGAAAACAGAGAAATGCTGGCAGGGAATCTGCCCAAGAGGAGGGGTGGGGTCTGTATCTGCACCAGATGACAGGGTTCAGAGATAGTCATCCCAGGGCAGGAATGGGAATGAGAAGCCTCTGTGAGAGGAGGAGGAACAGCTGCACTCCAGCTACCTTTTGTATGGCCACAGCAACGCAGCGATGGCAGGGGCTTCACTGCAGGCTGGGAGTGGGGCTGTAGTGATACCTTAGAGACTCTCACCATCTCAGGAGGGATGACCCTGACCACATCCTACCACTGCAGTAGAAACACAAGTAAATAGGGGACCAGGAACTTAATGACCAGCCCACCTATAATAGGTAAACAGTGGACTCTATCTATTAGCTTACTGTTTTTTACCTATATCACCCTTTTCTCCGAGCAAGTAAGGAAAGCCATCTACAGCCCGTGTCTTTATAGACTTTGATAGAAAGTTGGGAGGCATTGTGATAAGATGAAGTGCTTATAGGAAAAACTGAAGGATCCCAACAAAAAATGTTGTAATGTGGAAAAAGTGAGGAAAAGGAGCTGCATCTAGGGACTTCTCGAAGTGAAAAACTTTGGATTTTTTTTCCTCTTAATTTTTTGTTATATGCAGGAGAAAATTTAGTATGTGCAAGCTACATCTGCTGGCTGTGTTACTTTGGTCATTCAGATTCTTTCTTTCAAATAATAAATTATTCAGGATTGGTATTTGGAAAGTCCTTTGTATGGTATTTGCCTCTTTCTCCAGTGGCAGAGGCCAGATACAGGCACTTTAAAAAACCACAGAATTTCTTTGCCCTGGACATTTTTTTCAGAATACTGTACTTCTAGCCAGCTCAAATCTCAGTGGGATGCAGTTATACTTAAATGGGAATGCTTATACTGACATACCTTATGCTGGTCTGAGCAGAAAAATAAACTCTCCCTTTTTAAAGCTCAGTGATGCTATATATTGTATCCATCAAATTTAGGCACATGTAAATCAGTTAAATGTGTTGGGCTTTGTTTTTGTCAATGGGACTAAAAGTAGTTTTAAAAAAAAACTAAAAAAAAAAAAGTTAAAAAAGTAGCTTTTTAAAAAAGTATCTTTAGCGTATGTATGTAAAATAGCTGAGATAAATTAGAGAAATCACCCTAGAGATGTCAGTCCCTCTCCACTGACTGTACAGGGTGCTTAACCCAAAAAAGATTTAGACATAAAGCCTTCAAATGTCTACATTGGAATGAATCAATCTGACCATATGTGTCTGCACTGGAACTCAAGTCATTGCAGTCACACTAGTGCAAAATCATGAATTCAACCAGTAGAATTGTATGGGTACAATTTTCCCCCATAATGTAAACCAAACCTTGTACCTAAGGCACATGACAGAGCTTTCACATGGTAGGTAGAGATTTTGCTACATTGTAGGAATAGCAGGCTGAATACTTACGTAGGTAGATTTGCTAACTGTGTGGTAGAAATATTACTGCAATAATATCTGGTTGCTTTTTAGTATGCATCAAAAACACAACAGCTGATAATATATTTTGAGCTAGTGATATAGAATTAGAAGCTGCTGAGATAATGCCACTGATAGTTGAGCTTGCCAAACATGTTCCTTTATAAAAACAATAGTGTTTCATCCCAATGTAAATACAGTTGATTCTTGACTTGAATGAAAATAGTTCTGATTTTTTTATGGAATGCAGAATAGTGAGTTTAGACAAAGACTGTGGGCTTTCCAAGAGAATGTCTCTCCACCTCCACCATCCCAAATAGTGAAGAGATGGTTTACAGTAACAGTGTTCATCATATATTAATTTTTTGTGGCTTTGGGAAAAAACTAGGCTATGTTTTAGGAAAGTATATCCATTCCTTGTGTTTGTGAGGGGTCTTATATAGAAAGCTGTAGTGCATCCAGGCTTTGGAGGTGGCCCCACTTGGTGAAAAAAGAGCAGTGTGGATCTCATGGATTCTGTTCACAGTGCAGGCAGTGCAGAGGGCATTGGAGAGCTGTGTGTTGAGGCAGGTGTACACAGAAGTCTTCAGCTATAGCACAGGCTGCTCTCTGGGAGAAGATAATTTCACACTGTAAGAGTGTGAGTGTGGAGAATGTGCTGTACTGTTTTGAGCTGAGCAGAGACCCCAGAGTGCCTGTGTACTTTATAAAAGGTGATCTGAGTGGGCCCTTCACTTTTGATGGTAATTATTAGGAATACAGCTACATATCTGAATATGTTCTCAGAATTATTTCTTCATCAATAAACCAATACTTTAAAATGTGCTCTTAGACTGGTGAAAACTGAAGTGCCATTTTAACCCTGAGGTGAATGACATTATCCCAACACTAACAGTTTTAACATCTTTGTATCTGTACATCAACCCTTTGCATCCTACTGCTCTTAGTCCAGTTACATTGCACTAACTTGCATGGCTCAGTATGAACATTACTTGTGTCTGCAATCAGTTACTAAGGTTTCAGCACTTGGTTGGGTTACAGAGGCTTGAAAAGGTGCCCCTGAGCTGGTAAAACTCATAAGAGGTTTACTAACTGTTGATACTTGTCCAAGTGTGCAAACTTAGCCCACCATAGCGGTAAGGATATGTGACTTTGCTTAAGCCTCCATGGAAGATACTTAGGTGAGCCATGTTACCTCATAAGGCGTGTAGTCTGAGAGTGTGTCCATGGGTAGCTGAAATGATTAGTTTGACATGCTGTAACTTGTTAAGCTGCCATCATTGGATCGTATGACAGAGACCAAAATGCCTGGCCTAGGTTGATATCCAGTAGTCTTTGAGGTAGGGTCAGCAGCTCTTGCTTGAAATAGCAAAGATCCCTTTCCATGCACATGTGCAGTTTTTCTGGTCCTCTTCATTTCTGGGTGTGTGTATGTGGTCACCACAGCACACACTGTCCCATGCGTGTCCATGTGACTGCATCCTGTGGGAGCTCTGCTCTCACCCTGGACAATAGGAGAGTTGTACCAGGGAGCAGTGGCACAAACCAGGTAGGCAGGAGGGAGTCCAGACTGTGGCTGAGATGGCAGAATCATAGAATGGTTTATGTTGGAAGGGACCTTAGAGGTTATCTAGTTCCAACCTCCCTGCCATGGGCAGGGACACCTTCTACCAGACAGGGTTGCTCAAAGCCTCATCCAGCCTGGCCTTGAACACTTCTAGGGATGGGGCATCCACCACTTCTCTGTGCAGCCTATTCCAGTGCCTCACCACCCTCACAGAAAAGAATTTCTTCTTAGTATCCAGTTTAAACCCACACTCTTTCAGTTTAAAGGCGTTCCCCACTGTCCTATTACTACATGCCCTTGTAAAAACAACATGTGGACAGAAATTTAGTTATGTTGCTGCCTGCAAATCTGTAGAGTGATTATTTCTTTAAAGATGTGCAAAATCCTGGATAAGCACCATTATTAAGGCTTAATCCTGTTGTTTAATTCCTTGTACAGTTTCTTACAAGGCCTAAATGGGAGCACCTACTGGACCACATTGTCATGCCTTCCCATTTTGCCTGCCTACATTTTCTTTTTGTAGAGGGAGAAAAAATTACGAGAAAGCAATTTGTAGGCTTTTCTTTTCTTGTAAGCTGGATGCCAACAAGTGGCCCTGAGTCTTGATAAGGCCAAGTTCAAGACAAGACATGCCAGGTCAGGTATGCATGCACCTGAGATTTGCCAGACAATTCTGGTTTCCACAGCATAGACATGGTTTGAGAGAATTCTCTGAGCAGATTGCTGTGGTGGCACAAGGGCCAGAAGCAGCATATATATATATGAAATGAATAGGAGCAATTAATGGCTGGGAAATAAAAATTATTTTAGACTGAGTCTATTGTAATAGCACATACTCCTTCAGTTACTCCCTTTTATCCACTTGGATCAAGATGTCTGGAATAATTTCATGTCTTTTGTTGCCCCACATGAGGAAAAAGATGAAGAGATGAAGAGAACTCTTACTCACAGTGTTTACATTGAACTCACCAGGATCTGATGCAGAACTCCTTTAAAAAAAGTATACAGACCCTGAAATACAGTGGAAGCCATGCTTCTAAATTCTCAGTGAAGTCTGGGTTTATTTATGTCTTTTTCCAAGGTCTTGTGCAAATATACAAGTTTGATGACAATTTTCACGGCCAGGTTTTTAATGAATGCTTAGTTCTTACTTATCAAGAACAAAAATACTTAAATATGCTTACAGATGAGGTTGCTGGTGACCTTCACTTTCTGTTTTGTAATGTTTAACATGCAGTTTCAATGTTTTGAATTTTTGCTTAGCAGGATGAGAGCTGCACTATGACTCTTTTTAAAACAGTCTTCATAGTTGAAATGTTAATTGGAGTTTCTGTTGTGGAGGCTGAGATTTAAATGCTTCAGAAAGAGCTTTACATGGAGCAATAGAAATAGCTGTACATGGAGTAAGAATTAGGACAATGTGAAATATGTCCTGGTGTTGCATCAAAATGAAAATATGGAGTGCTACCAAGTCTGGACTTTTGTGGGGCACTACAGAATTGTGTTGTGTAGTATCCATGGGGTAAGATTGTTACCTTGCAAGGCAGGAGACAATTGAATAAAACTCCCTTCAACCCATAGTAGCTATTTCCTGTTAGGAGACACTGGATATTGCTTTCCATAGCTATACTTTATGAAGCACATGCTATGATAATTGCCAAGCACTGCGATACTTCTTCTTATTTGGTAAATTACATGTGGATGAGATATTATTTTTCCATGGATATGTTTATATGAATTCCAGCCAGTGTCTCTACCTAGAAAACTACGTCAATGTAATGCAACATTATGTAAGTTTTGTTTCAGTTCTTATATGCTGCACATCACAGGTTTGAATGTCTTCCAGAAGTGCATTAAGTGGTGGAATTGTCATCTACTACATATAGTTTTCTATCTCCCATTATTTCCAGAGATGGTCTTTTTGCTCTCTTTAGTTTTGATGTCTTTTAAAATAGTTATTACATTCTCTGTACATGGTTCTGTGTGTATTTATGTGACTTATATTCAGAGTAGAATATAGTGTGCTTTGTCCTGGGGATAATTCCAGTGGAAACTCATCCAAAAATCTGAGACTGTCCTGAGAAAGCTCTGTTTTCTGCAGAGCTTTTCCTTGGAGATGGATAATCATGTTGCACCTGCACAATGAAGCTCCTGTCTGTTTTTCCTCATCCTGTCTCTGTAGGTGAACTTTTACATGAGTGTTGGGGGTCTCAAACTTCTGAATCCCTTAGAAATAAGGACGTACTGAAAGTAACCCTGCAGATTAAATACAGATGTTAGACCTGCATCCATCCTGGAGTGATTCTCACAGCAGCTGTATCTTGCACATGCACACTTGCACTGCTGATTCTCTGTAACATACAGTGGTGAGGGGGATGGCAGGACCCAGGTTAGAGTGCTCCCAGAAGGACCCCACAGAGGAAGCAGTGTTGCTGTGGGATATTCCTCCATTCCTTTCTTTCATTCTTTCCAGCTTTTCCAGGCTGAAGTCTAACACTGGGCCTTCAAATTTGGGTGCTAAAGCTGAAGCAGTGGCTGATATGTATCACACAAGTGATTATTAGAGTAGCTCAAGCCCTTTTGACCAAGCATTACTGCTGTGTAGCTCTTTATCTTTGGGACTTTTCTCCAGCTGGTTATTGCTTTTGAACTGAAATAATCTGAGTATCTCTTAGGAGCTGAGCTGTCTGGAAAACATGTTGATCAAATTCCTACACAGTTTTTCCAAGTGTGTTTCTTTTGCCTTTTGCTAGCTGCTTCCTGATGCTGTTTATCCAAAACCCCACCTGCTGTCAAGGGCAGTGCTGGCCATGTGAAATGTCTTCATGTCCATGAAGCCGTTGTACTTATTAGTCTTAATTTCTGCAATGAATTACCAGGTCTATGTAATTTAAAACCCACTCTTCTTCTCTGCCCTCCTACCACCACCAGTCATCTCATTTCATCTGCAAGCAGTGATGAAATTTAATTGCCAAGAACCTGCAAGGTTTGCTTTCCCTACACCAAATTTAGCATTATGTATGTATGGCTTGCACAAGAAAGACAGTTTTTCTATCTAGTTGCCATATCATATAACCCTGAAATCTGGCCTTTTCACGAATAGCACCATTAACTATTAATTGTTGTTTATTTAGAGAAGAAGAAAGAAAAAAGGGAAATGAAGACTAAGCTTGGAAGGAGTGGAATAGCATGATACAATTCTCTAATAAATATTTTAATGTACCAAAATAGTCTGAACTTGGGAGTGGTAAGCAAGAAAACTTGCACAATTTACATACGGTGTAGATGTTCAGAAAGCTGTATTAAAGTGAAACTGAGGGTATAGTTTTGCATTATAGCGCTCTGTGCTACATTTGGATCAAGGAAAGAGAAACAGAATTGTTTGAAAGTAAAAGTGGACATCATAATAATTCCTGAAGTAATTTTTTTTCTTTTTTTTTTTTTTTTTGTTAGGAGATTCTCACGTACTGTGGAAAAATACAAGAGTGTCAATAATGGATTAAAACATGAGCTGTGTGAATGGTGCACTGAATGTTCTGGAGCATCTCTGACAAGGTTTAATTTTCTGCTAGTGCAGACTAATTTTACTTTGAATTTTTTTAAACATTAGAAAATTTTAAGTCTCTAAACAATATCAGAAACTGAAAGGATCTGTGAGGATTAATGTAATGAGGGAAGAAGAGGAGCAGGCACTGATGTCTTCTATGTGGTGACCAGTGAGAGGACCCAAGGGAATGGCTTGAAGTTATGTCAGGGGAGGTTTAGGTTGTTTATAAGAAAAGTGTTCTTCACCCAAAGGATGCTTGGGCACTGGAACAGGCTCCCTAGGGAAGTGGTCACAGCACCAAACCTGACAGAGTTCAAGAAGTGCTTGGACAATACTCTCAGGCACATGGTGTGACTCTTGGGGATGGTCCTGTGCAGGGCTGAGGGTTGGACTCCATGATCCTTGTGAGTCCCTTCCAATTCAGCATGTTCTGTGATTCTGTAACTGTTTGTTCCAAGCAACCTACATAGCTCTTTTTTTTCTCCTTTTGTCAAATATCCGTGAACATATTTAAGACTTAGAAACTCTTAAAGCAATCATTACAGCAGTATTTGACCAATGGATTGCTTGGGCTGCTCACCATCTGTCAGTAATATCTCTTCAGTACAGACAGCCCAATCACTGTAAGGTTAACAGTTTGACCCTTTGAAGAATCCAGATACTGGCTTAAAAAGCATGTTACTATGAAATTTAGGGGCCAGTTTTTAAGTTGCATTTTGAAAGTCATGTTGGTAGTGTTTTCTGATCAAATAGAATCATTTTTATCAACAAGTTTTTCCACTTCCACCCATCTCTCCACATTCCTTTATCTCTTGTCAACCAAGTTTGTGAAACTGCTTTTTGCAGAATTCTCTTAGAACAGATCATTGGATCTGGTAGTATTTCTGAACAACTCATAATTGAGAGGTTAAGTATTGAATTCAGTGAGTCTGTTTCAAGAAGGTTTTAATATTATTTTAACAGCTCTGAGACTTGCTTACCTGGCTCCCCTGCAAAAAACTCTTGATTTTTAATTTTATCTGAGGTTACCACTAGATATCACATCTGGTGTCAAAGTCTGTGACACTTGTGTAAGTCTGTGAAAATCTCTGAACCTCACTTAAATAACACTTAATAAAAATGTACATTACATACTTGGCAGTGGAGACATATCACAGGTAGATGACAGAGCCAATCTGTGAAAAGACTTTATGATACATTCACAAGGGACACGTCTTGTTAAAATAAAATACAAGGAAAATAAGAACATATCAAGAATAGTCTGTGTATTTCAAAGGAGACAAGGTATGCCAAGAAAAACATTGTAATCTAGTGTCTGGCTTGAAACAACATTTAGAAGCATTTTAAAAAGCTTTCTACTTCAGTTTGTTGCCAGCGTGGGTTTTCAGGCTTACAGGGCCTTTTTATTTTTTTTAATCTAGACATAATATGGGAAATACAGAATTAGGCAAAAGCATTCCTAATATTGAAACCCATTTATTATCCAGTGTGAAAAGACATAAAAAAAATAGGACGTCTTGGAAATGAAAGAAGAATGTCTTAAAGAATAGCTTAAGACCATGGAACATCTACATTGGATGGATTTATATGCAATAACAGACAATCAAACTGGTATGGGTTGAAAAATTAAAAAAAGTTAGTCTTCCTTGCAGTAACAATAGATGAATGATAAGCTAGTGATGAAAACCCTTGTTTTAGTTATCTGAGGTGAGGCATAACAGTCCCAGCTGCAGTGGAACTACTGTTTCTTTAAGAGAGGACATTACACAGCAGTTTCTGCTGGCTGCACAGTATATAAAATCCGTTCTGCTGAATATAGTTCCTTGGAGCAATTATTAGCAGAATGCAAATTCACAGAGTTGGGAAAAAACCAAAATAAAAATAAATGTTTTTGTCAGACCACAGTGTTAGGAACAATCAGTGAAAAGTGTGTGAATAGTAAAAGAATGGACATGAAGAGTAAAAGGGATGGTAGTAATGCTATCCAGCTTTAGGTGACATCTGGCAGAAGGTGACATCCAGAAAATATAACTGATTTGGGCAGGAATTAACTGCAAACAAGCCAAGCTTAGTAGTGCTCAGAAGGGAATATAAGGGCTTCTGTTTCTGATCAGTCCTGTGTTGCCGTCTGTCCCTGCTCCAAAGAGCATAGAAACCCTTAATGCCTCCTCATGTCTGCCTGCTTAGGCCATTACCTGAGCATCTGTTTTTGTTTTGCTGGATTTTGGTATTCTGGCCAGCGAGCAGTAGGACAGAACTCTAGAAAGTGGGACTGTATAGGTTAAAAGAATAACCTAACCCAGCTGTAAAGCAGGAGGAGAAGGAGGGACATTGTACTGTTACTGCTCCTGAGCAATGTGCTGTCCCAGTCTGGCCCTCTGGAGCTCTCCAGTTTTCTTCTCCTTCCCCTTTGGCTGCATTTATTTGGTGGCAGCACATTTTGTTTCTCTAATTCTGTGTGATAGTTCGAGCTACAAAACTGAACATTATTCTGCACAGTTGGTTCTGTATATTTCCAAAGATTAAAGAAATGTGCTTTTAGGCTTTAAGTAGTGACATTTGTGATGGTCTGGGAGACATGGGTTAGAGCTGTGTGTTCAGCCCCAGTGGAGCTGGCAGCTTAGGACACTCCAGACCAGCCAGCTTCAATAGAGTAAGACTAGCTTGTCCTAGATAAAACAACCAAACCAAAGGTTTGGAAAGGGGCAGAAGATAGAATTTCTGTAAGAATTTCTATAACCAAAAGAAAATTTTATGAAAAATAGTGAGTTAAACACATCTGGAAATTATCTAGCTATTAAAAAAACCTCACATTTTATCTTCTTTTCTCTGGAAGTTGCTTAAGCTGCCTGATGGGAGGCAACAAAGACCTATGAAAGGGGAAAGTGTAACTACCTTTTACAGATTTATTTAATCCTGCCTTTCATATTAGACGGTTTTCTGCAGCAGGTATGTTTACATTACACTGGTCTTCAGAAAACAAAAAAACCTCAAAACCAGCTCAATTAATTTCAAAACCATTTATTTGAGAAATAATGTATGAATAATATAAAGACTGTCAAGAGTAATGCGTATCAGATAGGAGAGAGAAGACATGTTTTGCCAGCATTAGATACTTAGAGCAGGCATCCATGATGTCTCAGCCTGCCCACCTATTGAATCCTGTGGCCTCAGCCAACACTTCAGCCAACCAGGCTGCCTAGGCTTCCCTGTAGGTAGCAGAGATTGAGATTTGTGGACAAGCCAAAAAAACTGAGTTAAAGGAGTCCTGGTCAGCCAACAAGGAACTCTCTCTCTTCTGAGTATTGTGAGAATTGCTTGCTTGGGAAGTGCCTAAAATTAGGTGACGCCAGTTATCTTTTCTATATAAATTTTTAAATAACTGATAATTTGCCTTAAGTCTTCTATGGACTGTCTTGAACAGCTTTCTGTTGTTTTAATTTCCAAGGAGTATTTTTTTATTTCTTTCAGTCTCCTAAATTGTCCTTACCTAGTTTTCACATCCCATTCTTTGCACCATTATGTTAAGATCATCAGACCAACACTTCATGATTTGGCCTTGTCATAGGTGAATCAAAACTGATGGGAAATATTGCTTACTAAATTTAAACATCAAGGTGAACTGTTATTTACATACAAGACAGCTTTATTGTTATGATTATTTATTGTACTTCTAGTGTATGGGGAGCTTTGCAGCACATATTGCTAGGTGTGCTCTCTGCCCTTTGAATACTGCTATTTTGAAATTCTCCTGAGAACAAAAGACTGGTTGATCTACTCTTGAAGCTTGACAGATGATACGCTTATTTATCTTTTGAAAATGAGAAAACAAAATATAATCACCATTCTTTCTGAGCATCTAGAAAAATGTAGATAGCAGATGTGGCCAATTGTAATTCCCTTCCTCTGTTAATCATTCTAGGTAAAAATATTTAGAGGTTTTATGATCTGATTGCCTTCTTCATGTAATTCACCACTGCAGCTGGGGATAAATACTGCAGGGAAGATACCATGAAAGGTAAAAGTATACAAGTTCAAAGTTTCCAACAGCTATAGCCAGGCATTAATAATGTAATTTGTGCCAGCCCATAGGGGCCTGCTAGCAGAGGAATTAGGACACCTGGCTGCAGAGCCAGAGTCATGAGCACAGGCTGTGTTCCAAATGTGTGCTGACAATGGTTCCCAAGGGATTCTGCTTTAAATGAAGCTTTAGTCACTCAGGCTGGCAAGTGGAAGGTGGGCAGGGGTGGTGCCAACAGCTTCATGCTGGTCCTTGCTGTTTTCTGCATATTTCTGGGCATGCTTTTAGCTATATTTACCCAGGTCTCATCCCAAGACTCAGGGGGATGATGCATCTGTTGTAGATGTATATCACTGCCCTCTTAAGGGTGGAGTCAGTGGTAATCAGGAAAATGTTCCTGAGTCCCCCAGCAAGGTGCATGATATACTTCAGATGTAGAAAGCCTATGTGCATGGAAGGGAGGCAGCCTTAGCTTTCACTGTGGTAGAATATGTGAGACACTTGGTGTTATATTAATTATTGGCTTGGACCAAGTAAAGTTTGTGTGTGGGGGTATAGGGACAGTGTGGCCGATGCTGCAGGCTAATTTTTGCCTGAGCAAGTGTAGAAGTGAGGCTGTGGCTGGACATGGCCTGGTTCTTGTAATTGGACAAGGAGAAACTGATCTCTAGGTCATTGGGTGATTAATGTAAACAATATAGTGTGATATATAGCTGTAACTGTGTAGGAAGAAGAAGGCAGACATCTTGCAGACTTCTTAGAGAGCAGACCCTCTGCTTGTCTGTGAGACATCTGGCCAGGCAGAGAGATGTGTTGAGGCCCTGCTAGACATACTGTCTGGGGGCATGGACATAGAGTCTGCTAGGAAAGTAAGCTGTGCTTAGAATTAGGTTTAGATGCAGTAGAGATAGTTTAGCTTAGGATTAGGTTGTAGAATGCCAGCACACAAATAGTTAAATAAACACCTGAGAAACTTCATGACATCCTGCCTTCTCGTCATGTTTTCTGCCACTCAGACCCCTGAAACGCTACAGGACAGGTTGAATTTCATGAAGGTGAAATGGTGCCCTGTCCCAGTCCAGCCTCTTTGAGCCTCCTTGGGCAGCCCTGGAGCTGTCAGTCACTGGCACACTGGGAACATTGCCCCACATCCCATCCTGGAGCTCCAGAGTGGCCAGTAGGCCAGAAGTCCCACCTAGGGAGGGGTGGCCACAGTTGGCCAGAAGGGGAAAGTGTAACATCATGCAGCCATCGCATGGTTGCGGCCCTGCCATCTCCTCGTAGCTGGATCTATGCCGGATCTAGGGATGGTAGCTATAACTCTCTCTTTTTCTCTCTCTTACTTTACTTCTTCTTCTCCTAGTCTCGTTTCTTGATATTTGGGTAACTTAAAGCCAGATGGGTTGGATTTTGCCAAGTAGTATGGGTTAGCATGTGCTAAGTCATTGCTGTGTGGAATGCTTTATTTTGGTTGAATATTGTCCTTTAAGCATTTGCCAAGTTCCCTTATTTTCTCAAGTTTGCCAGTAAAAATTTGTTATTTGACCTCCTGAGAAATGTGTATAGTGTTTTCTCCCATGCACTCTCTCAAGGTATAAAAGAACTGAATCCCCTTTTAATAAATTCGGTGGGTGAATTTTTGGAGCCTTGTATATTTTAAAAGTAAAACCCCTCACTGATCTTGTAGCTCAAGGCCTGGGGTCTTAAAGGATATAAGAGCAGTATGTGCCATGTTACTCTGCCATTCTGGAAGGGGGACAAGCACACCAAGTCACACAACTGCCACACGGTTGTTATAACACAGTGGTTATAATTTGCTGGAACACTGTTCCAAAGCTAACAACAATTCTTAAGGCTCCCCTGGATATTCTCTTGGGCCCCCCTGGATTCAAGGGCATCCAATCAACAAATAATGTCTTTACTACGTTCTACTGCACAGATCCAAAGCTTTGTCTTTTTGAAGATGGCCACGTGGTACTCTCTTACTGAAATACACAGTCTGTCCTTGAAGCATGTTATGAAAGCAAAATAGGTTAGGAAAATGGTATGATTTGCAAGCAAACTGAATGACGGTATCAAATCTACTGTGCAGTCAATTGAAAGCAAGACTTAATAACTTCTGTGGTGAGGGAAAGAGGGTGTACTTCTTAGCTGGCAGTAAACTTCCCTGCATATATTTTTGAGCTGTTAGTTTCAGTCTTTTTTTAAAAAAATTATATCAAGCTCCAGCTCCATTGTATTTTTGTGAGCTCTTGTCAGTCTCTTGGAGTCTCTTGGAACTCTGCTGTCTGTGGTGGATCAGGCCTTGATCACCACTCCTTAGAATGAACAGCTGCTCCTTTTCTCTGTACCTGTGCACTGCCATCTAAGTTGTCCATCAGTCAGTTACATGCTATAGCTCCCAGTCTAGTGAATTACTGATGTCAAGGAGGGTAGATCCTTGCTGCTCTCCCCTGCTCTGTTCCTCCCTCTTGAGGCTATATAGTTCTGACGGGCCTCTCTGCTGTCTCTAGGACTCATCCAACTCTACAGTGACCTGATTCAACTTGGCAGCACTAAAATGATTCCCAAACAAAAAGAAAGTGTGTTTTTTTTGCTCCTTAGTAAGTTGAATTGACTTCATTGCACAGACTGAGCACCAGAAGTTATACAAGAGAGGAGCTGAGGCTATGTATTTGGGAATGGGGATACAGACAAGGAAGAGGGAGAAGGAAAGTGGTGGAGCAGTACCATTGCATCTTAGGACAACCAGCTGTTTAAATCTTCATCGCTACACATCTGGCTATACTATGCTATACTCATAGCATATATCTTTCTCTCTCCCTCTCCAGGCTTCCTTATGCCATGCCTGTGAAGTGATGGTGTTCTGCTATGGCCGTTTTGCAGGAGAAGGCACAGAGACAATCAGTAGGTCTCCCAACATGGCAAGAAAGTGGAGTCAGGTGTCCCAAACTAGACATGGGTGTCCAAATTGCTGGCCGTTCCTCCTCAGCAGAAGGGGCAACTAATCTTTCATCTTCCCTCTTAATTCCTGCTTTTATATGGTAACTGTAGTTCTGCTTATTAGCACACGGGTATTTTAGTGCTATACTGCAAAGGGAAAGGTTTGGTATCCTTCTCTCCTTTTACCCATGAATTTTTGCAAATAAGCTGGTGGCTAGGGAGTAAAATGAAAGTTGTCTTCCATTTGTTGCTGCCCTACTGTAGTCTCACTAGCTAGGTGCCAGAATCTTCTAAATTTCTAAGATAAATATGCTAGCACTTGAATTTCAAAGTGCAAAACTATGTTGAGCATATTCATATCTAGGAGTGTTCCTAATTGGATTTTTTATTAAATTTTTATTTGTATTCAGGACTGGTAACATGAAAATATATTATGCTATATTATGCCGTTTGAAAGTTTCAAGCTAATATGCACCAAAGATAGCTTCTTTCTACATAACAATCATGTGTCACTTAAAAGTCACTGTGCAGACTCTACATGACACTCAGGGACATTTTTAAAAGCAGTGTAATCAGCTTTCAGTCTGGTCTTTCACTTTGCATGCATTTAGAGTAGTTACACAGAAATATTCTACTCGCGGGTCTTGCTGAGCTCTCTTTAACTACCCACTTGTAAAATCTTTTAGTAGCATGGTAGAAATGCAGAAAACAGCCCATATAGCATCTTTAAAATGGAGTAACGCACTGGAACTGAAAGCTTCTGAATGATGGCATATTAACTGCATTTCAGATTAGTCTCAAATAATTTTATTTTAATTGTCTACATTTTTGTCAGTGAATGTAACATCTTCAGCTTGTGGAATTTTTGCACAGACTACATTTTCCTTATTCAAATTCTGTGAGTATTTTTGTGGTTTGGAATACTTGGTGTCTACAATACAAGCTGTGCTATTTAGCTGTGATTAGTTACTTAAGTAATTTGTTATTATTTCTATTACCTAATTGGGGGAGAATAATTTATAATTAGCAAGATGAATTTGGCTTTCTGAATAAGGCAGTAATTTGCAGGATGGGATTTAGCAGGGAAGTGGAATTAGGATATTTCCCCTTAATTATACAAGTCTTGTCCTTAGAATCAATCCTAGAAAACTAAGTTAGTCTTAATCCTTTAGGAAGGGAACATCTTAATTTTAAGAACTATATTCTATTTAAAAAGGAATGCAACTGTGCTCTTGATATTAGCCGTAAGAAATATTGTCAGTACAAAGTTTGGTTTATGTCATGGTGTATACAGCATTGTGTCTATTGTGTACTTGGATATCTTTGATCTGTGGCCTGTAGCTCTCCAAGTCACCTCTCAGTTTGAACCTGTAATCAGTGATAGGGCTGTAGGCAGAGGCTAAAGGTTTGTTACAGGGTTCTAGTTAAAGCCACTCCTTGCTGTAAAGGCAGCTTTTCGGTACTACCTTCTGTTCTGTGGGATGTGTGGTGAAATGAATTAGGATTTTTGATGGTTAGGAGCCAGGACCTTATTGCTACTTCCACATCTGATATGACTGGAAGTCTTTATAGTTTAATGTTAAGGTCAGGGTAATGATGAGATTCAGACCTGGTTGGACACTTTGTCTTCTGCTGAATATATATGGGAGTATTATACTGTAGTTAGAAGTATCATCCTCAAATCTTGACAAATCAGTGTCATTATATAGTTTTAAAAATAAACTCAAGCTTCATTATTGGACTGATTTTAGTAAGCGTAGTCTCTGGCACATAAAGTTTACAGTTCAATCTGTATTTGGCTTTAAAAGTGCATTTTGAACTCTGCCCAGTAGAAATGAGAGATTGACATTGGACTGAAAACTGACAGGACAGTGCATCTAGCCTCTCACTGGTTGGTGATGACTGTAGGGGTTTTAACATAGCTTGTAGGGCAAGCTGGTGAGCTTATACAGGAATGGTAATTTAGATGTTGGTGTGAATGACCTTTTAGGGGATTCTTGTTACTCTTCATGGATTGCATAGAGAGACTAGTGTGATCTGGCTTCCAACTCAGATTTCTGGATCTCATACCTACTGCTAGATAGAAAGAATCAGGTCTTTTTTTGGTTTTGCATGTTGGCAGTAGCACTGCTGAGGATCATTTGCCTGAATTTTCAGCATATCAGTAGCAATCTAGCAGCAAAACTCTGGAATTTACTCAGATTGTTTTGATAAGTCGTTGCTCTTTTTGTCAGTTATTTTGAATAGCATTTTGAATCCTTTTGACAAATATGAAAATACTGTGAAGATGGGAAAGCTGGAGTGAAGGTAGGTTAGTTCGTGCCAGCTTTGCGCTTGATCTAATTCTGAAGCAAGTGCCTTTACACAAGATGTTGGGTGGAGACACCCCAGGTTCTGTACCTCAGCCAGTCTGGGTTATTTCAGTTGGAAAATTTTACTTTTATACTTCTGTTCAAGTCAACTTTCTGCTTGCTTTTTCTTTATGACAGGGGTATAGATTCAACTGGTTTCTATACATTTGGTAGAGTTTTCCCAATAAGTTCAGTGGTGTGGAAATATTCAATAAGCAATATCTATCATAGCCCATCCCACCCCAGAAGCGGAAATTGTAGTTTTCAAGATGGTTGAATAGGAATTGGATCTTGCTTCTCTGAGGGTTGGATTTGGCGTAGTGTTCATTAATTTGCAGCTCTGGCTTAGACCAGCATTTTCCTTGCTCTGTCCTCCTCCTTTCCCTTCCTCCTCTTGGCTTCTTGTCCTTGTCTGGCTCTTCCTCCACTATGCTAGCACAGTTATGAGTAGGATTGCAGAATAAATTGAACTGGGAAACTGTTCTGGACAAAAAGAAATGATTATGATATTGGTGGTACAGATTGTATTTCAGCTGAATCACTTCCTTAGGAGACTACACAAATATTTGTGCTGGGAGGGCATTGTGAGAACCAGGACTGGAGATGGAGTAGGAGAGGCTTCAGCTGGCAAAAGGCTTCCGCTGGCAAAAGCATCATTGCTGCCAAAGCCTCAGTCACAGGAAAGTGCTGTGAAAGCAAAGGCAAACCTGATGATACGGTGACCCGATATGGTGTTGGCAATGGACCTTCTTTGATTAGGGTATTGGACTACATGAGCTCCAGAGGTCCTTTCCAACCTCTATTATTCCGTGGTTCTATGATTCAAACTTAAATCCCATTTCAGGCATCCTTTGACTCTCTTATGCATTTGCACACATTTCATTCAGCACGAATACAAAGGTGAGATCGAGATTGTTTGGCAGAGATAGCCTCACACCAGAGGGTCTCTGGTATGCTCAACATAGTAAAAGCCAGATCACGTCCACCAAATTTTTTTTTATTAAGAAGAATACTTTTGCAACTTTTCTTTATTCTTTTCTGCCTTGTCCTAAGTAAGAATTGCAAAATGGCACTGCATAGACTGTTGTATTTTGATTTCTTACAGCTTAATTGTAAATGATGTGAAAGCCGAAAGGATGATGTCCAGGTAGAGACACAAGACAACCCTGTACCTGCAAGGCTGTCAAACTCTTGATGATACCCATACTACTTAGCCTGTTCTTCCATAGCCAGTGCCTTCTGTGGTGCAGGACTATCCCTGAAAGCCATCTATCATCTCCTGGGGCCAGGGCCAAGGTGCCCTTGGAAGTAGACTGCACAGCGATATTGAATATATACCTCTGTTTCCTTCTTCCTTGGCATGATGCTGGTGTTGAGAGCCATGTTCCTTTCCAGATATCTGGCCTCATGTGCAAACTGCAGAGGAAGTGAAAGACAAGGCAGCTCCCACTTTAGCTGCAGTAATGCAGATATCAAAGAAAGTGCTGAAGTCCACAGTTCCCATTTGTCTGAGGTGTCCCCCCTAGTATTTCAGATCTGTCAGGCCCTACTACTTTCCAATGAGATAATATTCAAAAAGACCTCATAATACAGTACAATAAGATCTAAGGACAAAGAGGTGCACTTTCTTCAGTGCTCAGGGTGTTGTAGCTCACTTTTTCAACAGTCTGCACAATTTCAATTGAAAAAAAACCTGTAAAATTCTTTTTAGTAGGCATGAAAGTGTAGGCAAGAGACCTAACACTAAAGTTTTGCTATATTTGAGGATTAATTCCAACTATGCAAATGAAACTGTAATAAATCAGTTCCAAGCTGATACAAATGTACCTAATACCCTCTACTTGTTTGACATCTAGAATGGGATTCATTGATGGATTCAGTGGTGAGGAACAAATACTATGCAACACATGAGTCATGCCATTCTAAGGCAGATGTATAAATTAATTCACATGAATTGTGTTTTACAAGTGCTTCTCTACTACAGTAAAAAGATTGTCTAGATGACTAGCTCAGTTTTGCATGTTTATATAAAAGGCTTAAAAAGTTTCAGTTAGATGAATCTCATCCCTGGTTTACTACAGGTCTCATTGTGTCCAGGTTTAACATGGGGATCTGAGAGCTTCATATTATTACTAACATGATCATGTTAGCTCTGTCTAAACCTCATCTGTACTGAAGAGAGAGACTTGTGGTGACGAGAGACAGAAGCATACCATCATGTAGAGCTGTAGCCACAGCCAGGCCAAGGAGGACATCAGCCATGCAGGAGTTTCATGAAGAGTGTCACAGTCTAGGGAGCATATAGACAGGGTGATGTATAGGGGCATGCCAGCAGCTGATGTTACCCAGGCACAGGGCCTGCAGGTCCCTGATGGTAACTAGTAGGAGTGTGAAAGGAAGGAAGAAGCACACAGTAGCAAGGCTCCCAAATCTTGTGACAGATCTGCCTGCATTTCTTGAATGCTAACAAGCATTGTATATGGCACAGGGAGACGCATGTAAGTTGCATTTCTTATGAACTGAGAGCAAATTATTAACTGCAACATGTGAGGGATATTTTTGAGAAACTTCTTCAGAAAAGTTTAGTAGAGGATCAAGACCTTAGGGACATAGTCTCAAGGGGAATTCTCTAGTGGCGGACCTGATCCCAGCTGTGATCTCAAGCCAGATGGCCCTTTTCTCCATTGCATCCCAGCTGTTCATATCACCATGTGAGAAACTGCATGTGGAAACTGATGCCACTGAAATATAATGTATTCTGTATTATTTTGCTTTGTGGTTTGCTGCCTTATGTGGCTCTGCTTCCAGATGTCTGTGGTGAGGTTCACACAGAAACCCCTGCTCAGAGTTGCTTTTAAAGGCTCAGCATAGTCTATTGCATAGTCTCTTAGATTACTGTTTGTGCCCTGTCAAGTAGTTCTTCGTAGTGACATGAGCCTTTACATATGTCCCTAGCTACCCTTCAGCTGGTCCTCAGAGAAGATCATATGTACTGACCAGCCCCTGCCTCCTCTGAGTGGGGTGAGCCAGGCTGTAGTCACAGCACCTCCATTTGTTGTCAGTGACCTCACTGGTGAGATAAATCAGTCCTGAAGGAGTACTTGCTCTTTTAGAGGAAGGCAGTGAGCTGTTGCACATTACATGTTGGCATGATATGTATTGGTTAGAGAGGGCAAAATCCCTTGGGCCTGTTGCCCAGGCGTTATGAGTTTATTTGGGGATGTCTGACAGCTTACTGTGCCTCACCCAGGATGTGCAAGGTGCCTCTGAGTCAGTTGCTGCATCATCTCGGTTTGCATCATGGTTATGGTCTGGGGTATAATAAGGCTAGTTCATGTTGATTCACTGGCAACTCAAATGTCTGTACGGTCTGTGCTAGATGGAAAGTGGGGCATTCTTTTTCTCCTTTCATCCTTTGAAGATATTCCTAGTCTTCACTACTCTTTACCCTTAGCCGAGTTTGAATATGAGGAGATTCACTGTTCTGCAGAGCATTGCTAGAAATTCTTCCTTCTCCCCTCTGCCACCTTCAAGGGACTTTCTTCAATCTTCACTTTAGTTGTAGAAACACAGTGTCCAATGGGTCCTTGCTGTGCTGCCAACCTGTTCGTGTCTGCAGGGGGCTGCCCCTTCAGTTCTTGATGGCCCATTGAGGCAAATACTTTGCAATTTTCCTTCTTTTGCCTTTCTTTTCCTCTCACTCAACAGGGTCCTAAACTGTTCTTGTCCCTTTTGATCTCATGCAGAACTGGAGAACACAGTAACACAACAGCATTAAAAATATTGCAAAATGTTCCTGTGTTTTCTGCACAGCAGCTGTGGACAAAACTCACAAAATGCTGTGTTATTATGAACTGCAGGGCAAAATGCTGCCTGTTATACTTTGGCTACTTCCTTGCTACCGAGAAAACTCCTTTCTGACCCCCTGGTGTTCTCCACAGGGCACAGACACCCTAAGCAGTTCTCGACCTCACGCTACCACTTTTCTTCTTCACCCTATGCTCAGCCTTTCATTCCTTTCCCTACTTCATCTCCTGGCTCTGTCCCTGCAACCGTGTGCCAGGCAACAGCTTGAACCCTATCACTGAAATGATTAAAGCTGAAGGGATCTTTATTTCTGAGGGTCTTTTTTACTCCTGATGTTTGCAGTCGGTAGCACAGCCCCATCAGGCACTGCCTGGCAGACAAAGTGGTTGGACAGGAATCTCTCTGGTAGCTTTGCCTTGCAGAAGACAAAGTTTTGTGGAACTGCTCTTGCCTGATAGGGGCCTGTCAAAGTGGTTTCAGTGTAAGAAGAGTGAGGGATCCAAAGGATCTGCTCAGTGAGGCCTTGAGGAGGTGATGAGGCAAGGTGAGAAAAATGGGAAGAAAGGTGGAAATGGGGATATGAAAATTCAGTGCATCCAGACAAGACTGAGTGCTGTCAGAATGGAGATAGGGTTGGAGGAGGCTTTACTGGGCAGAGGGAGAGCTGAACATCAGATCAAGTAGAGAGGTGTTGAAGGGAGATATCATCTTTTACTAGACAGGTATAGCTAGAAAAAGCTCAGACCCGCTTCTAAGCACATTGATTTTTCAGTGACATGGAGATGAGTTTGTGTGTCTGAAAATCTGTCTGGTCTCCCCCACCTTAATTTAATAAAAACTAAGACCTGTCCTTACATATATTGCCTTGGTTATGTTCTGAGACTATCACAGCTCCAATAGCCACATGATTATAGCCAGAAGTAGAGACAGAATGGAGTGTGGGCAACTGGCAGTTGGAGGAAGAATTCAAAGGCAATGCTTCTTGCCAGCTTTCCCAAGGATATGTTAAAAATAGGCCTCTGACTTCCTAATAAAGTCTCTTCCCAGCAGGAGATTCTAAATTCTCTAAGGTCCCTAGTGTTCAAACACATTTAATGTCTAAAAATGCTCACCTCTCTATTATACAGCCAAGTCCCTCAAAATTAGCAGAGCTATCCAAATAGTAGAGATGGTGAGGATCAGTCCCTTCCTGTTGTCTTTGTGTACATTTTTCCCTGATCTTTACTGGATAAACTGCCTCAAGCTAAGTGTGTCCATCAACATATGTGTCAGAGCAGTATCCCCAGGCTTGCCATGGCACAGACACTGCGTGGAGGAAGTCCCCTGGCATGTTGTAACATACAGCCTTCATGTTTCTGGTTTAGAGAAGGGTAGGCAATAGTATACAATTTCAGGGAAGATTGCTGATTTGCAGTCTCTTCAGGAAATTGTAGTGTTCACTTAGACACTATCCTTAGTCTGAATATGTTAAGCCCACTGGTGAAAATATAGCCACAATTTAAGTTAATTGTACAGTTGCTGGAAACAATAAGAGTTGTCTTTGTAGTCAGTCCTCCCACTCATGACATCAGCTAGTTTTGTATCCCTTCTATCTCACACCGCAAACCAATGGGGAGAAAACAGTAATTCTTGACTCTCTTTTTTTTTAAGTGGAGGAGGCAAGGGAAGGACATTTTTTGCATTCTGTGTAGCTTTATTCAGCAGCAAGCTTGCATTTAATTGCAATTTTCAAGTGTCTCACGAAAGATTATCCTACATATCCTGAGAAATATCAGCAGTAGAACTGTCACTTTATTGTGAAGAAAAAAAAAAGACAAAAAGAAGTTAAAATCGAGGAAATTGGTGTCAGGACTTTCTGGCTCTAATTTTAGGCTTAGTTTATTAGAAACTGTTAAATGGGGAGGTGAACTGTTTTCACAAGGCTTTTTGATGAAATTTTAATGCTTCCAGACTTTTACCTCCCATTTACACCACAGGGCTGTGAAATAGGTAATGAGGCAGTATTCTGACAGTCCTTAAATCCAGAGAAAGCGAGAGAAGGAGAAAGAGAATGTTTGCCTCTGAATTGCTGGCATTTGACTCCAAAGGATCCTTGAGCTTGTCATTGGTAGGAGAAAGCTCTTCTTCAGGTATAAGGACACAGTCTTGGACTTTATGGACTTGGCCTCCAATGTAGGTGAGAATTAGATAGAGCTGTGCAAAGAACTTTTCCATGGGCATTCAGGAGGAATTTTCAGCAGCTCTCTGCCTGTTTACTCCCCTAAGGGGGGTTTCTGTGTGCTTTCTGAGGACAAATGCTCGTGAAAGCAAATGCCAAATCATGGCACCAAATTAAGGCCAGCAGAACTGTTTAAAAAACCCAGATTGTTCCCCCTCCCTTTTCTCAACCAGTCATTCCAATCCTTACCAAAACCTCCTTACAATTGCAGCACAAGCATTTGTATGACCTTGTGGGGAACTATGTTGGAAAAATTACGTATTTTTTTTCCAGGGGCTGCTTTTCATCTGGATCAGTTCCTTGATCTGGTTCACCATGTGGCCACACGAATATTTATGATGGCACAGTACAACAGATGATCTGGGAGAAGATGTAGGAGTGCGAGAAAGTGGGGACTGCTTTATTGGTAATGATATTCACTTAAAAGAATACCAAACTTAAAGAAGAAAGGAATAGCAGTGGGATGACACATCAGAGAGGGGAGTTGAGGCATGTGCGTTATTCTCCAAAAATGAAAACACAGCTTCGAATATCAAATGGTGCCAGTACAGGGGGTGAACATCAGCTGACACAGCCATTTCCAAATGTTGAAGTCTGCAGGCTGGGAGATTCTTCAGTATGTCAGTCACTCTGAAACTTCACTTTGAGGGAGCTGGGAAGCGGAAGATGCAGACGGTGGATCCAAACAGCTGCAAAAGCTGTGGATCTCTATGTAGATGAGCTCCATGCGATCCACAAAATCTGAAGTGAAGTGCTATGTGAGATTGTTTTGGATAAATATGTTGGTGTCTCTGTGTGGTTTTTGTGTGTGCATGCATGGGTTGTTACATGGTGTTCTTTTGAAGGTGCTTGTTGTACATTTCTTTTGAACCCGTTTGTCATCAGAAGGAGAGTATTGCACACAGATTCATTTACCACGATTTTCTTATTAAGCTGTGCTATTTGCAGCACTCTTCTGGGCCCTGCATGCTGTCTGTCCAAGTCCTTGCAGTGTGACTCCCTGTCCAATGTTGCTGGTATTTATCCTGACTTCTGCCACTTGGCACTTGGGCTTGCCAGGCCTTTGTACAAGGGCCCTCCCTCTCTGTACCAGCCTACTACCCCCAAAACTGACTTTGCTGGGCCTTTGATATTTTTATGCCAAAATGTCCTAGTTCCAGTGTCTCCAGGTAGAGAGGAAAGAAATTGAATAAATATTGCTTTCTCCTTCCTGAGGCTTTACTGCATTTTACAAAACCCTTCAGAGATAATTCCCAATCCAGAAGGGAACTCCCCACATGTTTCATCATTCGTAAGCTAAAGCAGTTGCCAAGTTATTCAGAGCCTTACAGTTACATGTGTGCTGAAATGCTTTTCTGGACAGAGGTCCAAAATGCTGGGCTATGTCACTGCTGTGATCTCAACTCCCAGTTTGTATCTGCTCTTTCTCTACAGGGTCCAAGATATAACTTGGACACATCCAAGCTAATTTTGAACATGTTAACTCAGTTGCCTACAGAAGTCTATCTAGAAGTGAGCAAGGAATTCACCAGAAGTGTCCTATCAGAAAATCAAGGTAAATTAGGCAACACTGAGCTCCATGGTGCTGCAGGTTTATGGCTGTCTCTGCTTCAAAAGACAGAAGTTTGGGTCTTTTCACATGGCAGAGTATTTTGAGGGCTGTCATATACCTTTGCATTGTGGTGGACTGTGCTTCTTGTTTACTACTGAGATAAGTATTCCCTGTTTACACCTGCCTTTTAAGAGATTTTCTACCTCACTATTGCATGTAGTCTCATAGTCGTACACAAGGTAAGATAAGAGGTTTTCAGCTCTGTGATCATTGCTGTGGGAGGATGGACTACGTGCAAGTACTTTGATTCCAGACTAAATGCCAATGTCTTGTGATAGTGTTTCCAGGGACACATGAACCAGTTCCTTTCAGAAATGTTTCTTAATGAATGAAGTTCTGAATATCCAAGTGACACTTCATTAGTCATTGGTACTTTATTTCAGTAGATGTATTTTCAATCAGAATCTCCCTAGCTTTTAAGTGAATGATGTTATTATACCTCCACTTCTTCAGAGGCTCTCAGGATCTGGGGAGATCAAAGATGTCAGTCACCCTGTGATCTTAATTAAAAGGGAAAGACAACAGAGAGAGGGCTGGCTCATGCAGTGAAAAGATCTTCATTGCTCCTGCATTTAACTGCATTGTAGGAAACCTGATGGGAAGGAATGATCTTGGGAATAGGTTTACAGTTCCAGCTGCAAATTTAAGGACAGGCTTGCTGGGCTTATAAAGCTATGAGTGAAAAGGAAGCAAAAATATCTTCATCAATTCCAGAACCAGAAAGACTGAGAAATTTTTTTGTACTAATTTTACACTTCTTCATAACAATGTCAGGGCCCTGAGGGCATCTTCGTTTCAGCCCCTGCCCACCCCTCTGGTGCTCCCCCCACCCTGCTTACAGCCTAGGACCCCATGTCAGCCCCCTGGGGCTGTTGGTCTGTGCCCCAGGGATGCTGCAGCAGAGACAGTCTCCAGCTGCCCACAGCCCTGCTTAGCCATGGGCACCCCAAGCTGGGCCCACACACAGGCCCGTGTGCCCATTCCCACAGTCACCCAATGCCCATGGCTGAGACTATTTTGGGTTCCCCTGTCCCCCCAGCAGCCCTCTTTTGGGCTCTGCCCTGCCATCTTTCATGGGAAGCCCCCATCCCTTGCAGGGCCCTGAAAGTCAGGTTGTTTTTGCTGGAATTCAGCCAGCACCTTTCTGGGGGCTTTTTCCTAGTGCTTTCTCAGATACGTGAATACATCAGAGCTGACTAAAAATATTCTTATCTATTATTCAATAATCTCTTCATCTTTCACCTTGCTGCTGGGTTGCTTTGTAAAACTTTAACAATAACCTCATTTGATTGAAGTGGAGATAAGGAGTCAGCTCATATGTGCAGATTTTTGCTGGAGAACAGTTTGTGAAACTCATGTATATTTGGCCTGTCTGCTCATTTCAGGACCTATAGACACTTCAGTAAGAAGCGGGTGCTTGTTTGTTTCCACAGACATTTCAAGTATGTAACATAAGACAAACATGTTCTTTAACCTTTATTTAAAAGTATGTATTGCAAAAGCACTGAGCTCGACTCTAATACCCAGGAATAGCAAATGAGCTATTCACCAACATGAAGCAATGCTCTAAACAGAGTGTTTTCATCACCCTGGTTTTTTTATGTGAATTATTCCTGTTCATCAGCAGGTTTGGTGAATGTATTTGACAATGTTGCCTTCAAGAGTTCATGACAGCTGTATATTTGGGACTGGAAGAGGGGAAGGAAGGGAGTGTTACCTGATGTGAGAAAATGTTGCAGACTGCAACAACTCCCTGCCCTTCTTATCCTGTGTTGGCTATTATGACACAGTTTGGTTTTTGGAAATATGCTGTTTCTTTCTTTACTCCTTAAAAAAAAGAAAGGGAATGCATCTTTCAATGTCATTGTGAGAAGGAATTGTCATTCCTCAGCGTGCACAACCTGTGCACGCACTATGTGCGGGTGATGTGAGAATGTCTCTTTCATGAAGATACTTCTTTAGGAGTGATAAGGGAAGCCTAACTCTAACCGAGGGCATGGTAGTATGTATGCTGTGACACATTAGTCCTACCTCAGAAAATATCACTACTACCTGAGTGGTTGCCCTGGTACAGGTTGGTGGGTGTCTGTCACCTCCTGCTGCTTTTGGCACCAAGGTGATAGGTGCAATAGCAGTGGCTTTGCCGTGCTTGCTGAAGAGTCTCTTTCACTTGAGATATCCCTCCAGGTTTTCTGTGTAAGCAGGAATGAAAAGTAAACTATGTATTTTTCAAGGGCTTCCTGGAATCACAATCTCAAAGGAAGGGAGGGTTAAGAGTATTTTTAAAAAAGACTTGTTAATTAAAAATTAGTTAAAAATATCTTATCAAGCCTCTTTAGCCTTAACTGTACTGAAAAAATATACTGATCTAGCACATAACTTGCACAAACCACAGTTGTATTTAATACTGGGGTAGCTTGTCACAAATGTCTGCCCTTGCTCATTCCAAGGACAAAATGAAGTTTAACATTAGGATAGTTAGAAAACATTTTACCTCATGCATTTTAACACTGCATTTTTCCTGTATAGTATTGAGCTTAGTTATTCTAATTTTATCTTCAGTAATGGGTTCCTAATTTTATTGTTGTGGCCGTTGTTCCCTCAGGGCATTGGAAGTGAGATTCAGCATTTAAAACAAGGCCCATAGATGTAACAGACTTCTAATAATGAAATCAATGAAAAGAGTATTTCTGACTATAAATCCTGAATACTTTAGCACTCATACAAGAAAAGTTGCTACTGTTTGTCCAGTGCTGAGTTTTCCAGTCCTGTGGTATTTAACAACTTCTTTGTCCTGGGAATATTCTGTGCATATCTGGAAACCTCCAGTCAAAAGGGCTGGTTGACATGTTTTGCCCCAATATATATGTCGGGTGTGGTAGAACCCACAGGAAACCTTTCAAAACACAAGAGGACTGTGTAGCCAGTGCAGTGTTATGGCATTATGACCAAGAACCTGGTTTAATTTTTCAGCAACAGCAGATATTTTCTCTGAGATAGAAATAGGTGCAATTTTTCTTTCACTGTTCTGGAAAAGTTGGCTAGCTCCAAATCTGGAAGGAGGCATGTGTGTGGCTAGGCAGGTCTCTGGGACTTCCAAACAGTGGCTCTTCTTACCTAGGTACAAAGGTGATCCGTATCTTGCTATATGTGCATTCTCAGGAGATGGAGTTTTCTCCAGAGGAAACTCTTCTCTGGGTTTCCTCATTGAGGGCAGCTTGTCTGCTGTGCCCTGTGCCTCCCCAACATCATTATCTGAACCATTCAGGGCATTTGGAGGTGAAAGGAAAGCCCCAGACCAAGTACTTTGGGATAGCTAGTGATCGCTTCCCCCTATGGCCATAGCATCAGAAAAAGGTGTCAGTGGGGCCAACACTTGCAAACTTCTTGATGTACATATCTGTAGATTATTCAAATAGCATAATGTGTTTAAAAAATTATTATCTTGCTGGGTCTTGTTTGCCGAATACCAGCCTGGAGCAAGTTTTTACAGCTGAGATACAATGGACTGATAGAAATATTTATGGTAGAAATTCTGCCAGCTATTTAGTGCCAGCAACACCCTGGCCACTTAGTCACTGGAAAACTTTGTTGTCAAAATGACTCTTCTTTTTGCAAATGGTGATATGTTTGGGGAGTATTGCTTGGTGCTCCATGCTGGTTGGTGGTTAGCCAAGCCCACAGGTCCTGGGTGCCAACATCCCCATGCAGCTCTGCCAGGAACAATAAGGGCGGTGCTTACGCAGCACTTTTCATCTCCAGATGGGTTTGCAGAGGGTGTGGGACCTGCTCCCCACCAGCTGCGGTCACTGTTGGCTGCAGAGCTGCAGTGGCAGCTCTTCTATGGCTCAAGGCAGGAATGGTTGTGGTGTTACTTGGGACACATGCTGTCTGTCCCTCCCACGTGTTGCTTGGAGAAAAAAGCAGGGTGTGCCTTAACCCAGGACATGTAGCACATCCCAGCTCAGGCACTCATCGCTTGTCATGGCTAGCTACCACATCGTGCCTGCCTGGAGAGACCACTCTGCTATCAGGCTAAATAGACAAGGATCTCTTTATCAGGATATTTTTAATGGGAAATATACCCACGAAGCACCAGGGCCCTATGGCTTCCTAAATTCTTTTGACTAACCTGTGTGTCTCTGTGGGGGATATTCTTCCTCTTTTTGATCCTGATTTCATTTCCCAAACTTGGATCAATCCTGGGTAAAGAATACCCAATATGCAAAATTATGCAGTGTCTCTATAGTGGTGTTACTGAGTACCATTTGATGCCCTTGTGCAAAATAGTTGTGACATGACAAGATCATTACAGGGGGCTTTGCCTTTGTGGAATTACTGGATAACTTTTCTGTGGATATGCCCTTGGGAGATACTCAGAAACAATGCTCTCACATGTTGATATAGACGCAATTTGGATAAGAAGAAAAATGTATTTGCTGAGCCATTCTTGGTAACACAACAGCTCACACAGTAATGTATTTCTTATCATTGGCCTGATTTAGCAGCAGGGTATGTTAAGCTCATCTTCAATATATAAAACACCATGTAAAATAATACTGTGATCTAAGACCACTGAGCTTCAGCTTACATGGTATATTGCCTGCTTTCAGTTAGGCTCAATTCTATGAAAATTAGTGCCAGTTGTGTTTCATTAGTGCACCAAAAAAAGGGCTGCATTTTTGCTTTCCAGAAAGTTGCTGAATCACATCACTGTGCAGAATATATTCCTCAAATGGCCTTTCTCTAATGATGAAAAAAATAAAAAGCAAACCTGTACCAAAGTCAAAAGATGAAACATATTATATAGGTTATCTGAGAAAAAGGAATATTATACATTTTTTTCCCTAAATTTTATTTTATTTGTCATGCTGCATTGGCCGGGAATTGAAGGGCATAGAATGTTCCTTCTCTCTTTTACTGCTGCATGACTTGTGCTTAACTATTTAGGTTGCAATGCTAAGACCTGCTCTTACTCCCCAGGAGACAAACACTAAAGTATTATTAGACCTTAGTGCATGGGGGGAAGAGCTCTTAGTATAAATTTTTATGTATAAATATTGCATGCTTTATGCCTGTTCTTAGATTTTTACCAAAATGTGAGTTATCTGGTGCACACTCTGGTGGCCAGTTTTTCTACAAGAACTCACAGGTGCAACACAGTAAATAAGGCATATGTATTTGCCATGTATTGTGCACTATTTTTTAATTTGTAATTGTTATTTTTAAGTTGAGAACACACATACTGCTCAGTCAAGAATCTCACAAAAGTTATTGCTCACAAACAGGTATTTTTTAGTTGCTAGTCTTTTGATCTCTAAGGCTGAAACTGAGTTGGTGTGATAAGATCCAGCTTCTGTTAAACTTTTTTGGTTACAGCTCCCTATGTGTTTAAAAAAGAAAAAGAATAAGAAAAAAAAATCATCCTCTCTTTTGTTGGACTATAATTAACACTGTAAGACAGAGGCCTTTGGTACAGATTTGTGTCGTGCTCAGCAAATACAAGTCTGTCTAGGATGGGTCTTCTAGGCTTTACAATCATGCAAATAACTACCAGCTTTCTGGACTTATAATACAGGTATACATGGATTAAGGACTTTTAGAAATTTTTGTGTATGCATATGTGAATTCAAATACACATAATGTTCGATTTAGTCATATAGCCTCTAGTGACAATAACTAACTCTGATATTTCAGTATATTCTGTCTTCTGAAAGCAATTTTAGTATTGGTTCTGTTTAATACTACTTCCCTTACATAGTCTGTCATGATCAGCCATTTTCTAGTTGTTCTTTTTGTTCGACAGGAAATGCCAGGCTATTCCAACTGCATTTTCCTCTTACTTCCAGGCAGTGCTGTATTACTTTGGCCATATGTGTTGGAAGATGAAATTTTGCTCAACTTCTAAGCAAGCAAATCTCCATCTTGCTATGTGCAGAGAAGAGCCTGAAGTGCTGGAACACACCAGTGACTGCAGAAGAGAGAAAACACTGAGAAATTCTTGACTCCTTGTAGGGCACAAAGTGTGAACATGAAGAAAAGGGAAGGAGGAAAACATAGTAGGTATGGACCTGCAGCTTTCTTGCTCATGCCCTGAGAGGGAGGTGCTGCTGCTTTCCCTGTTTGCAGGGCAACCGCTCTGGCCCTTGCTCAGGGCTGTGCTCCCTGAGACATTTTCATCCTCTACCTTTGTCTCTCCTTTCTCTCCTGGTCGTCAATTAAGGTCGAAAACTCCATTCGCTCAGGAAAAGAAGGTGACCTGCTCCCTCTATAGGCTTTCCAGGTTGTTGCTTTCATGAGCCAACCATGCAGGGGATCAGAGCTGCATGCAGGTTTTGAAGGCTGACAAAGTCGCTGAAGTGAGACGTATTTTGCATTTCTTTTAAATTTGGAGATGATTTTTCTGTGTGTATATGTGTGTGAGTATGCATTTGCATGTGTATGCATGTACATATGTGTATATATATATGCACACACATGTTCTCTAACACCCGTGTATATAGCTACTTTTTCTGCAGAAGTCATGTATGGAGCAATTTCTACTGTTTAGTTTTAGTATTTTTTTTTTAACCAATGCATGATCCTTTTGTGTGTGAATTTTCTGTTTGTTAATGGTTTATGACAACAGCTTCCTGACAGCATCCTACCCTTATTGATGGAAGAGACACAATCTGAGCCAGCAGTTCCATGAACTAAGGCATACTTTCTCACCAGTGCCCACAATCCCAACTGCTTTTCTCCTCTCTGTCCCAGGTATACCAGCACGGTGGTTTCTGGCATCTTTCTGGTAAGAAAAGCAATCTATCTTAAGAACAACTCTGTAAATTAAAAATATTATTTGTAATTTGGATCGGTTCAGTGACATGATTTACAGCACAAACCCAACAACAGTTGCAGAGCAGCATGAGTGTGAAGAAGCAGCTGGAGGCAAGGCAGGGATGAGAGACAGACGTTTCCAAGCTGTCCTTGCAGCTGAAGTCCTTTGTGAAAACTGCAGCTGCCAGTGTACCTTTGCTCTGGCACAGATATCAAAGGGAATTCCCCTGCAGTGCTTGAAGTAACATTTTAGGGAAGAACTGTCACATTGGTGAGTTATGTATTAACCATTATGGAGAGTGGCAGAGTAACAACAGCACTGAATTACTGATAAAGAAATACAGCAACATTTCCATTATGCAGAGCATGGGTAATAGCTCCTAGGAAAAGACTGCCCAGCTCTTTCCTAAATGATGCTGTTTTCAATTCTTCCATACTTTCTTAAATGTGAATACATTGTTCAGAATTTTTCAATGCTAAATAAATGCCTCTGGCTTTTGCTTGTGGGGAGCTGACGGGAGAAGAGAGGAAAAGTTTTAGCTAAACTGATGCAGCCTTTTCCAAGGAAGTGTCAGAAGAGCAGCGTACAAGTTTTCAAGATTTACAGAAAAAAATAATCATAGCAGTCATTCAGCACTGTGCTCACTTTTTCTTCCCAGGGTCTGACCTTGCTCTGTGTTCAGCATTGTCGGAGATCTGCTGCAATGAAATTTATGCACTTATGTCTCTTAGAACATCTATTAATTGCTTGACTTAAGTTTAAAGGCAGAACTGTGCCAGAGATGACAAATAGGAGTAATAAATATCACCAGTTAAATGACTAATGTTTTATTTGCCTTTGAAGTTTTCAGTGAAAGCTGAAGCATAATGGTGAAAGAAAAAATAATGTAAGTTATGTAACACCTCACATATGGAACTGATAATGCTCTGTTTTTATAGGGAGTAAATTGCTCTTCAGTGGTGATATACATATATATATATATAATGAGGATGATTTAATTTGGCGTTCAATACGTGCTGTGCATATATTCAGGAGATTCTGGAGATTTAAAGTTTTTGACTGAAAATGAGATTTTTTTGCATCAACATAAAAAACATATACCACTTTTCATCAACATATACCACTATTTAATTAAAAGAAATCCTAGCTACATTTCAATTCAATTGTTTGGTTTTCAAGAGAAATTTTTTTACGTTCAAACCTACAAAAATTATCCTTGTTTTTAGCCAAAAATACCATGTTTTTGAATTAAAAAAAAATCTTTTTTTTTTTTTTTCCCCAAAGCACTTCTTACTTCAATAATGATGTATTTCCTTCAAATTGTATATTTGGACTTTTATTGCATGGAATTTATGTAGCCAAGGCTTTAAGCACTCTTAAACCAAAATCCCTGAGGTCTTTTTATCGGGAACTCAGCTAGACAGGCAACTAGAGAGGCCCTTTTTCCAATCCTGTATAATGGGAAGCATACTCTGCACTTGACAAGGTGAAATAAAAAGGGATTCAGATAACGAAAGGCTGGTAATAAATAATAACCTGTACAGGAGAGTCGAGGGTAGGCCATGTTCAGGGCAGGATACTCCTCAAATGTGCTTGGGAAGGGAAGTACTGGCAAGGGTTGCTTATCTACCTATTAGAGCTGTTCACTGCTTTGTGTGGGTCAGGGTTGTCCTGGGATGTGGAGGCTGCCTCTCCTTTAATCCCACTCTGACCTCTTCTAGAAAACAGAGGCATGAGTAAGGGAGAAGAAGACGAATGATTTGCTTAAATATCTGGTGCTGTAGCAGCCAAGGAGGCAATCTGCGACAGTGGAGAAGAGCGGTGAAAGGCAAAAAGGGGTAGCCAGGATTAGGTCAAAAGAAGGACTAAGTGAAAACAGAGAAACACTTAGACAAAGTTTTAGCCCATAGATGAGTGATGCAGAGTTTCTATGAGATCGGTAAAATCCAGGATACAAGTGTACTTAGGAATAGTGTGGTGGTTGTTTGGATGTGAGGGCATTGCATGTATGCTAGCGTCATTAAGCTGGTGCCAGCGGTCTGTCGCATGCATCAATTTGGAATTGCTATCAGTTTTCTGAGTACACTGTGTCCAGATAGTTATTAAATGAGTCTGCAGTAAGAAGCATGCAAAATGAGTTTTCTGCAAGTTATACTTGTATTTGATATTTAGACTCTAAGAAAGAGGGAAAGAAATGTAGGTCTTTTATGTGACAATTTTGATTAGCCTCTTCAGAAAAAAAAAAATTGCTATGTATTTGCCCATAAATTAAACACCTGTTGTGATGAAAATGCAACAACATGAATTTCTCCTTGTTGGAAATGTTTTGCATACAGGCTTTGGCAACATCATGTATACTCACAGGAAGAAGACTGTAAGACAATCCAGTGTTACCTTTCAGATGGTTATGCCATTACACTACTGTATTGCACCACCAGGGCATTGCAAAGAATGCCTTAAAATGTGAGGCTATCCAGACCTAAAAAGGCTTGGGAGTGTTACTGTATGCATGACCTCATACTAAAGGAAGATTAGCAAACTTAAGATTGTGACAAGTTGGGAGGAGTTGGTATAAATCTCATTTTAGGGAAAATATGGCTCAAATAAAAAAAAAACCAACCACATTATTGTCATCATCCTCTTTGCCAGTTGTACCTGTAACTGTTCCTTCTTATTTCAGCAGAGGCAATCACCACAAAAAACTGGATGAACAAATTTCTCATGTATGTGCCAGGACAATCTCAGAAAGTGATGTGCATAGCAGCTGGTATTGCTATTTGAGCTGCTCATCAGGGCCACAAAGATGATGCTCCAGGCTGGCTGCAGGTACCTGTGACTGCAGGACAGAGGAGGGAGATGCCAGTAGCTGCCAGCAGCCAGCTCTGTTGTCAGACTTATTCAAAGTCTAAACTGTGCCATTACACTGTGCTACTTCTGAATAAAAGATTCCCCTATTTCTTTCTTGCTTTAATGAGAAGAGCTTTGCAGATGTGAGGACAGACAAAAGTAGCCAGTATTTCCTCTCGTTCTACATGCTAATCAGCCCTGCTCATGGGGCACTGGCTAATCCTTCTGGCTTCTGAACTAAGAAAAGAAGATGCTTCTCTTCCAAGTAACTAATGAATCACCCCTTTAGTGCGTAGCATGCATGACTGCATTGTTAAAAGCAGTCTTAATCACTCACCAAGAAAAATGTCATGATCATTTCTTCCTTTTAGTACTTAACTGGAAGCCTTGGGAGTTGTGACTCACAGCCTGTGTGCTGTGGCAAACCCAGAAAGACTTCAGTAGATTTTTAGCTAGTTATAGGGGCCCCCGTCATCTTATTCTTACATCTTCCTAGTTTAGCTGTAATTTGGAAAAATGATAGATTTCTTGGTTTTGTACTATTCTAGAAATCACTTCTCTACAGATGGATTTGACCTGAACTTTGCACCAAACTTCGGAAGAGAAGCATTTTTAGTAGGCAACTGACCTGTAGCAGGGGATACAACAGCTCCTGGGCTGGAGGAAACCCACCTTCCATTTTGCCTTTAGCTCTGTAGTGGTGTTGGACATGCCATGCATACAGCAATTCACCCGGATTTATGAGCATAGAAGTGTGTGTCAACAGGACAGTGGAATAAGGAGAAAGAAGTGGTAAGAGTAAATTAAAATGTTCTTGATAGCTTCCTGGAGAGAGGATGAATGGGTCTAAGGTTCAACATAGGATTAGGATCCACTTGAAAGCTGCCCGGACACAATTAAGTGTTTTTTATTTGCTGCTGTAAAGCATCAGCCATAAAAATACATGTAGTCTATTCAGTAAATGTAAATTACTTAGGAGGATGGGGATAAACAACAACAAAACCTCCAGATAAATGGTATGCTAAAATATGCTTCAAAAAAGGTGCTTGTAATCATCATATGATCTGCCCTTTGGATTGTGCTGGTAAAGATAGAAGGGTGGGATGTCTCAGTGATCCTCTGCTTTAGCGGGGACTGCTGGGACACATTCACTCCATCAGATGATAATAGTTTTCTTTCAGCATCTTTGCCCAACACTGGATAACTAGCTTTTTGGTTCTTGTGCTGCCATTGCTGGGAAAAGTATTGCCATCAGCTATAGGTCCTAGAAATAGTCTTTAATGTATAGAAAGAAAATGGGATTTGAGAAAGAGTCTCACTCTCCTGGCATGTTGCTTGATGAACGTGGTCACTTGATAGAGACATGCTGCCATGAGGGCAGAGCCACTGGGGTCTGTCCCTGTGTCAGCTCAGCCCTCAGAGAATGACACAAACCACTGTGGAGGAAGCAGATGTTCACAGTGGTATCACAAAGAAAGAACAGACAGGAACACATTTGGGAAGAAGGGCATGCTAAATACCCTAGCAAAACTGCATTTGTTGGGTTCAAGGGAGGATTCAGTGAGAGCAGAAATGAAGAGTGAGCCTTGCTGGGAGAAAGCTCTGAAGAACAGCAGAGAAGTCCCAGAGGCCTCCCCAGCCATCCAAGGCTGTTGAGGGGTTCAGGTTTTGTGTGATGACCCTACAGATGCAGAGGAATGTAACTTGTAGAGCTAAAATCCCAGCCATCCTCTGGGTGGGGACTAAAGGGTTCCAAAAGGTGAGTGAGAAAGAGAAAATACTAACTTACAAAATTCTAGCCTTTTACATAGTTTTGTCTTAATACGAAATAGCCTGGGCCTTGACAGCTGAAAGTGGACAGACCTATTATAACCACGTAAATGTTTTTGTAATGCAGAGATAGTTATAGTAGCCAGCACTTGTTCTTCATGGAATCATAGAATCAACTAGGTTGGAAAAGTCCTCTGAGATTGAGTTCAACCTTTGATCTAACACCACCTTGTCAACTGGACCATGGCACTAAGTGCCACATCCAGTCTCTTCTTAAATACCTCCAGGGACAGTGACTCCACCAGCTGCCTGGGCAGCCCATTCCTATGCCCAATCACTCTCTCTGTAAAGAACATCCTCCTAATATCTTAAACTTCCTCCTAAGGTCTGTTTATGAGTAACAGACATCAGGAAAACAACATCTTTAATGGCAAAGAGCAATTTGATTTTCTGACTACAGCTTCAGTTTAAAATCTCTTTAATACTTTTAAAATATATTTCAGTTTAGTAATCTCATTCAGCATCAATTTCTGCTGAGATCTGAGAGCACCTTTTAGTATCTGCTTTTTCTTATATTCACAAAAATAGTACTTAAACAAAAGTACTTAAAAGATCAAAGGATCAAAGGATCTTTTATACATGTAGGACTCATGGATCACTTCAGTAAATTGCTTATTGCAACTAAGTGCCCACCACTTCATGAAACTCCTTTTTGTTTTAGGGCCCTTCTTGCAAAGCCCCCATGAGACTGAGAGAGCTCCGTATCTAGTATCCCAATATTTAAAGTGTAAGATTGTGACCCTCAATGCATTTTTTTTCCTTATAGATGCTATGTATTTCACAGGTCTCCTTGTGAGACTTCAGAGGAAGGCTCTCGTGTTGTGCAACAGAGGATTCCCTCTGGTTTCCACACTCAAGGAGGTTGAGTCATTGGCTATGGTCTCATACACCTCTCTGACAGGTACATTCACACACTATCTACCTTTCTATGTCAACAGAGCCCTAAGCTGTGTTTCTACCTGACAGGAACCCAAGTCCTTAATGAGAAACAAGTCAGGATGACCAAAATAGCTCTGGCCAGTCGTGAACCATGTGTAATGATTCTTGTCTTTGCTTAGTGTAGACTGGAATATTGTTTTCTACAGTAACTGAGGTCAGGTCCCAGTGTGCAAGGAAAGAGTCCAGCCTTCAGTATCTGGCACCTATTGGAAGATTTCTTTTAATGTCTTGAAATGAAACACTGAACTCTTGCTCATTTCTTTTTCTGCCTTGGGCCAGGCAATAAAATAGATATCCTCTACAGATTGGCTGTGGACGTCATATTGCTGGGCAGCTGAGAAATGATATAGCAGTAGATGACCCTCCCCTCCTTTCTGAAGACAAATGACATTTTTACCCTTATATTTTTACAGCTATACTGCTAGGATCTGTGAATACACTACACAGGCTTAAAAATTAAGGATTTTTATACAAATCAGTATTGTCCAATTGCCTACCAAAACAAAGGATTTATTATTCACTATGGGAAATCTCTATATTTGATCAGAAATGTCTAATATGAATAAAATACCCTAACTTTAAAGAGTACACTTGATTTTCCATTTATTGCTCGTCCAAATCACTTGGCAAACTCATCAAGACATTTTGGTGCACTAAACACATATTCTAGCCAAGTAGTTAAATCACCACTGAAAACTTTTGCAGGTTGGATGATTTTAATTGGTTTTGTAATCTTAAATCTTAAAAAAGTCTGTCTTTATATGATGTTTTTCTTGCTTCTTTGGGTCTAAAACTTCTTGAGGCAGAGGTGGCCCATGCTATAGCTTTCTACGAAATATAATGCCTAGTTTTTGAGAAGCCATTTCGATATCATTATAATGCCAAGCTGGAAGTAAGGAATGAATACTTAATTTTTTGAAGCAGATGCATCACTGACATTGCTCTTACTATTACAGCTAAGGCTTCAGGGTACTTAAGAGTAGATCACAAAAATTACCAGCACAAATAGCAAAATTTTGGGTTTGGGCAAACTTACTCTACCTAACAAAATGCATTAACATTATTTTAAAACAATAACTTTCTTCTGGCCAGCTTTATAGTGGATTTGATGAGGGAGATTTTTGCATGCAGTCAACTTATATTTAATAGAAAGTATAAAACTGCTTTAACACTAACCCATACTCTTCTTAGCTCAGAAGATGCAGAAATTCAGTGGTGCACATGTATTTGTTCTAGATTACATTTATATTGTTAGTTGATCCATGTAGATGTTGGGTTGTCCATGAGGCGGAATGATGAGAAGTGTAGACTCCATGAAGTTTTCTTAAGCATTTATTTAACTATATGTGCACTGGTTTCTAAGCACACTAAGCATAAACATTCTAAGCATGGCAAATCCTAAAGTACCTACCGAGCAGACTCTGCATCCAGGTTCCCCAGGCAGTATGCCTGGAGGACCCTGGACACATGTCTCCGCCTGGTCAGATGTCTCATGACCAGGCAGAGGGTCTGCTTTCTAGGAAATCAGAAAGTGTCTGCCGCTTCTTCTTGTGCAGTAAAAGCTTATATATGTCAGCCTATATTATTTACATTAGGCATCCAATGACTGGGGGGTCGAATCCTCCTTGTCCAACCATGGGGACAAGGTCATGTCCAGTCAGGGCCCTACTTCTACTCATGTTCAGGGAGAAATTTGGCCTGCAACATAAGGTACAAGGCCACAGATCCAGTAATGCATGTAGCTGGCATTAATGACAGAGGAGCCTTAGCTGTTGAAGGGTTGATTCTCAATAACTGTGTAACTGCATCATCTCACAGCAAATGCATTTGTTACTTTTTTTTCATTGATTCCCAGTGCCCCTTTGCCCTAGGCTTTGGTATATACATTTTATTTTCCATTAATAAATCAGGTGAGGGTTTTTTTTTGTTTGTTTCACCTTAGTATTTTATGAAATTACAAATCTTACCTACTCTATACCTGGTGAAGAAGATGATGAAGGAAAGGTCCTACCCATTATTCTTTTAGTGTGAACATTTTAGCTCAAAAAAAAAAAGCTTAACTGAGAGACATTTTTAATACTCCTTTGCTTATATCCAAGATTCTTCTTCATGGGTAAATCATTACTACAATTGCTACATAGACAGGTTTGGCTAGTACTGCAATAAAATCAAGGGCTGGCCAACCGGAATTTAGCAGTGTAATGCTGTACAACATAAAAATAGCATTTTCGTTCCTAGATGCAGTAGACTTCTAACATTAAAACACAAATCTGGAAGACTTTGAGAGGTTAACTTTATAATAACAGATGCCATTAAGCATTATGTGACTAGTGAAATTCTATTGGAGTATTTGTATACTGTTTTAAGAAAGTGTGTCAACCTCCTTCTATAGTTAAATTTTGCCCTCTTTATTTAGCAACCTGTATTCCAACCATTTAAAAATATTTAACTGAATTGCTGATGCAATGCATATGCACAGTGATGCACAGTGACTCCCAAAAAAGCCAACATTTACTGCATCTGCTTATACACAAAGCCGTGAACAAATAGTGCATTAATTTTCCAAGAGAGAGGACAGTGTTTAAATCAGTGCTGTATGGACTTTCCTATGTCAAAAAACCCCAACAAAACAAAACACCCTCCCGCCTGCAAAAAAATTCAACCCAAAGCAGCGCCCGGCCCCCCAAA
>WEIV01011238.1:6245-42613 GCA_013390005.1 Calyptomena viridis | reverse complement strand
TGGCTGCTTCCCGCAGGGCCGTGGCGTCTCCGCCCGCTGGCAGCGCCCGTCGCCGCGGCCGCGCATAGGGCAGGATCAGGAGAAGCCCAGGCTGGGGAAATCCGCTGCGGGGATCCGCAGTGATTCCCCCGGGGGCCGGCAGGCAGCAGGCTCATGGCGCCGAGAGCCAGCCCGGCAGCCACCGTCCGCCTGTCTCCCATGTTTTAGGAACCGGCTTTTCCGGCAGCTCTGCCTGGCTCGGAAAGCCAAGTTGTGACACTGGTTTATGAAACGCTTCTCGCCTCCCCAGATCCCTGCGCATCCCCGCGGCGGTGCTCGCGGCTCGGGTGGGAGGGGAGGTGCCGGGGAGGTGCCGGCGCAGGGCAGGTGTCGGCTGGTCACGACTCCGGCGGTCCGTCACTGCGGGCGCTCGGTTCGGGGATGCACCGAAAAGAGTTGAGTCACGCCGGCAGTGGGCAGGCAGCGCTCCAGGTCCCGCACCGCAAGGCAGCGGTATCGGTGGCATGAAGGAGGCCCTCACCGATAAAGGGGGATCCAGCCGGTCTCCCCGTTTTAGCTGGTGTTTGGAAGCTGGTGTTGCTTCCCAAACGTGCTGTCTCCGTAACAGCTCTGTGAAAGTGTGTGTTGTTGGAAAGGCTGGCGTGCTTTCCTTATCTGCCGTGCGAGGAAGCGTTGCGACAAGAACAAGAGTTAACACAGAGGAATAAAGTAAGCGTGCTGCCAACTTTTTCAGTGTAAAGCATACCTCAAACTGTTTTCCGGTCATAGACTCTGAGCAGGTGAAGGTCTTGGTCTATTTGGAGCTTCGTGTTTACAAGGACTTCCTTCCTGAAGTTTGATGGGAAGCCTTGCTAACAAGCAGGGAAACTTAGTGGGGGCTTAATTAAATATTGGCAGTAGTTAACTGGGTGTTTTATTGATTCTGGGAAATACCAGGCCATCGAGGAAAGCTTCTATGAGAGGAAAAAACTTGATACAGTGCCAAAGAATATTTGCCCCATGTATAAATTGAGCTGAACACTTCCTATAAAAATCTAAAGTCAGTGCATAAGTTTCTATGTATTAGCCATCTTTTCTGAAAAGTTTGAACCAATAACTATTCTTCAATTGCTCCTGATTACAGCAGAGCTAGTTGGCAACACAGGTGAAACAGACCTTTTCCTGCCCAAAGATTAAATAGAGAAACGCTAAGAGTTTTAAAGGTGTTAATCTTTTAGCTGGTGAAAAAAACTATGCTTTTAAAAATCCACCTGTTATTACAAGGGGCTGTAGACGTTTGGTAAAAGTAGTGGTTGCAAGCACAACCTCATACATACATACTTGTTTGACTTACAGTCTGGTTGGCAACATGTGAAAAATACTTCTGCTGTGCTTTGGTATAAAAAGTGAAGCTTAGGTTGCTGTCAGACATTTTCATAAAGAACATAATTATTCAAATCTTTCATGTGTCTCATGCAGTAATTTGAAGGCTAAGGAGCTCCTCTTGACCCTTTTCTTGTGCATCATTAGTATAGCTGGTAGTAAACCTCTGGCCTTCCAGTCGCTGAAACAAAGTTTCTTATGTATCTGTTTGGTTTATTATTTGATTATACGTGATGCCATCCTTTCTAGCCACAGAGCTAGTCGTTACTGGTGATATAACTTGAGTTATGAAAGTATGTTTTTTAAAAAAGGAGTTCTTTATTACATTCCTTTTTGTTGTAACTCAGCTGACAAACTGCAGAGAGGAAGATAACAGCTACAAAGATATGGGTTATAGTATTACTTACTTATTTGAAATTCTGATTCCTGAAGTTTTGAAACATCAGATGTTTCTGTTTTATACTACTTTTTTATACTACTTCTATATGCCTTGATCACCTGTTTTTTCTCCCACAGCTGTAATTTCTGTTTTAAAAAGTATCTTCACAGTGAATTTGAATGACATATTTTCAAAATAGAAAGTATTATATACTAAGCATTGCTCATTTAGTTTTTGAAGTTAGTATCTCCATGCTGCCTTGAACTAGCTCCTCGTTTTAGGTCCTTTCCCTACAAGCTGTTTATAAATTTTAAGTATGTTTTCAGTGTGACAACTCAAGGATGCATCTGTTTTGTACATTTGCACCATAAACCCCTCTTTCACTCATTCTTGCCACTTGGTTGCATGCATTGTTTGCCATGCTGATTTAGAAGAAGGTAGGCTTTCCCAAAAGACATCCATGTGGAGTGTCTGATACACAACTTTCCTTCTCAGATAGTTTGATTTTTGTCAGTGAATTCCTTGGAGAGCTGTCTTTTATTTGTTGCGTTGAACTCTGAATGCCCTTTGTGGGCATTGTGTCCTCTCTCTTGTTGATCTACTATAGGGCCAGTGGCTCTTGCCTCTGGTCTGTTAAAGCAGAGCTCACTTCTTATATTTGCAAGGAGGAGGCATTTATTTTCAGCTGATGTAAAACTGATTACTTTGGTGTGCTTCTGAGTCTTCTTCCCATTGCTCATGTTTTGTTAGTGAAGGACTCATCTATTGAGCCAGTGAGACTACTTGTTTACATTAGTTTTGTCTTCATTCTTTGTGTTTAACTGCATGTCCACAACTGTTGGCAACTGTGCTGTGTGTGAGTGGTAAGTTTCTTTTGCTCTCTATTTCTAACTAATACTTGAATTCTTGGTCTCGAGATCTTGGGGTCCAGGGGGAGAACAGGAATTTGCAGGCATTTCTGTAGCTCAGGTAGTACAGTCACCTTTTCTCTTACTCCAAGCTCAGGAACAGATACATTTACTTGTCTAGGATGCATTGCATCTCATGCCTTATCTATAATTTTCTTTTTACATTCATAATTGCAGGGCTCACTAGATAGCATATTTGCTTGGATGGGTGCTGAACTGCAGCTGTGCTTGTGCCCTCTCCTGAGGAGTCAGAGGGAGCATGTGTGCCTCTTCCTGGGCACAAAGTCCACTTGTGTGAAACTGATGGCACAATTGAAAGAAAGGCTTTATGACTCTGCAAAATTAAATTACTCCTGACTTCATAGGGCATAAAATAGCATCACACTTCTTTGGAAGTAAATGGTATTACTCTTCTGTATTGCAAGGTACCCTATTTCTAGCATTGAGAGTTGTTTGATAACAAGGGCTTTGGCCTTCTTGCCTTCTCATTCTTGTGTCTTTCTTGTTGCTTCAGGACCTTTTAATGATTGTAGTAGTACTGTTATGTAGTGTTTAAATCTGTGCTGGGAAAACTGTTTAAATCCATGTTTGTTCACATTTTCTCAGGGCTTGACTTTTTTTTTCAAAGATTTTAATTTATTCTGAATTTAAAACTGCTGAAAAGAGTATCATAACTGAAGGGAATGTAGCTATAGACAGATAAATGAATGTGCAAAACTGACATAGTAGTGATCCATATTTATACTCCGACATTTTAATTCAACTCATTTGTTATATGATTTTCTATTTCTTTGCAGAAAACGAGCTGCAATTGTTGTCATCCTGTTTGTTGTTAGTGACATTTTTTAATATTAGTTTACAGTTTTGAGAAAACACAGAGAATGGCATTATGAAGTTTAGCATATTACTGATGCAGCTGTAGTGCTAGTAGTAGAAATGTGTTTCTCTGTAAAATAAACAAATATAACTTGGACTAGGAGAGAAATATGCTGGATCAAGGATTAATTTTGCATCAAGTCTTTCAACTCCAGGTATTCCTTCAAGGGTTAAATGTTAATTTGTGTTTAATTTTACTTGCTACTCTGTATACTTTGCAAATGGCTGCTATGGACTCTAACTTGGAAGTTAATGACCACTTTCCGGTCCACCATTCTTTCCTGCTCATGGCACTCACTAGAAAATGCCACCTATTTGTAATAAGCTTTCTAAATATATCTTGGAATTATGCTTTCTCTTAAGAGAAAGAGTACACACATTGTTTTTTGAAAGGTTAAAAGGATTTTACCTGTACTGGGTAATAACTTCTGTCATATAATGCATGCAGTAAGAGATGCTGTGTGGTGTCTGTTAGTGTGATTATAGCATGTCCAAAATGTTTCATAAAGCAAATCCTTTAATCAGCCATGTAGTAATAGCACTGTACTTTTAGTATAAGAGCTGAAGAGCTGAAGGTTGTAATAGTCTTGAATTTGTAATACTAGAACTAGCAGAACTTAATGGGCAAATCTCATTGCAAAATGCAGCCAGCTCTGATGTGAAATGGGATGGATGATTAACTGTGTGTAGTAGTGTTGTATAAGGGGTTGTGGAGAAAACACTGTGTTAATTGTCACAGAAGGTTTGGGACCAAATAGTTGATCACAGAAGGTTTGGTTTGGGACCAAATAATTCATTCATGCTGAAAGCATATGCTCAGGTATTGCAAAAGTGGAGGTGTGTGCTGCCTGTCAACTGCACAGGCTATCAAGTTCTCTTCAGGTTGTCCCTCTGCTCTTGTCTCTCTGTCCAAGGCTACATGAAGGCACATTCTTCAGTTTTTGGAGATGAAGAGTGAAACAAAAGGCTCCCATTCTGTGTAAAGCATTAGTAAAGACATGCATATCCATTAATGCTGACACTTTCTCCGTTTCAAAACATCCCATTTCTACTTGTGCATGTAGGTGCTGGAACAGATAGGGGTCCAAGTTTTGACTTTGTAGAACTGAACAGCCTCTATAGCTAACTACCATACAAAAGCCTTTTGATCATGTTCAGGTTTCTAAAGTCTTTCTAACAGTTCCTCTCAGTAGGAAATCTATTATTATATCATGAAAGGTCATCTTCTTTATAGAAGAAAGCTTTGACACCTGACCTCTTAATTTTCCCATATGTAGACATATGTGTGTCTACATCTTCTTTTGATTCTTTGTTTTTGCACAAAGTGGATTCACTGCTGGTTTGCGTGGTTGTGGTTCATGGATTGCATGGAAAGGAACTTGTGAACTATATAAATTGAAGAAAACAGTTTATAATGTTAGATGCAGTATTCTAACTTGCCTGTCTTACTGGGAAATGTGGCTACACCCTACCAGTTGTTTTAGATATTATTCTGTCTGTGCACACAATCTACATCTTCATGCATGTGGTTACTAAACTTGTGTTTCAGAGCTTTCCTGCAGCACATGTGTTTCTGTGAGCACTTCATAGACCACAGAGCAATTTGGACAGGAAGGGAGCTCAGAAGCTCTTTAGTCTGAGCTCCTGCTGTGAGCAGGACCAGTTGGGAGCTCAGGAGCAGTCTGCTCAGGCCTGGCCTTATGCTGGAAAAGCTGCTTTTTACATCGAGTGGGAACTTCTCATTTCACTTTTGAGTCTGGTCCTGCCACTATATGTTCTGAAACCAGCCTGGCCTCCTCAAAAGGTGGTAGTGTGGCTGCTGTTTGGCCCTCCCAAAACTGTCTCTGCTCCAGGCTGAGCCAGCTCCGTTCCCTGAGCCTCTCTCATGGGGCAGATGCTCCATCCCCAGATGTCTTGTTGGCCTTTTGCTGCACTCACTCTGGTATATCCTACCTGGACTGGGAGAGCCAAAACTGGCTGTGGTATCTTGATGTGGTCCAACGGGTGCGGGCCAGTGGGGTACGATTGCTCCCCTTGACTGGTTGGCTGGACTCCTGTTAACACAACCCAGGGCTCTGGTGTCCCTCTCTGCTGCCAGGGCACGCTGCTGGCTCCTGTTCAGCTTGCTGTCTGACACAAGGCCAGTGTCCTTTTCAGCAGAGAGGCCTCTGTTGCTGCCACAGGTTTTCCTTCCCTGGCACAGGACTCTGCATTTGTCCCTGTTGAATTCCATGAAGTTCCCATTTACCTATTCCTCCAGTCCATCTAGGTTCTGCTGAATGGCAGCATTGACCTTAAGTGTATCAGCTGGTCCTCCCAGTTTGATGTCATGTGGAAACTTGATGAGTGTGCACCTGGGGTGCCTTCACTTTGATGTGTTTTGTGTGTGTGTTGTATCTCTGCTTACCCCCTTTTTTGCTTTTCCTATTATTAACTGGCAGAGTTTGCATCACCTTGCCTATTGCTTTTGTATGATGTACTAGAGGGAAATTATATGTTCATATTTTCTTTAGAAATATAACACAGCTAAAACAAAAAAGATATGGAGTAGGAAAACCTGTGTATGTTGATCACTTAAACTGATGACCTCAGAGAAGGCTGGAATGAGGAGAAATGGTTGTCTTCTCTTACTGTCACTAGCCCCTCTAAATTGCTGCTTCACTCCTCCTCTCTTCACTTTGGCCAGTCCTCAGAGCCTTTCTAAAATTGAAATGTCTCACTGTGAATTAAGTCCTACATCAGTAAATTTAACCTTTTATTACATATTTTTTATTTGATTAGTAATAAAAGGCTGTTATCTTTACAAAAGTTGAAAATAGAACATTCTTTTTAAAACAAAGCAGAAAAATGTACTTAGTTTTCAAAGTATGGAAAAGCATGTGTACTGCAGATACCTTATAAAAGGTTACACGTCTGATTTGTCTTCAAAAAGAGGATATATTTGAGCAAGAAAATTCTAAACCAAGTAAGATTTTGGAGAAACCAAGATCTGGAAATTAAAACTATTTATCTACTCTATCCCTCTTTCTGTAGATTTTTGATCTCTGTATTTAAATTCTTTGTCTTTAATCCTCCTGTATTAAATTATAAATTCCTTTATAGCAGTACAAGTATTTTCAGATGGGCTAAAATAAAGCAGTAGCATTACTTCATCACATTTGTCATAATGGAATTAGATAATGAACTTTTTGTTCTTTGCTAAACTAGGATTGCCTATATCTGTATTAAGATAATTTATTTACTAATGTTTGCTTTGAGAATGCTAACTATTCTGCCGTCAGTCAAGCAGTGGCATTTTGAAGATGAGCAGAAGTTAAATCAAATTTTAATGTAAGCTATAGTTAAATAAGGATTATAAGATGCAATCCATCTACCCAGATTTTGAGTCATGTGGTATTTAAAATTGATTTGCTTATTTTATCTAAACCTAGTTTAAAATTAATACTATTGTTTTGATTTTTAGCATATTCATAGGAGTATATCTTTATCAGTTGTTTTACTGATTAGCCTGTTTTAGCTTTACCACAGACTTGATTTTTTATTTTTTTCCAAACAAAGGCAGTGTACCTGCTCGTTTGTTTGTTGAATTGGCAGAGTGCTCACACTTTAGTTTTCTGTCTTTCAAATATTTAAAGGCTTGTTCAGATGGTAGCCAAGTTATCAAGAAAGTAGTGTGATACTAGTTTAATACTCATGAGTATTAAACTTTAGTACTTTCTAGATTGTAATTTCTACTGTTTTCCTATAAGATATAGGGACCTAATTCAACACCAGGGAGAGGGGTACAAGGGCAGAGTTTAGCCAAATTTTTTGTTTTATATTGAGCATTTGTGAGGGGAAATGGTTTAAAATCCTGGTCTTTGCTTCTGGTGTCTGCTTGTTCTTTTATGTATGGAGAGTCTTGGATAAATGCTTTTGAAGTGTTGTGCTAAAAATTTTATAATTGCTTGTCAGCTTGTTTGCTTCATTGCTCTTGTGGAGGGAAAATGCATCTGTATTCCAGCAAGTAGAAGAGAGGCCTTTGCATTGGATAGGTACTATGCTTAATTAAATATTTTTTAAATATTAAAATGCAGACACTCACTTTTGTCTTCCTCCTCTGTTTCAGACTCCAGGTAGAGGTGGGTCGCAGAGCTCAGATTCAGATTCATCTGCCACACCTGGCAATGCTGTGGATGTGAACAATGAAGGCTCCTCTGAGGTACTGTGCACCGTGGGACTGGTGTCCTAAACCTTGGCTGCTGCTTCTCTGATACATGCAGCTGTTAGGAGTAACTTTTGATGTCCTTACTAGATAGCAGCTGTAGTAAATAAATACTCACAAGTGTCATCTTCTAAAAATTGTCTGTTATTTCACTAAAAAAGGAAGGTTAGGCCATATTTATACGTAACTATTAATTAGGCTTAGCAATCTAAATTGTCACAAGCAATCCTTCCTGTAGTTCTAGAGATGAATTATTAAAATGAAAAGCAATGAGATGTAAGCTTAAGAAGCCTTGTTAATAAAATTTTTATGAGAGCTGAAGAAAAGAAGGCTTAACATTTTATCATGCTTCTACCACATTTTCACCTTGCTTCTGCTACATTTTAATGTATACTGGAAACCTTGTCCTTCTTGTGAAATATCAAACATGTTGGGTTTTGTTTGGTGTTGGTGTATAAATTTACTACTTGTAAATCCTCTCAGTTTTTTATGTGCTGTATGCGGTACTTAATCGGCAGAATAGGTTGTTATTCTTGCTTCAATCCCACATTATAATGTCTTTGGATTTACAATGTTGTCAAATATTAACTCTGAAAAATGCAAACTGACTTCGCTGGCTGTTGAAGCTAGTTTGTGCTAATGTAGCCTGATGACCTATCTTGAAAATGTTTTGAGCTTAGCATATAGCTACAGTGCAAGGTTAATTACTCCTATTACAGCATTAAATGGAGCAAAGTGCCCTTTCTTACACTGAATAAAGTGTGTGATCATTCAAATACCCCTGTGTGTGTTAGATAAGAGGAACTTTCACTGTGCTGCTTAAAATCCTGATCACCTTCCATCTATGCATCTGCTTATTTCTTATTTCTCAAAGCTGTATTGCAGTCAATGTAATCAATTATCTCTTAATATTTTGCTGCATGTTGGACATGTCATACATTTTTGAATCTAGATCTGTTTTGTATGTGTATTTAGCCATCCCTGGAGCAAATAAATATTCTTAAATTGCAGACTAAAATCTTAATACTTTTGTAGTTAATTAAGGCATAAAAATGTGCAGTGAGATAATTGCTTCTTTTCAAAGTTTGGCTAAAATTGTACAATTCTGTTAACATGAGTACAAGATTGTTGACTGTACAGCTTGTGGGTGTCACAAGGTACCTCAGAACTAATGAAGCAGTGTTTTCTTTACATGGGATGAGCTTTCAAAGTGGTAGTTTGCCTGCACAATTGGCTTTTCTTGCTACTGAGTCAAAACTGGGTCAGACCAAAGGCTGCTTTGTCACTCCTGGTTGATATGCATGTATCATGAAAAAGTATCTTTTCTTTGCAATAATTCCACCATTTGTTACATTAATTACAAGTTGGGTGTTATCCTTAGAATAGAATTTCAAAGTCTGTTTGAAATTGAGCTCTCAATCTGGTGATGGGTTTTTGTTCTCTTCAGATTTTCTTGTGTTACAACACGCAACTGGGATCTTTCTGCTAGTCTTCCTTTCCCTGCACAGCTGGCCTGAGGTGTTGTCTCTCTTGGAGCTTCTCTTTGGGAACATAATTGGTCTCTGCAGAATGTTTGTTCTTTGTTTTATTGCGATGTTCCCACCTTGTTCTTCAACATAATGTAATTACAAATCCATTAACTTGTTTTCATTCCAGTTTCTTTACTAGATTTCTTGGTTTTATTGGTTCAAAATTCAAATGGAGAATAATGATTAAATCTGTCCAGATTCATGTGTTTCCTGCCTCCTCAAGACTAGTTGAAATAAATCCTGATTTTTGAGAATTGTAGTATGAAACAAAAGAAGTAGAGAAGTCTGAATTGGAACTGTTTATATTGCTCAAGAGGAGATAAAAATTTGTTTAAGTTCTGTCTGTGGTCATGTCAACACTTCAGGTCACACATAAACCTGTCATCAAGTCTAGATACTTTTTTATTCACTATGCAGTGTGCCCAAGGAGGAAACATTATCCTACCTTTGTAGCTTAGGTCCCAATGGAACTCTGTCTGCAGGTTTACAGGGTTGCTAAATATTCTATGCTTGCAGTGAGTCTACCAGTGAGATTGCACTTTCCTTAGTGTAATGTGGCTGTGTAAGCTAGACAGGTTTGCCTCAGCCTCGCTTGCTGCCGTTGCAAACTTGCTTATTAATTTATAGAGATTTTTCTGCAATCTCACTGCACCACCCTTGCCTTTCTCTGTGAAACATCTGAACACCCTTATGGGAAACCTCATGATGGATGTGACATGTGCCTTGTAATGCTCCATTCACAATTTCTTATGCAGCTTATTCCTTTGTCACATGAAGGGGGTACCGAGAGTGTCTAGAAAACACATAGTAGTGTGCAGCATGGTGCTAGCTTTTAAAGCATGTTTTAGATTTGTTTATTCTTATGTCCTTAATAACTGTTCCTTCTTGCTTTCTCTATAGTATTTGGTATGTGGTTTGCAAAAGGTGTCTTTCCAAAACGAAGACATACTTTGCTTTTGGTGATTGTAGAGAACTTTCAGTGTAAGAATTTGAACTTCTGATTCCAGATCTGCATTTTTTTTTTTTTCTTTATTAGTTTCTTAAAAAAAATATACATTTCACAGGGCTTCATCTGTCCACTATGTATGAAAGTGTGTATAACTCCCACTGATCTGTCTGAACATTACCGGAATGAGCACACTGGGACAGAAGGAAGACAGGAGCTTCGTGACCTCACAGCTATTAGTGTGGGTCTTGGTTATTTTGTTTCAATAGCTTTGGTAATGGGATGTTTTAAATGAACCTACATGTTTTCTTGTGACTTGGGTGTCAGCTTTTTAAATTGTTTCTTTTGATTCCTTGCTTAAACACAATTTGATCTCCTATGTGTGATTCCAAAGTATACATTCAGCAGGAGAATTAATCTATGTCTAGCTTTCTGGTTTGCAGTCGACTGTCAGATGAGACATTTGCAGAATTGGAAGACTTGCAGGCACTGATATATACTTTTTTTTTTTAACAACCTTTGCTTGATTTTCTTGTAAATGAGACTGTTTCTTTGTTTGGTTTACTTCACATCAGACTCAGTATCATGATAAACAGGATATTGAGTCTTGTACATCCTTTGTGAAAAGAAACGTTTTGAGCATTTACTTGCTGACTTTTTTTTAAAAGCAGATTTCTTATGCAAGATAGGTACATTGGGTAAAAGATAGAACAGAGGACAGGAATAAAAAATCTCAGAAGCTTCTCTTCTTGAACATGTTTAAGAGCTTATATATTGCAGCAACATTATAAAAGTAGTTACAAACCCGAATACTTAATACATAATCATCTGGGATTTTTTTAATGCCTCCAAGAAAGTGCAAAGGTTGTTTCAGTTAATAGACATAAATTGTAGTGCATTTCTAAATTCTTCTAGTTGTGGAGTGTAAAACTGCAGAATTAAAACAAAGTGTGTAGTTTTACTTTCCACGACTGGAAGAATTTGAATTCTGTAAGTTAACAGCCTCCAGCTGCACAAGACTATCTGATATTTTTCTACTGTGAACCTTCAGAGAGTAGATTTGACTTTTGGGATCAGGCAGCTTGCTGTGCACTAAATGGGTTTGTTTGGAGATGAAGTTTCGGATTCTTTCTCCTAATGTTACTTTTGTTGAGTTTTGAAATCAAAATGATGATTCTAGGCTGTGTTTGTGATTTTATTGTGTTTGCTGTTGTATACATTTGCAAAGTAATGCTTTTTTCCTTCCCTCTACTTGATGTGTATTTGCAGTATATTTTTGAAGGGAAAACTTCACGTTGTCAGTTATTATTCTCAAAGACGATGAAAGCCATCAGTACATTGATTACTCTAGAGTTAATGTGAGATGTCATTTCAAGGGTGAAATGTCACCTGTTAAAGTGAGAAAGATCTGTGCTAAAATTGGCCTGTGCTGCTCTCCTGGAGTGGTGTGGGACCTTCTCAGAACCAGGACAACTGGAGTATGGCCTTTGATTGACTCCTCACTGCCTTTTGTTGAAGTGGAAACCATCTGTAGTGCTCTGTTTGGTCAAGTCAGCTTTTATTTTCTTTATCTGGTCACAGTGCAGGTGCTGTGCTTGAATAAGCTGTGGCATTCTTGATGCAATGGTGTCAGTAGGTTGCAGAGCCTTCAGGGGTGATTTGATTACCTGAATTACTGTTTTATTTAAGCTGGTTGCGCTTAGTGTAATTTTATGGAGTTGACTGCAGGGTTCTTGCCCACTTTGAATTTTTGTTTTTCCGTCATCAGTTCCTGGTCAGTACTTTTCACTTGTCAACAGCTGATTAGAACTTTTTAACTTGATAAAACTTTTGTTTTGAGTGTAGCACATGAAATACAAATTCACTTTTTTCTAGATGTCTGTTTCCTGTTGCTAAAGCTGTGGTTTTTTGTACAATCATTCATGAATTATCTGTAAGAGGTGAGAAACAAAGAAAACAAATATATGTGTTTTTTTTTTTCATTTTGATCTTTTATTATATCAGCATGCCTAGAAGCATTGAAAAAGTGGGGAATTCTGTTAATAGCTATTCATAATAGTAGCACAGAACTTTAAAATACTTGACTACTGAGAAGCTGATTGTTTGCTAATTGACAATAATAATTTGCATTTGTAACAAACACATTGAAACAGCAACACAGCCAGGTTGTCACCTCTCATTCAGTCTTTGCTATTCCTGGGACAGCATTATAACAATGTAATCTTACAGGGCTCGCATGTGAAATGTTGCTGGGTTTGGCATACTTAAACTAGTGTTTAGCTTTATTGCTTGTGGATACTACTGGGAAAAGCTCAAATGCATTTGGTTGGAAACAGTGCTGAAGAAGCTTGCAAGTTCAGTGTTTTTGCCAGTGCATTCCCCTTAAGCAAGGAGATGGGATGTGTTGCAAGGCCAGTGTTTGGTCACACTTTATCAGACCTGAAAAGTTGCTATTTGGTTAACAGAAGTGTTACTACTTTGCTTTAAATTTTGCCTATAGTTTCTTTGCTAACCTGCCTTTCACTGATACATCCTTCCTGATGGTGACAATTTTAGTAAGTCAGATCATTTGCCCCTCTGTTCTCCTTGGCCTTCCTTCCCCTCTGTTCTCCATGCAGTGAGAGTCAGTCTTCCTTTAAAATCAAAGGGTTATTCAGCTGCAGGAGCAGCCATCAAAATGTTGGCAAGTGTCTGTCCAGGCATACCCCACTCAACCAAACAATGCAAATGTTATAAAAGTCACACACATCACCATGTCCACAAATACTGTTCCCCAACTTTCATGTATACAGTGGTGTCACTAACAAAAGCTGTGTATGGGCTTCTGTTTTGTTTTCTTTTTCCTAAAGGAATGATACATTTCTAAACCATGTCCTGTGTTTCCTGACAGTCTCTATTGGATGTTCAGGACATCTAAACAGTGAGTCAGTTATAGAAGCATAGTTTGAGACTTCCTGTCCTGTTTTTATCTGAGGCATCCAAAGCAACCACTGTATGGTAACCCCGCAGTGTTTAGAATATAGCAGTTGTTAATATCTATTTTCTTATCTACCAGTAGGCTAAATCTAAGGAAATTTTTAAACAGATCCTTTGGATAGTCTTCATAACTTTCCAGATGTTTAACAAGTAAGTATTTCTTGGCTAACACAAGCAAGATATGACCCTGGTATTTTCTGAACAGGCTTTTCACAGCAGAATTGCCAAGAGTGTAAATTGGCATACTAGTTGTGCAAAAATGTGGGGGTTTTTATGTCAGTCTTTAAAAAGACCTTATTCTTTATGGTGTTTTTTTCCCTACTTGTTTCTTATTGTAGATGCAGTTGATTGATTCTTCTGTTTTTATGGATGGCCTTGGAATGGTGCAGACTGCCTTTGCACAGAACATCATGACAATGCTTTAATACCGATATTTTATTCTCTTTCAGTTGCTTCTCAAATTAGGTTGTGCTGGCTGTTTTCAACACTACTTGCCTGCTTTGCACAAGAACAAAAGTCATTGATTGAGCTACGTTAATACATTAATTCCCTGCAACATCTGAATAATATTAAGGGAATGAAGAATTAGATACTGTTTGATTTGACTTGACCATGTGATGTGACTTTTCTTTAAGAAATAGAGAATCCACTGGATTAGAATTTCTAATTCATGACAAAATTGTAGTCTTGTAGGTTGTGACAGAATTGTAGCCTTAATCATGAACAGCAAGAAAACCAGAAGAGAACTGAACTGGAAATTATATTGATTCTATTCTCAGGAAGAATCCAGCTTCTTTTCCTGGAAGACATTGATTCTGCAGTCTGGTATAAAATAAACCGCACCAATATACCTTTGTTCTCTTTGTTCGGAAATTTAGATATTTACTTGTAAAATTGAAATGGACTGCAGGTCTTTAATTATATAGAACATGACCTTTTAACCTACTTTTCTAATGATTAAGTAGAGAGGTTACTGAGGAAGCCACTGTTATGTTACTGTTTATGTAAACATAAAGGAAAGGCTTTTTCTAGTGAAAGACATGAAAGAATGTCAATTATCCTCTTAGCAATATATAAAGAGAGTGACCTAATTTATTTATTCTTTAACTTAAAATATCTCATGACTTTTTTTTAATCAATATGGGAGCCTTCTGAAATAAATTATAAAATTTGGTCTTGCCCTTGCTGTCTAGGCAGACAGTTTAATTTGCCTCTGAGAACTTCCTGAATGATTCAGTTAATTGCTTGGATATATATTTAGGAAATAAAATCTGGAAGCTCGATATATCTTGTAGCTCTGAAATATCAATATGTTGCTGTCCTCTGGCCTTAATTATATAGAGTTTCTAATCTTCTGTCATGTAAAATCTATCAGCCTTTAAATCATTGTGTAACTGGAGAATGTATGCGTTATATATATAGACTTACACACCTCCACCAGCATTTAAATAGTATCTTGTATTGGAGAAGATTGTGGAGATTCACCTGCAGTGGAAAAACATGAGTGATGAGCTTACTTTCAGAGTTTTTAACATGCTGGCCTTTATTCATGACATACAGCTTATTGTACCAATACAGTTGTGTGAGAGTTGCTAATGTAAGTCTGGATTCTGAGAGATGGGCAGGCAGGTCATGGCTGGAAGGTGTTATAGCTCTGGGCTTGAATCACTGCTATTGGCTTTTTGTTCATGCAGCTCACTAGAATCAGGCTGTACCCTTGAGTGCTGGCCTGGTGTTTCTGGAAGGTCAGTGGTGAAACTTAGGTACTCAAGTCTATTCAAACTTAAAGCCTGGTCATGTGAATGCCAAGCATGCTAAAGTGCATACTAGTTTGGGCTAAGCTGTCCTGTAGCATGTATATGGTATAGTCATGAATGTTTCCCATATGTAAAAGTATCAATTATACTGAAATTCTGTGGGATTTGGTTTTGTTTGGGTTTGAGTTGTTTTGTTTTGGTTTTGTTTGTTTGTTCTTTTCCTGAGAAGATCATTCGTGGAATAAAATTGATTTCTCAATGGAAGCCGGTGAGGTTTCGTAGTTTTTTAAGCTTGACTCATGCCATAATTGCTAGACTAAAAATTCAAGATGTTGCACAAGCTCTGTTTGTATTAATAAAGCAAGCTCTGTGCACACTATTTGTGCTACATGGCTCTCTACCACACACAGCTGTAGATCAGCAGCAATCGTAGCTGCCTAAATGGGACCACTTGTTCAATTCTATGCATTATTAAAATGGGATTGACTACAGTCATCAGGTATTGCAAGAAAATGCTAAGGAAGCTGCATTGCTATGGCTGTGACTTTAAAGCTTAAATAGGGTACCTTATGTCTTGGAATCCAATGGCATGAGCACATCTGAATTCCGTCTTGTAAAAACTGTTTTGCTCGTGGGACTGTCCTTGGAGACCCGTCATCTTTCTGCCAGATAACTCCAGTTTTAATTTGTGAAAAAGAAACTTTGAGTAAAGTAAGCTGTGCTTTGACTCATTAATTACTTAAGACAAGATTTCATATTAGCTTTGCAAAGACCATTTTATTAAAGCTCTGGGGAAAAAAAGAGCAGATGAAGACAGATTTAATGTGTCTGTATGTAGGTGTATTGGGCTCCACTTGCTGATGATGGAGCCCTGAGAGCTGTTATGCTGACCTTACCTATGGTATACACATTTGTTAAGTCAGATGACTAGTTTTTTGCTCCATTAACTCTGTTGAATAGCTCTGCTTTGGTAGTGACTGGGGACTAAACATCTACATGTAAATTGTTGTTTTTTTAAACTTCAGTTGGGAGTCTCCAGGCCATTGAAAGAATCAGTAAGACGATATTCTGAAAAGGCTGAAATCTTCAAAAATACTTCTTCATGCAGTCAACCCCACCACCCCTAGTCCTACATAGTGATATAAGGAGAAGACAGAAACCCAGAATCCATTCAGTCCTATACATTAACTTTTCTGTTGCATAAACTATTTCTGAATTGGTTTTAAAATAGTGTGAGGATTAGGAGAGCTCTATGGTAAACTGCATTTGATCTGGTTTTGTACTTGTCTGCCTGTGGGTCTGTGCCCCTGCTTTTGTTGGGCAGTGTGTTTCAATCTGGTAGGCCAAAGTTCTTCCAACAGTTAATAGCCCTGTAAGTTATGTCGGCACACAAAAAAACTCCAACAAAAAACCCCAACCAAACAAAAAAAAGGGCTTGTTTTTGTAGCGACTTTCCTTCTGGTGTTGTATTTATTATCCTGGCATACTTTGCAAGGAATGCTGTCTTAATGATTCACGCAAATATTAATGTTACCTGGAAGAAATCATTTACCTCATATGCCTTTAAGGAAATAGAGCACTGAGAAGCTTAACGTTATCAGGCCTGAAAGTAAATCTTAATTATCAGAGGGGAAAAGTAGCTTTTTTCTTCTTCAGGCTTATTTGTACGTCTGTCTTGAGAATGCCAGGTAAAAAGCTTCTGGTGCTTCCATGGAGTCTGAGATCTTTGGTAAAAGTTTGCATTATAACTCAAGCTAAGGCAAGACACTTTCCTACAAAACTTCTAGCAATTTCTGTTCTGCTCTGAGTGTGTTCTGGAGTCTCTGCACTGAGGAAGGCCTGTCCCACTGCAAACAACGTGGTGCTGTGGTGGTGCTTGATGCTGGGCATGACTCATAGGTGTCCACCTGAAAGACGAACATTTCTCTTGGGATCACAAAATTGGGATTTGAAGTTTAGCGTCTCTCTCATTCTCACTGGCATGCCCTGACTGCTGGGCCAGGGGCTATTTTGAACTTTAAGTTGTGTGCAGGCTCCTAGTTGCTTGTTTGTGCGTATGTATGGAGTTTTGGTTTGAATGCCTTTTCTTTTTACTATTCTTGCTCTGTATTGCTTCAGAAATTCTGTGGTGATCTCAAGAACTCCTTCCTGATAAAAACTAGTGCATGTAGTTTTATTCTTGTTTTCTGTTAACTGATAGGCATTTGCAAAAATCTTTTAATTCAATAAATTGGCATTTCCTGGTGAAAAGATTTATCTCTTTTTAAAAATAAAACCCAAGTAATCATAATTTAACTTCTTTTAGGCTCGTTTTTCCCTGTGTAAAGTGAAAGATCAAGCCCAACTAGAAACATCAGTTATGAGTTATAGTGCAGCACTGAAGGGGCTGTAAGTGATGACTTTGTCTTTATTAAATGAAGACTATGAAATACCTTTCACTTCTCTGTGGCTCCACTTTTATGCAAAGCAATTCCTAAGTATTTCAAAGGAAACCTGCCAAAATACAAGATACATTGCTCTCATACTTGCTTCTTCTGTAGAAGAGTCTGTTAAGGGATCCATGTGCAGGCTTACTGGAAAGGATGCCTCAGCTCCTCTCCTCCGAGCTGTGGTGGACCAGTATTACATCTCATGGTTGTAGGTACACAGTCTCCTCTTCATCCAGGACAGGCATGGTCCAAGTGTAGGAATATATTGCACTTGATATAAATTGATGCAAACTGACAGATATGTTCACAAAAGTTAAGCATCTCAGACCAGCAGGTTTCTTCCCCTCTTCCTTCTCACACATTTGTCTTTAGAATAGTAAAATATGCTTTTGCACATATTTGCAAAGTTCATCTCAAGATGATACCGAGAGATATATTTATGACTGTATTTAATGTTTTTTTAAGAGGTAAAATGCGTGACCCATCAACCTAATTTCCCCCAAAATATTGTCACCTGGTGCTGATAATTGCAGGCCCAGGAAATCTTTCTGCTTCTGCCTATTACTGCCCGGTGCCCAGGAAGATCCTGATGATTCTGATTTTCTTGATCTAAATTGAACTCAATTAGGGCTGCTGACATCAGAGTTGACATTGAATATTATTGACCTATGAGATGAAGCTGGGTCCTGGTTTCCTGCAGTTTAAGGCTCTGATGTGTGAGCAGTGGTGCCTGCATCCGTAGGAACTGATGTCCTGCCCACCCAATATCTGTACAGAAATGATTTTCCAGGGCAAGGATGCCCTGTTGCAGAAGGGTGACACCTTACTCTGTTAAAACTTGCATTTTAGACCTCTAGAAAAAGCTATGTTAGATTAAGGGTGCGTGTGAGAGCTGTAAGCCAGTGCTGACTCCAACAGCTGAGGCCAGCCGTGATCACAGCTGTGCTGGTAGAGAGGCTGGGACTTTTTATCCCTGCCTGTGCGAGAGGAAGGCAGTTTCTACCATGAAGAGGAGGAGATTCCGTCCACGCTTCCCCACTCTGTGGATGAGAGCATGCCTGCACGCCTGCCTCCCCAGAGCTTCCATCCATCCTGCAGGCTCACAACTGCAGCATGTTCCCAGAGCTCTGCTCTGCTTCTGGCCCCTTGTCCTTGTGGACCTTGCCTTCAGATTTGCCTGCCTGCCTGAGAAATCTTGGCTGGCTTTGCCTAATAATTGAGACAAATGATTGCTGTCCCCTTGGGCTAATTGCATATATAATCTATTCTTTCCTCCTCTCCAGTGCTCTTCTTTCCACAGAATAAACCCCAACCACAATAAAACCACAAAACCTGCCCCGCAGAAACAGAAACAGATTTTGCTGTTTAAATGAAAAGAAATAAAGGGCAAAAGGAAGGAGAGGCCAGAGCAATTTTCTACACTCATTCCTTCTACACTTATTGGTGCTAGAAGGAACATTTGCTTTTCTCTGTGAACAGCAGACCTTCACATCAACCTGGAAACTAAACATAGCACGGAGAACTGCTTGGTAGCATTTCATCCTAAAAGGATGCCGTTGCACTGTCATTTTATGAGACTGATTGCTTTCTGACTGACCTACTGGGAGAAAAACCCAATCCCTTATTTTGTGACCCCCTCCTATGGTTCACTGCCATTGCTGTATGCTAGGAAACTCCCTTTGATTCCTCCATTCAGAGTGATTGTCACTGGCATCATACGACAATTATATCAGATAAACATTACTAGGAACCTAGTACCTGAACAAGTTTTCTGTAGCCATTTTGGCACGTATACCTATATATGAGTAATTGGTTTAATTTGGAGTGAAACTGTGCTGATCATAAAGGTTTTGTTGCTGGTATGTAATGCTCTTGGGGAAAAAACCTCATGAATAATGGAATATGACTTTTGTAAGCATTTTCTAACTTTTTAATTGCCAAAACTGTTATCAGAGTATGAAAGAGTTAGTATGAATCTTAACAGTTGCATTTACTACTTTTTAGATGTGCAAACAAAATTTACAGTTATGTGTAAAAGTAAGATTAAAAAAAATTGTGTCTCGAATCTTTTTTTTCATCTGTTTGTTTTCCTTTTTGTTATAGGGCTTTATCTGTCCTCTCTGTATGAAGTCTCATGGATCAGCTGAGGAGCTGTTCAAGCACTATGAAGCAGTTCATAATTCTGGCATTGATTCAACTCATGGAGGGGAAGGTCATCTGTCACCAGAAAGGTGAAACAGTACTCATTTGTGCATGTGCTTTTGTCAGTGTTGAGCTGCTTCTAGTTACACTGAAGGCTGTATTAATTTGAACCCTTACTTATGTACTGGAGCATTTAAATGTTAATTTTCCGTTTTCAACTAAAATTAAAAAGCAGCTTGAAACTTACATTGTCTGATACTGATCTGACAATAAATAAAAATCAGATACACGTATTTATGATATTAATTAAGTCACCTATTTCTGGTGCAGCTGACAGTGCAATATTACAAACTGGAACGATTTTTATGAGTGCGGCAGAAAAAATACAGGTTCCTTCTAATTTCTGACATAGAGCTGAAATATCATCATCTGAGGGTGAGGAAAACAACCCTAAAGATAGACAAGAAACCTGCTTTTGTCCCAGCATAGTTAGGGTACTTACTGAGTAATTACAACATCAGTATTTGCCTACATAGGTTCCCTTATTACTTAGTTATGTGCAAATCTGAGAAGTTTGTCTGTGCCACTAATTCTCCTTCTGTGTTTCAGAAACTCCATGCTGATCTTCAGAAATCTTCTCTAATTTATTTTATTTAATTGTTTGGTCAAAACTGTATTGTTAAATACATCCCTAGGAAGCATATCAGATTGTTTTATTTTTGAGAGCAGCAGTATGTAGCAGGAACGGATAATGGGAAATGTTCTCTGCAAATGTTTAACTGAGTAGTCTGCCTGTGTTAGTTTGTGTTGGAGTCCAGGATATGTAGAGAGTCTGTAAAAATACAATACTACAAGTTTGGGAAAGTTTTTCTTGGGGGTAAAATTTACATAGGTTTCCTTTCGCTTTCTGCTAGTTTTTTTTCTGTTTGATGCTTGTTTTGCACTGTTATAAATAACAGTCCATGGTGCTATTTCGTCACACTCCCCCAGACTCTCTTGGTTTGTACACAGGAGGGTCAGAGTGACCAGCACAGTGGTACACACCACACACCCCTGTGGCTTCTACTGATGCTGGGAAGTCAACGTGTTCAAATGTTTTGTCACTAGCAGAGATGTGACTCAAAATGATAAATAATTACAGTGAAAGAAATACATATTAGCTAACTGGAGAGAGGGTTATTCTTTGGTGAGAAGAGAGTGTAGAAGGTAACATATTTCAGTGGTTATCCAAATGCAGATCTGTACCTCCCCGATGTTGTGTAGAGCTTGCAATGCAGTAGGAGCCAGCATTGGCGGTGGTCTTGTCTACATGCATGGATGGCTTCTTCCTTGTGGGTAGCTGCCTTCTCTCTCAGCTGCTGCAAGAAAAGAACTCAAAATTAGGGCTTTATATAAGATAAAGTGGTAGGGTACTAGTGGAGACATATTGGGTTTCTGTTGTGCACATTTATTCAAGAATAAATATTTCTTCTTTGTCTGGTTTAAGCCTTTTTGCAGCAATACAACTGAAACCTGAGGTGATACTGTAGTAGGATAATAGCATTCGCATGAGGGAATTATGGATCATAACTATATTGTTTATAAGTTTATGAAATACTTATTTTTATGCCTGCAATTTTCCAATGTCAACCAGATGTTGGCTGGTGAATTTTTTTTTTCCCCTGGCTCTTAACAGTTTAAGGACAAGTGGTTTTGTTTTCTCTCATGTAATTGAAAAAGTGGACAAGGTCAGGAAGTTTTGGTGGAGTGAAGGGAGTCTGTGAGAGCCACTGTGAAACACATGAGCTTTATTTTCCTATTAGTGCGGCATTCTTTAGTGCTTCTCAGTTGCATACTTGCTTGAGAAAACTCTCATTCAACATGAGCATGTTTTTCCAAGTCTTGGAATTCCATATTAAAGAAATATTGCAGCCTGCAGTAGGGAACCGCTTCATTAACTCTTGAGAGTGAAAGCTCTTGAGTGAAGGTTATGTGTAATTCATAGGACCAAGATTGGGAGGTGAAAGTCCTTACTTAGTCAATAAGGAAAGTTAGGTATGAATTACATAATATCCTCTTTCTTCCACTCCCCAATAAACTACCATGGTTAAGTGCCCAGAGTAAATCGTGTAACTCCCCCTAGTGTGACTCAGCAAAGCCATCAGTACTCAGTCTTAGAATGGAGGCACTGGCATTACAAGTGGGGAACAGAGTGGAACATAAGGAAGAAGTAGTAAGGATTTGCCAGATTGGAAGATCAGATGTGCCGAGAAGAGGAAGGGATGGTAACAGCCCTAGCAAAAAAAGAAATTTGGTGAGGATTTGGATGACAGGAAGAAAAGCAAAGTTAAAGTGTCCATAGTGATCTCTTGCAATAATTCTCACCCTCATTTGTTTTCCACTGGTCAGTTAAACTGAATTTAGGTTTTATCTTAAAACTATCAAGCAAAATTTTGTTGGGGATATCAAGGCAACTACTGTAGAAGGGTCCTTACATTACAAACTTTTTCTCTTCTCCTCCCAATCTCCTTCCCCTAGACTACAAACTGGTTTTATACAATTCAAACTGTTTATTTACTACAAAGACCAGAGCATCTTAAGTGCTTTAGTACTGCAGATCTGGTATATGTTCAGCCCAACTTCAATACAGTTAACTGTTTGGCCTGTCTAAGATCTTGTTTATAATCTTAGATGTGAATATTAACCGATTTACTTACTGGTGAGAAAGTTGCTGTCTTCTCCACCCACACCCAGTGTACAGGTTTTGGGTTACAGCTACACCTGTCCCAGTAAAGTTGTATTTGCAAACCTCTAGTGAATATATCACACAGAATAAAGTGTACCTAACAAAAGTTTCCTCGGGAAAAAATCAATCTCCCAATATCCCATGTTTATTTTGTCATTAAAACTGGTCTGCCTTGGACTTCTTGCTCCACTGGTTCAAGTGCATGTGTTTCACTTGCTACTTGATGATCCTGACCTGCTGTTAATAGACTGATGTAGATTGAAGCTATTCCTTACCAGTTTAGCTAAGGAATAGCTTGCTTTGGTGTTTTGATTTTTTTTTCTCCTAAGTATGAGATAACTTAAAAGAACATTTATGGAGGAGGGTATAATGCAGCACAGCAGCAATTTATTGTATGGTATTGAACTGAGAGAATTTGTTGGCACTGGCACTCATACATACTCTGTGTACTCCTCAGCGCTGCCGCTGTGCAAACAATAAGATGGAGTATTTTTTCATTATTTTAATGACCGTTGTATTCTAGATTTGGAGTGGCTGTATCTCAGTAATGCAACATTATCCTTGTATATGTAGTCGTGCAATTCTGTAAGGAGACTTGTGATTTTGAGGGGTATTGTGTGAATCAGTTAGTAGCAGTTGTAGCCTTGGATCTTGTGTTCTTGCATGGCTGGAGGCTTGAGCATGAAGTTTGAGAATTTAAAATTCTAAGGCTTTAAATACTCAGACCATTAAGGGAATGTGTCTGTGGAGCATACCAAATTGCTGTGTGGATGAAAAATTATGTAACTGCATATTTTAGAAGGAATAAGATAGCGTGTTGTCCCTTAGCAATGTTCCTTTATATGATATGGAAAGTGAAGGAGAATAAATCTGTCCTTTTTGTAAAAAGACATGCAAAACAGTTACATGTTCCAATGCACAGCTTTGTTATTCTGAACTCATGTGGTTGAGTTGATGCACTGATTTAGATTTACATTCTGTTTTCATGAGACTTTTTTCATATCTATTTCTTTGTTTATCCAATTAATATGTTTAGCATTTTTCAAGTGACATGCAAAGTGATATTAATCAGGTTTGTTCCAAGTTTCAAAAAGCTCTAAAAATAACTGTAATTATGTGAGTTATATTTTTGTAGTACATGGCTATCAGTCCAGTTACTTAACACACATTATAACCTGTATGTAATTGACAAAATATAACCACCGTGTATTCATTTTCTCCACTCTGTGGATATATTTATTCAGAGATGAAGTATCACTGCTCCGACAAGAAGTCCAAGACTTGCAAGCTTCACTGAAGGTTGGGAATGTATTTTACTTGCACTTGGTTCTTTGTTTCAAATTGCAAAGTGTTCCACTGTCTTAAGCAACCAAATTTATAGTTCTCTCTTCCCATCTCCTTTTTTTGTTTTTGTTATTATTTCACCCCCCTAGGAGGAGAGATGGTATTCAGAAGAGCTGAAGAAAGAACTAGAGAAATTGCAGGGGCAGCGGCAGCAAGTAATTGCTTTAAAATACTTGAAGCAGGTTTATCATCAGCATTGACATTGAAGATTAATACCTTTTTTGTAAGGCACGTGGCCTGATTTAGTTAGTTCTGTAATTTAAATATTGACATGTTTTTGAAAACAAAGCTAGTTATTTCTCCACAATGTAACTGTATGTAGAAATGTAAAGAACAAAATCAGAACAGGTAATGATTCTTCCATACTACTCACTACAAGTTCAGTTCAGACTTTTCCTTCTGTTAGGCTTATTCAGAACTCAGTTTATTTAATAAAATAGACTGAATGTAATGTTTCATCATTTATAGTAAAGGGCGATGGAGTCTTTCTTGTAAGAACTTTTGAAAAACAGCAGTGAGATTCCATAGGTATCCAGATGAGTGCAGTAAACAAGGCAAGGCAAATATGTGGTCTGTTGTGCCCTAAAGGAAGCTCTTGCTTCTTTTATTACTATGAGCTACTTAAATACTTGATAGTTGCAAACATCAGAAATTGCTTTCTGACAGAATGCTTTTATAGAATGTTTAACGATGTCTGTACCTTCTGTTTTTAGGACAGATTTCTGTATCAAGTAAAGGGAGGGGGAGGGGATTGTTACTGGAGTCTTGCAAGTGGAAACCTTAATAGTATAGCAATATATGAAGTGAAAAGTCATCTTGGCCTTTTCCAGTCTTCCAGATATAACTGTTTAAAAACAGGTATTTTGATGCTGCTGTGCAGTATTTGAGCACAGAAGTAATTATTTCCTTGTCTTTTCCAAAAATGGGGTGAACTTTAGAAGTAGTAGTTTTTATTCCTACTGTCTAATGGTGCATTTATTCTGTTTTCTTAAGGATTCTAAGTCTGATGGATTGACAACAGCTACATCTACAGGTGGCTAACATTTTATTATATTAATTTATGCACTGTTTTGGAATTTCTTTTGATGTAGCTTTTAGGTAAATTAGCACTTTTGCTAAATTAAACAGCTAGAAAGCTGTAATAGTACAATTACTGGGAAAAAAGTTGATTGTAAGAGCTATCAAGAGCTATCTGTCTTAAGCAATAGTCTGGGGAAATTAAGCAATAATCTGGGGAAATGTTCCAGAGTCTCACGGTTTGAAATTTCTAGAAGCAAGGCAGGAATTCACCTGACTCTGAAAACAGTACTCATGAATCATTTTGAACACCTTTTTTATCATTATGTATCAAGCAATCAGATATTTAAACTATGGCATTTGTCAGGGATGGTTTTATTTAGTGTTTTTTCTTACTCGTTGCTACCAAAGAAAACAATTAATTTCTTTTTTTTTTGTTTTTCAGACCAATAATTTTTGCTCTACATTTTTCTCCATGAGGCACTTATAGACTAAAATTTTTCCTATGTGTACATAAACTATTTGACGGATATTGATTAAAGCTTTTATTCACAGTTTGGGGGTTGGAAATCAGCAGTATGTTGCAGTGATCTGAAGGGTTATTTGGTACCATTGAAAACCAATATGTATTTAATCTTGCAGAGCGCTCAAGTAGTGACAGGTTGTGGCATCATGCTTGTAGATACTTAGCTTCAGTAAAGTTGTTCACTTTGCTAAGCTGATTGATGTTAAGAGATTTTGGATGACATATTTACCTGTTGTGATTAGTTATGGGCATGAGGAACTATATTGTCCTGGCTCTTCCAGAAAATAATACTGTTCTTTTTATGGAAATAGAGTCATTAGAACGGCAACTAGAAGAGATCCAAGTAGAAAATTTTAACATTAAGCAAATGAAAGACTTATTTGAGCAAAAAGCGGCACAACTGGCCACTGAAATTGTGGGTAAGTTTATTAACATGAGATCTGATTCTGTTCTTTATTTGTGCAACTTGTGGAAGGAATAATTTATTCAACTTCCTTCTTATTAGATCTTAAATCAAAGTATGATGAAGAAATCAGCCTTCGTGAAGGTGCAGAACAGAAAGTGACGAACCTGAGACAAGAACTGCAGAAAGAGAGAAGTACAGTGGAAGACTTAAAGACAGAGCTGGTATTCACATCACATTTGTTATTTTCCAGTCAAGAGAGGGGTATACTTAAATGTTTGCAAACACAGTTTCAAAGCAGTCAGACTCTGTTGAACTTGGAAACTGTCTGCTTGTGGGCTGAAGAAGTTCAGAGCACCATCGTTTCTGACCTGTTTCCCTGATCTACACTTTCCAGTGAGAAACTATATGCTGTTTCTGACTTACATATTCAAATTTACCCTTCATTATGTAATAGTCTGCTTGTCTGATGCTCAACCCTTCAGCATTTTTGCAGGATATTACACATATAGGTGTGCTATGCAGACCTGTACTTGGGGCATGCTGTAACTGACTTCCACAGCTATCTTTAGGTCACCCTTTCTCCGTGAGGTGTTATGCTCTGTCTGCATTTGTCAGAGACGTGTTTCGTGACATGGTGGCCGATAAACTGGCAGCTGTCATCATCATGCCTGTCTTAACTTTGTCCCTCTTATGCTTGGCTGATAATAGCAATGTGTGTGTATTTTGGGATCTTGGCTCCCAATTACTTTTATATACAGCCATGGCTACACAAAGCAATCCCAGTGACTCAGCAAATTGGGCCACTTCTAAAGCAGTAGTGAAAGGAACTTCCTAGTTCCTCTGTCAGCTACTGCTTAGACTCTGGAGGAAAGTAGCTCCTTCCCTGTAGCTGACTGCCCTGAAGGGCCTCTTAGCCTTGCGCAGATGCTGGACCTATCCATTCCTCCCTGTTGAGTTGTTTCTTGTCTTTTCCTTCTGCATTCTTATCCTTTTCTTGTACCTTTTCTCTTCTAGATCTGGAGATGCCAGCACTCCTTTTCTTAGCTTTCTTCAGTGCTCACGAGCACTGAAATTCAAATCCTCCATAGCATTTCATTTTGAAGGATGTTATAGTGCTTTAGTTGCAATTTCCAACAGGTTTTACCTGTGGGTTTGGTACGAGGCATATGTGATAGTATCTTCAAGACATTTCCTTCAGCTGCCCTTTTGTTTTGACCATTCTTGTGATTTCCTGAAATAGTTCTCGAAGATGTAGATCTACCCATCTACATACATAAAAATTACAGAAATTTAATGTTTGAGACATTTTTCCATTTGTCATATTTGGCTGAAATCGGTCAACAAATTCAAAGTTTAGCAGGCAAAAAGTGAAAACCAGCCCTTAGATCCCATTTCCTTTGGGAATGATAATTACTTTTCTGTGGTTTTGGNATTTATTTATTTATTTTTAGCCTAGCTGTAATACTGTATATTTCACCCTGTGTATAAATTGATGATTTGATAGATTTTTAGAAAAGACATTGGCACTGGGAGCATGTCTGCCAACATGATTTTGCTCACTGCTATTCAACTTTTCAGCTACAAAGGCCTGGTGTGGAAGATGTGGCAGTCCTGAAAAGGGAGCTTGTGCAGGTTCAGACACTGATGGATAGAATGACTCTGGAACGTGAAAGAGAATCTGAGAAGCTGAAAGATGAGTGCAAGCACTTGCAGGCAGAGCAGGCTAACTCTGAGGTAATAATTGTACCTAAATATGTGTGTTCTAGCTTTGCCGTGATTACCATATGAAAATGGAAAATAATAATCATAATGAAAAAGTCTCTGTCTTAATTGAGTCTTCTCATTTATGTAATATACAGTGAATTGCATAATTCTATCAATATTTAATCTCCAAAAGCCCGCACGCTTTTTGTTGAAAAAACCTTTTTGGCATGAAATGTTATTACAAGATGCCACTAGCAGTGGAAGAAAGTCTTCTGGTGAAGCTGTGTTCTTTCTACAGGGAGAGAGAAATAGAGCAATACCTGTGTGATTCAAAGGCTTGTTTCTCTTATTGAGCTACATGTGGATAAAAACGGTTGTTACTGAAAATGATGGGTTTGGTGAATGTTTGAGTAGATGTGCTTGCAAATGGATGCTAGAGTGTGAAAATACATTAAAAAAAGATTAACGTAAAATGGGTGATAATTTCAATATGCTTATAGGATGTATGTAATTCTTGAATTTGCAAGAGATTTAAACATCTCAATGGATATTGCAAACTGGTTTACTGATTTTCAGTTTTGGTTTTTTGTTTTGTTTTTTTTTTTTTTTTCTTCTTAGTTGTTACTTTAAAGGGGGAGGCCTTTTTATACCTGTTACTTAATGGAGTAATTGTTATTATTTTGTGTGTAAGGGAAAAATTTATTGTGCACACATATACCCCCACCCTCCAGTCCACTGCATAATGTCCTTCAAGTGTTACCTGTTATTGACTAGAGCAGAAAGTGAGTTACTGCCAGGCCTCCCCATGTCTGAAGATCAAGATGTCAGGCTGTCACCTGTAATGTGTTTCCAGGCAACACCATCTTAGTTTGCCTCTCTGTCACTGCAGTCTAAAGTGTAAAATGAAATCTGTTGTTCCCATATTATATTTTTTAATGCATTTTACATTTTCCATCTTTTCCTGGATTTGAACTTTAAAAATTAATCTCATATAAAAAGCAGCCTCACTGTCTACTTGAGTTGCTGATTTCTTCAGAAGTAATTTATGAAGGCTTGCTCTGCTTTGTCTGAGTCAGTGGAAGAAGTTTTAAGTTGCTGATGGGAGATTTGAAAATATTGGTCGATTTTTTTGTGTTCTTGCATATAGACTTGATGATAACTCCATGTTTAAGGGAGCAAAATAAATGCCTCTCCCATAGCAAATATTCAGTTTTCTTGGTTTTGTTTCCTCTGCTTTTCCACCAGTTAGCACTTCCACTTCCATACAAGATAAAGGGGTGCAACAGTCAGATATGGATCTTTAAGAGAGAACGTTGCTTCTCAAACTGTCTTAAATCAATCCAGGCTGAAGCCTATTTTTTGTTTATCTTGGTAGAGAGGGAAATCTCTGACAGAGATAATGGCAAAAAATCCTAGTAAAAATTTAGTATCAGCAAAATGGCTTCTGTCTAACATACAATTTATTCTACTGAGGAGTTCCTAAATCCATACCTGCAGAAGAACTCCCTTGCTGTGTGTTGTTGCACCTCCCTGGTGGGTTGGTTAATAGTTTTACTAACAATCTTCACAGAAGAATGTCGTGTGTATTTGAGACTTTTTAATTTTGCCCCATTGCTCTTCTGTTGTCCCTCACCAATGGAGCAGCGCCAGCGAAACCTGTCAATGGAGAGCTGTGGTCTCATCATGTGGGGTCCTTGCAAAACTTCCCATCTTACACTAAGAACTGCCCAGGGTTTCTGCAGGACTCCTAGTACTCTCTGTCCTGTTGAGATTCATGAATGTGAAGAATTTCTGACATACTTTAATCTGGGGTTTCATGTGCCCTAGATTTCAGAACTGAAGTTTTAACTTCCTATTTCTTCATTTGCACTGTAGAGCTCTAGAGAAATTTTGCCAGGATTTTTCTTTCTGTCTCACCCCCCAACAGATAGGTTTAGCTCCAGGAATTATACATGGGTACAGTATTGTACTAAACATGAATTTGTTGTTGTTTTCAAGTTAAAATTATGTATGCCAAGCGCTTTATCAGATGTGAAAAAGGAATATCACAGTTGACGTTATGAATATAATGTAGTTATGTGACCATGTAAGTTGATGCATAATTGTAGTTTGGTTTTAACTCTGAGATCTCACAACTATTCTGCAGAACTTAAATTTCACTTCAGATTACTGTCTCTAGTCTTTTTGTGGTTTCGGATATTTAGTTTCCATGTGAAGAAAAATGACAGTGACATGGGCATGACAAAAACCATTCATCTTAAAATCATTCTCATAGAGGCTTGAATTGCTCCTGTTCCTCCAAATTAGGTGTGTTTAAGTTTTGACATAAATAGCCATTTTAAAATGTAGCTTTAAAGTACAGCCTTTAACAGGAAAAAAAACAAGTGAAGAAGGCTTTTTCAGTCCTCCTGGAAATGTAGTGGCAGATTGAGGAGAAGGCTGTGATGCCCCCAGCTGTAATGATGTTTCATGTAAGAACTCTTGGATGTGTGGAAGGATTATAAACTACATTGCAGCAGTTATAATAATGTCATATACCTGTGTAGCATCATCAGAATATAGGATGAACCAGAGAAGACTAAGTTCTTGTGTGATATAACATGGTAAGGAGTGGCAGTTTGGTCCTTCTCAGAACTGTTACCCTAAATTTAGTGTCTGCTTAATTTCAACATATGGTGACAATAGCCTAAGATGTGTTAAAGTAAAAGTATGCAAAGTGGCAGGTTAGACTTCTTAAGAAAATAAAAATGACTCAAAGTCATAGCAGTGAAAACTTTTCTACTTTTCTTAAAATGTCCAGCACACAGCTGGATAAACACATCATGTGTGGGAGCAATTGACTAACAGGTTGAGCCCAGAGGGTAATAATGAGTGGGGTGATATCATACCGGCAACCTGTCACTAGTGGGGTTCCACAGGGCTCCATCTTGAGCCCTGTGCTCTTCAATAGCTTCATAAATGACTTTGATGCTGACTAGAAGGGAAACTAAGCAAGTTTGCAGACAATACAAAACTGGGAGGAGCTGTTGACTCCCTTGAACGCAAGAAGGCCCTGCAGAAAGACCTCAGCAAATTAGAGGAGTGCTATGGTAATCACCAACCATATGAAGTTCAACAAGAGAAAGTGCAGGATTCTGCACCTGGGATGGGGGAACCTTGGATGTGCGTGCAGGCTGGGGAATGAGATGCTGGAAGGCATTGCTGTGGAAAGGGACATGTGGGTCCTGTTCAATGGCAAGTTGAATATGAGTCAGCAGTGCCCTGGCAGCCAGGAGGGCCAACCGTGTCCTGGGGGGCATCAGGCAAAGCATCACCAGCTCATCGAGGGAAGGGATTGTCCCACTCTGCTCTGCACTGGTGTGGCCTCACCTTGAATATTGTGGGCGTTTTTGGGCACTGCAATATAAGAAAGATATAAAGCTATTAGAGAGCATCCACAGGAGGGCAACAAAGATGGTGAAGGGCTTTGAGGGGAAGCCTTATGAGGAGCGGCTGAGAGCACTTGGTCTGTTCAGCCTGGAGGAGACTGAGGGGAGGCCTCATTGCAGTCTGCAACTTCCTTGTGAGAGGAAGAGGAGGGGCAGACACTGATCTCTTTTGAGTGGTTCCCAGCGACAGGACCTGAGGAAGTGGCCTGAAATTGTGTCAGGGGGGTTTAGGTCGGATATTAGAAAGCGATTGTTCACCCAGAGGGTGTTTGGGCACTGGAACAGGCTCCCCAGGGAAGAGGTCACAGCACCAAGCCTAACAAAGTTCAAGAAGCATTTGGACAATATTCTGGGGCTCATGGTGTGACTCTTGGGGATGGTCCTGTGCAGGGCTAAGAGTTGGACTCAATGGTGCTTGTGAGGTGCCTTCCAACTCAGGATATTCTGTGATTCTGTAAAAACCCAGTTGTATTACAGTTGTAATAAGTGTTAGCCATAAGAAGACAAGGACTGGAAGTCCTTTGGCAGATTGGCTGCAGTGGTGGACATAAATGTTTGACCATGTTTCATCTGAGCTTTGCTCTTTAAGACCGCTGGAAGGACTGAAAGTTTAAAGTGGTTCTTACACCATACTTGGCTATTTTTCCAGGCTGGCTGAGGATACATATATTACTATTGGGTTTCAAAGTGAATATTTTTAAAGTAAGTTAAATGTTCATCATGGGTGAAGATAATAATGAAGATCATCTTAGCCTTGTAACAGCATCTTCAAATTCTCCAGGAGAGGAATGTGAAGAATACAATTGTCACCTAAACCTATTGGACATTTATGCCTTTTTTCAGGTCTGTTCCTGAAATTCTGGCATCTAGATCTCTCAGATGAATGTTGATACTGAACGGCTCTTTTTATATTTAGTTTTTCACTATAGTGGTTCCTGCGTAGTAAACACATTAGGAAAACAGCTGCTCTGCTTGTGAATATTTGCTTAATGGGATTTATTTCAGTATCTGATAAATCTTCATAAAATACAAGGCCTAGGCTTGATTGTTAACTTGAGTGACCACAGAAATAAACAAGATAGTAGACTAAATTATTGATAAGTTTAATAAAGCCAGGACTGGTGTGTTTTGGTTTTGGTGGTGGTTTTTTTTATTTGGTTGGTTGGTTTGTTTTGGTTTTGGGGTTTTGGGGTTTTTTTTGTTTGCTTTTTTTTCTCCCCACTAAGCAAAGCATTAGAAACATCTGAATATTTGAAAACAAATTTGAGGAAGTGTGTCTACTCACAGCTTTTGTGACTGCTTATTTCCATCTTTCATCCATCCATTTTAATTTTTCTGCTCTCTAATGCAAACACTTAAATTTGAGGTCAATTTTATAGCAGATTTCTATTGTATCAAGATAATTTCAAGTGGTTGTTAAACAGAAGCATTCCTGTTTTTAGAGTTATTCATTAATCATACAGGCACATCAGTAAGAAAATATAAGGAATTAATATTTATCTAGGTTGTATGCCCCTGTTAAGAATGAGATGTGGGATGGACTTACTGAATTGTGAGTCAGAAATGAATTTTTATGTGTATGAATTATGATTCTAGTTGGAAAGGCTGCAGTGGTGTCCTTTGGAAGCTCCTGCATGTTTTCTGCATTATATTTTCTCAGTATGAAATATTCATACTCTCTTTTGTGATAACATCCTGAAATCTTTATCTGACGAAGACAGATCCCAGGATGCATTTTAGCTAACAGCTCTGTTACATAACAGCTTCATTAAAGCACACCATTACAGAAAGTCAAGTAACAACTATATGTAGTCATGTAATGTGTTCATATGTTTTCTTTGGTGTTCCTTTTTCTGTAGGAAGGTTGTAAATAGTATTTGAATTGTCTGCTACTTCTGTTCTGCTTTAGTTCATTCTTGAATTCAGTATGTATACATTTGTGCTGGAATATATGGTTAGGAGAACAATAGGAAAGAAAACTGACTAAAAAAGGTCACTATTATATAGTGTTTTTGAAGAGAGTGCACTAATACACAGCATGCTTTAGGACAGCCATGCCCTAAAGTGCTTTTCTTGTTTTCTTCCATTACTGTCTTCAAATACTGTGCAGTCACTGATATATTCTGTTTTGTGCCGGTCCTGTTTGATGGGGTAGTATTGTTCCTCAGTTATGCTGACCTGCAGTGTTGATATGTCCAAAAGTCACATACAAAGTTTGCATTAAATGCCAGACTTGGTTCTAGTGCCTTTTCCAGTACATTTCTCTTTCCAGGGAGGGCAAGATTTTGACCTAGTAACTGCAATGGCTTTGAATGGTTTCACCGTGAGCTAGAACTGTGATTTTGATTAATGGATGGTCTGTTATGATTTTCATCAGTTTTGGGCTCAACTTGGCGTTTGCTATTGGACTGAGTCAGATTTTTGTCTTCTGAAATAGGACGTGAATGAATCTCAGCTGGGAATTATGTTCAGTGGTAGTTCTGTAGCTGATGGTGCTCTGAGATTAGTTTACAGGTGTTTATTTTTTTGTATACAAGATGCTTTTTATTTTGCTCCCAGCCATCTTGTTTTTTTGGATTATGCATGCAAAGCTTTGTTTTAAATGTGAATTTTTCTGTGTCTGTTTAGGCTACCATTAACCAGTTAAAAGCTGAACTTGCCAAAGGACCTCAGGAGGTAGCTGTGTATGTTCAGGAGCTGCAAAAACTTCAAAGTTCAGTCAAAGAGCTAGAACAGAAAAACCAGGTGAGAATGATGTTATTTCCTATGATTGTCAGCTCACATTAAAACGGAAACACATCACACATTGCTTTGGGAAGCACTTAAGACTAACTTCACTTCTTGATGTCAAAGTAGTTGAGAATTTCTTTGCCATTTTGCTTAAAATGAGGAGTATTGTAATGTGCAAGCAAATGTTACATTTTAAGGATCGTCATAGGCTACAACTGAAATCCTTTGGGTAGTTATGAGTGCAGATTTCTAGTTGCTGCAATTTTTGCTTACATATCATTAAGCAGTATTGCCATCTCACACATTAAAAAAATTAGTACCCTTTGAAATATTAAATTTGCTTAAAAATCATAATTTGAAAGATGTTTTAGGCTCTCTTTGTTTGTTTTCCAGTTTCATAGCTTTTAGGTTGTACTCTGTGTTATATTTTTCTGGCCATTTGTCAGAGTCATAAATGTTTGGAAATGGAAATAAACTCTAGAAACCTCGTAGCTTATAAATATTCCTTGAAAACTGTTACCAGAGCTCTTTGAGCTTGCTTTGTTTTGTACTTGCATTTATACATCAAATATTGTGGAGTAATATATAAAGGTAAGGGAGGAAAGGAGATAGGGAGAAAGAAGTATGCTGCTTTTTTTTTATTGCATGTATATGTAACATTGTGTATGAACTATACATTATATACATATATTTACCAGCAACCTTGTCAGTTTTGGAAAACAGAAAAAGACAAGGACCAAATAGAGTAAGTATATTTAATGTAATCTAATATTAAAGCAGTATTTGCAAATAATATAAGAAAGTGCAATTTAAATTTTGTAAATGAAACTACGTTTAGTAGGGTGACTCTTTGTTTGGCTCACTAAATGAGATGATGAGAATTGTCATCCTGTAATTTTCCACAGATCAACAACAATGAATCCAGATTTTGGAAAAGATAAGACTAGTTTCCAATAACAAAAATTGCTTCCACTTCGAACAGTTTGCCACCCCTGAGAAATCTGTCAGGGAGGAGAAATTAATTCAGGATAGAATAAGTTATATGTAGAATAGATAGAATGTAATATATTTAATAGGTACATCCGTTTATAATCCAGTTGCAGCACCGAAAGATATTTCTGTGTGTTAATGCTGAGTATTTCGAGCTCATGTACAACCTCAAGCAAGCAAGCTGTTTCTTATATTTTCAGGAGCTATACTGAGAGGAACAGGTGACAAGTATATAAGATCAGTTCTCTGAGACCAGTAGGAAATCCCTTTTCTTCATTTTTGAAGCACTATAGTTGTGGAACTTTGTTTGCCTTGTAGGGGCCAGTAAGGGCCTGTAGCCCAGAAGAGACCTAGCATGTAAAACCAGCATATTCCCTGCAATATAAGACTTGCTGTAATTCTAAATCCTTTGCATGTGGGGTTTTTTTGGTGTGGGTTTTTTTGTTTGTTTGTTTTTTGTTGTTGTTTTTTTTTTTAGGAAAATTGCCATGTGTTATTTACAGGGAAAAATGCACAGTTTGCATAGTTTCTAATCTATTGATGTAACTATTTTGAGATTTGATCAGTGACCACAGAGTTTGTTCTTTGATGCCTGGCGACTGTCACTAGTAACATGTATTACATGTAATTTTCTTAGGAGCAAATATAAAAAAAGGGATCAGCGTGGTGTTTCCCTTGTATCTTGTGAGCTTTGAAGGCTCAGGACTCTTTGTTGAGTGCCCTAATATACTGTCATTGCTTGTTTTCTGTGGAAATCAATGCTCAGGGAAGAGAGGTGGCTTGTGTGTGCCTACCTTAGCTCTGACTTACCCAGCTATGATGCAGAAGATTCTGTGCTGTGCTGCTATTTCAGGAAGACTACTCAGTATAAATGTTAATGATCCTGCCTGGTCATTTCTCTTTAACAAAAAAGGGAATTGCAGCTTTATTTTATATTCTATGTGTGAAATATATTTTAAAAGCAGTGGAAGCATTGCCACTGTCTTCAGGAAGGTGAAGATGGCACCTGGCTTCTGTATGTTTTTTTTTATAAGCTCTATTCCTGTGTTTTTATGTATACATATATAAAAACTGCTTACCTTGCAGCAAGTTGTTTTATTTTTCAAGAAAATTTCAAAATAAACTTCTTCATGGATAGAACTCAATAGCCAGACTTTAGTTGTGAGCCAGAAATTTTTGCTAAGTTGTATGCTTCAGAAAGTTGTTTGTGTTCTTTTTTTTCCCAATAGCCACACAGGGCATTAATTGTATTTGTTCTCATATGGTTTGCTGGACTAATAGAGTTGTCACTTGCAAGATTGCTTGTTTCTAATATTTTTTCAATAGATTCTTGATTTAATCATGATTGTAAAATAGAAGTGTCTGTATATGGTTAATAAAACCAATATCATCAAAATTTCTTGAAATGTGTAACAAACAAAACTGTTCCAATTATTTGAATAATTCTGCTTTTTTTTTTTTCCAGGCAGAACAGATTTTATCCCTGTATACTGTGCAGAAGTGTGCTTTTAAGATGCCAGGCATAGCTAGAATTGCAGCACTAACTGTCTTATCATTGGAACAGTGTTATTCCAAAACTGGAGAACTGTTCAAAGTTTTGATGCATGAGACTGACCTCAGTGTTAGCATTTTTTCAGGCTGACATGCTAGAAGTATTCTTTATTTTTTTGGATTTTAATTGAAAGAGCACTAGAGAATGTAGTAGTCATTGAAACTGCAGGAAGAATATCACCTTTAAAAAAGGTGTGCATAGTAATGCTCCACTGAGATAGATATTTGTAAGATGTTGCAATAAATGGGATCAGCCAGTCCATTTCAAAAAGATGGAATGAATAATCTGGGTTGGATGATGTCCAGAGCTTCCCTGCAACTGTGTTTCTTTGCTTCAAAAAGTACTGCTGGAAAATCTTAATGTTTCTCCTGACTTCTTTGGCTTGCTTGAGGGTCTCTGAAATGCTAGTTAGTGCTACAGCTGAGCTTGAGAGAACCC
>WEIV01011236.1:58431-68816 GCA_013390005.1 Calyptomena viridis | reverse complement strand
GAAAGGTAAAACTTCAAGAAGCAGTCATTTTTTCTAAATGAAAATATTCAATTTTTTTTCAGTGATGCTCTTATTTCTTAGGAACACAGATTGCAGCAGAGAGGAAAAAAACTAAAATCCTACAACTTCAGTTATATACCTGCTAGTCTTTAGAAACTCTTGTATTATGTGGTACATTACTGTAATATACATTAGTAGGATGGTTTTCAAGAGAAAAGAATTGTTTTTATCTTGCTGTTTTAAAAACTGAGTATGAAAAAATAAACACAGTTAGCAGCTGATATAAAAACTTAAATACTTACTGCGTAGGAGCCTATGAGGAATGCAGCATTTGCCTGCTTTTTCTGATCAAAGCCAGTATAATGAATTATTTTCTTCCTTATCAATGAAAATGACTGTATCAAGAAATGAACAAGATTATGATTTTGCATTTTAGACCTTTTATCCCTTCTTCTATAAAATTAGAGGAATGTTTACCTATTTTCAGCCACTTATATTCAGAGAACCAAGTATACTGCAGACTAGTCCCTCAGAAGCTTTAGAAAACTGTATTGCATCCCCACCTAGACTGTTTCAGTATTTTTCCCAGTATCTAGCCTAAATAATTTTTGATACAAACTAAAATAATCTTTTTCTTCTTAAATGCATTTAGCATTTCTGACTTCAAGCTTTATGTAACATATAGCTGTTTATGAGAAGTAAATAGAAAGTGGCATTCTCAAAAACATCATTGGCATACGAAAGTTGCAACAGTTTTAAAACCAGAATTTAGACTTTTCCATTCTTAAATAAAACCTGACTCTATATAAATCCACTAGTATTTGTTTCTAAGGATCAGAACCCTGCTTAGATTAAAATATATTGAAAGTATTTCTAAACTTTATCATAAATAGCTTTTTAAAATATCATCTTTGCTTGGCATACAGTTTCTTCAATTATCTTAGAAAGGGCACGTACCTGTGGTGGCAGTTATTCCCTAACTGGCCCTTGAAAAAATCGCTGATGTGCTTGAAACTACAAGCTTTGATCAACTGCTAAGCTATCATATAATGTTATTTTATGTATTCAAATAGCAATGTTACTTACTCTGATACCATTCAATGCACTCAAGACAAATAATCCCCAGATCACTAGCTGAAATAAGTTCTCAATCCTAAATGTCTGTCCAATATCAAACCCAAGATACTGAAAGGGATTATAATACAGATTTGTGTGGCTTCAGAGCATCCTGTAAACAAAAATCAGAGAATCTCATCTCTGGCAAACCATTTTGTAGGGCCACAGGGATAAAGCAAGTCTGAACTAGGCAGACTATTATCAGTGACAGACACCAAGGAATGAAGAAAAATACACTCTTAATCTATAATGTTCTGTATAACTTCCCAATTTTCATAGTTCAGTGGCAGCTTAAAGATTTAAGTAGTTTTGAAGAGGTAAACTGACACACATTAATGCAAATAAGCTTTTTTGTCTGTCTAACTGGTTTTATACTCCAACATTGTTTAGAGGTCAACTAACTTGTAGTCATTCATGTTAATTATTATTTAAAGACACTATGCTCCATCAAGAGCCAAATCCTGAAAATTACTGAGCATCCCTAAGAGAAAATAAACTGCAATAGAAGCATAGCAGTCTCCTTCAGAACAATGCCACCAATGCCACTGAAGATCAAACATTGCTTCTGATTGAAGAGATGTCAGCATCAGAAGACCAAGTCAAACAAAAAACATCTCAAATAAAAACATGTTGCATTGCACCCTCAGGCTCACTCAACACTGGCAGATTGCCAAGAAGACGGAATTCCAAGAGGGAAGTTTTTAATTCAAAAGAGTCTGTACTCATTTAGCAACTGATCTTTTAGAAGCTTAACATTAGTTATTGCCACAGTGGTGCAATAATCACTTCTGGTTCTTAAAAGTAAGCTCCTAATCCTCCTCCTCCCTAAATTCACCTCAGTAAACTCTAGCATTCAGACTCGGAACTCAGCTGGATTAGGAACCCAGGAAAGCACTTGAACAACAACAACAAAAAAACCTCAAAAACTTTTGGGCCATTTGTTTTTGTTCTTTAAAAATTCAGTAATATTGAAAAAAACCCCAAGCATTACCTTTAATTTCTTATTCAGCTTGCAGCAGTATCTGTAGACCATAGCCAGATTGAGTGGTCCAAAGTCTGCATAGAAGCTGGTAGAATAAAGGGGTAAGTTTGTATATGACTCCTGTAAATGCCTTTTTATTAAATAAGATGCACAAAACAAGGGGTAATATACATATATCATTCTAAAAACAAGCAAGCCTTCCTAGATACATATACACATACATACTATTTTGTTGGAGGAAACAGTTTTGTCATCTTTAAACACAGACTAAAGTTTTTTTTGTTTTCCACACAGCACCATTCAAAACCAAACTGGAATACTCAAAGTTTGAAGAACCCACTTCTCATCATTGTATCACTTTCTGAAAAAAGTTTTTAAACTCTATTTTATGAGTAACTCATAAACTTTGCTTTAAAAGAAGCAACTGATAGTGCTTGAGAAAAGTGAACACAGAGAATAAAGATTGATTAGTACTTAAAAAGCATGCCCTTAGTCAAAAACCATTAAAGAATTAGCAATATTCCATATCATGTAAAAGGCAAACACTGTTAACTACAGTGGAAATACATCCATTGACAGGTCATAATGGCTTGAATTAATTTTGTCATTTTTTTCTCTTATTGTAGGAAGTTTAGACATTCCACTTAGGACATAAGCAACCAAAGACACCCCCTTCAGTCTGACAGTTCAATGTGCACTTCTGAATCTATATGGATGCATCATGTTTCTGTGTCTTCTAATAGCAATGGGTACAATGAAGGCTTCTGCTTTGAAAATGTTTTCAAAAAATCCTGATTGGAAGAAAAAAAGCCATTCTAAGGCATATGAATCATCATGGCAGGTAAGTCTAAGACCAAACTCACGTAATTAATTCTATAATGAGAATGGTATATTTCCCTCAGCACAATTTAAAAATAGAATGCTAATTAGACTGGTTCCTCACTGCTGTTGTTCAGACTAACTTATTTCTGTAAAAAAACAGGAAAAAAGTGAGTCTGTACTTACTTCTCATACACAAGTTCATCATCTATGCAGAAATAATGGGTATTTGAAGCTCCACTCTTCGGTTTTTGGCAGAGAATTGCAAAATAAAGGCGATCTGAAATGCAAGAAAATTTGAAGCTTTTATAAACACCACACTTTCCTCCTGAAAGTCTGAAGAATTACCTGTCAAGGGAACAACTTTAAATGGTTTAGAATGAAGAAAATCTTCTTTTAAGTATTATCAAGCTAGGTATTATTTCTTCAGTGTTAAACAAACAAGGTACACAAAGATCGAGCCTTTTTGCTCAGCAGCGTTCCTGTAATCCGCAGCTCTTCACTGTTCTTTCCCGAAGTGTTCCCTGTTTGACGGCTTTGCAAATTAGCAGGAGCTCGACTTGTACCCACACACAGAGCAAAGACCTCCTTTGGCAGGTGGTTGCGCTCCGAATACCAGCGCACACAACCCATCCCCCTCGACCCCCCTTCCCCCAGGAGAACTAAACCACAAACCCCTCTGCACCTCTGAGCACCTACATTAAACTAAATGATTACGCTCACTCACGTCAAAACACAGGCACTTCTTCCTGTAAAATCATGATTTTGACTGTAGTGGCATGCAATTAACGACTGAAAATCACAGAGTCGGGAGGGATGTGAGGGATGAGCAGCTCCACTGCTGACCGCGGGAGCACCAGCCAACCCACCACCTGGACATGTCCACGTCCATCCCCATCCCCACCCCAGCTGCCCCTTAAATCCTGCATGCCTGCGGGCAGAAGGCCTCTTGACCTGCTTCCTTTGTTAACCTGCAGAGGAAAAAAAAACCAGCGGTATTCACATAGATGAAAATTACTTTTATGGCTGGGGAAGCTGCAGCCTCAGTGAACTTTAAACACTGCTGCTGGTAATAAATTGCTGTGCTTGCAGTAATTGGTCAATAAAAATTGCGGCTTGCAGCACCACTCGTGTTCCAATACTCGTGTTCCTCCTGCTGAAAAAGTATCATTGGAAAATATTTGGATTAAAATTCAGCCCTAATAAGAAAGCTTTTTTTTTTTTCAAACTAGTTGCCTAGAACAGAGATATTACTTAAATATCAAAACAGATCACCTGCATGTAAATGTATTATTTCAAAAGATAATTTGTAATGAAGAAAAACTGTATGTCCTTTTTTAGACAGCAGGAAAAAAAACCACTTTAAGTTTGAAAACATCCTCCATGACCAGCACTTATAAATTATTACTTGTATCTTGAAAATACACATTAAAGTATGCTGTGAAAGGAGTTCCTATGTCTATATTTCAACAATCACATGGTCAATGCCCACCTATGTACAGCATTATCTCAAGGGGTGGAGGCAGAAAAAAACACCAAAATGTGTACATTTGCTAAATGTTCATTTCAGCTGAATAGCAGCCTGATGTGACATTTATAGGTCAGGTGCAACCAGTGGCATGTACAGTAACTCCAAAGCAAGTCTGGCAACTACTTCCTTACTCTCTCAGCAGAAGCAAGGCACTAAACTTGATTATTTAATTTCTAATAGTCCCACCTTGTAAGCACAGCATCTGTGGTACTGAATAGAAAGTGCATTCCCTGCTCTGTACCTTCTAGCATTTACCAAAGCATTCCCCAAAACAACCCAAAGGATAAAATTTAGAGTAATGCTGTGCATTTTCAAAAAGTGAGTAAACTGGCCCATGAAGTGAAATATGTGTGGAGAAGCAAGTGCACTGATACTCCAAATGGATGCAAAATATGCTATGGTGGAAACTCTTTCACACAAAGGCAGTCCTGGGGATGCACCTTGGGGTGAAAGAAGCCCCAGCTTCCCAGAACTTCCCTGCATCTGTCCCCAACACTCTGTTAATTGCTGAGCTGTGTCAAGGTAGATTTACATGAATTAGAAACTGTAACAGGTATTGCAGCAGAATACTAAAAAAGTAAAGAAAAACAAAAGATAGGAAAAGAAGAAAAATAAAAGAAAAAAGAAAAAGGCCGCATTGCTGATTTACTCCCTCTGATCTGCGCATGAAAGCTAATGTGTGTGTTTAGGAGAATTGAGGGTAAAGGAGGAAGCAGAAAGAACTGTGAGGATGTGATATCTAGGGATTGTGTTTAAACTGGCATTGCTAGATTAAACACATGTCAATGCAGCCCCGGGCTATAATTTCACACCACTTCTAAACTGATTTAATGGCTAGCTGCCACCAAGTTCCTTATAAGGAAAAATCTTCTGACTTAGCTCAGTGAACCAGCCTGCTGGAGGTTAACAGTAGGAATACGCAGCCAAACTTTTTCTCTCCGTGTCATCTGTCCTTTAGTGCTAGTCTAATTATTGACTAGACTGAGTTCTCCCTCATTGTACACAAACAATAACTGCATCAAAGTCTGGGTAGAATGGCTGCAGTACTCACACTAACATGCCACCTTCTTGCACTCAGCTTCTTCCCAGAAGGTTTACATCACTTTTGAAAATACAAAAGCACTACACAAAGAGTAATCCAAAATCCTCAAATACAAAGGGAGGATCAAAATTAAAATAATTTGCACAGGTCAAAGACCTAAAATAATTTAGCATTTTGCTCCTAAACAGGATTTGGAGTAACAGAATCACTAGCATCCTCAGCACTTCTACTCTTACTGAAAGTCTTCTGCAGCTTCTGCAGAAATGTCTAACAAAAATAAGAATTCCTATCTTGAGTAAGCAGTGTGTATGTGGCATTTTGAATTGCTGTTGGTATTCAGTTTCTGCACCATATCTCTGGATTGTGTCAATTGTTGCTATCCTTAAAACACCTGAAACTTGAGTTTAATGAATTTACAGAAGTACCTCACAGTAAGAGCAGTGTATGTCAAATGCCCATATTCTGACAAGCTGTTCATTTCTGTGCACTGCTAACAATTGCTCCCTATTATGTAAACAGCAGCCTCCTTAACATGTTTCCTATGGGAGATTTTAGAAATGAGCTACACAGAGAAATAATTTCCTATGTCTATTTACCTTCCTACTGGCTTACCAGTCCAGCATCTGACAAATGCTGTATTACTCACCATGTCTGTTTTTACCTGTTTTTTCCAAACATATTCTCAGTTCTCTTTAGTCAAGGATTAGTATATTGATTTTTTTAATAGGAATTAAAAGAGAAAGAAGAATTCCTCCATTAAGGATCTGATTGCAAGATTGATGGTTTATGTATAAAATCACTTGAGCAGTGATGAATTAATTTCACTAGGGCCCTACAAAGGTTTGGACTGCCAGAAGCAAGGCTTCCCTTTTATTATCTTTACAGTTCCTTTGTTAATTTTAGCTTTTTGGTATTTCACTTACATATAGTGCGCTTGAGCATTCCCTAATTCCCGCAAATTTCTGATAAAAAAATCATCCTAAAACTATCAGACTAGAGCAGACCTTTTTAATCATCTCTCAGAAGAACGAGAGAGTAGGGCTCACTGCCTTAACAGGCTGCATCTGCACTGCAATTAGGAGATATGAGTGCAGCATGTTAGATATACTTCAAATGCACTTAATTTTGTTAGCCTTACATAACAAACAGTTAAAATACATGAAGACAGACATCACTGCTGGCAATTCATTTTAATTACTCTCAGTAAGCCTGATGCTTCTCAGGTTCTGCTGCACAGGCCTTCAAGAAAGAAATTTCAGTAATTCAAGAGTTACAGTAGGACTTGATAATCTTAAGGGCCTCTTCCAACCTAAAGGATTCTATGACTCTAAGAGACAACTAAATACTAAACAGACAGTGGCAGAACAAGTCTGCATATGATCAGCAAAGATTGTTCCATAAAAAAGGAAATTCTATTTCTCTGTTGTTAAACAGATGCCACAGATGAGAAATTCAGAGACAGACAGTACAACAAAATCCAGTGTTAGGCTGCTTTGAATTCCCAGGAATGTAACAAAAGAGTTATTTACCATTGTAAGAGGAATGTATTTTTAAATCTAGAATTGGTATATGAAATTTTGGTCTGTTTGACTTAAAAGACTCCAAAATATCGCAAAGAAACACGAGAAAATGTGAAAGGCATATTCTGTTGCAATGTTATGACAAAAAGCAAAATAATTTAAGATTTACTATGATATTTCATATTTAGGTGGTGATAGAGTTGGCAATTAGAAAAACAGCCTGAACTCCACAAAATAAAATGAAAGCACACTAAAAAGCTGAAGTAACTTTTTATTTAACAGAAAACCATGAAAAGAAGTACTTTCAGGGCTATGTCATAACTGATCAACAATAGTGTTACTTTACTAAAATAGAGTCTGCTGCCCTTGACTGATACACAAGACTACATAGGTTCATGCACCTTTCAGTGCTGGATTAGACACTAAAAGGCTTAAACATTTATTCAAAATCTTAACTTTGAGAAAGCCTCACAAGTAAGTGAGGTCATATCAATAACAGGATAAACAGGTTTTGCACCAAGATAGTTGAATAATAAAAACTAATCGAAAGTGTTGGCAGTCAGAATACTGGAAGCTTAATGATATCTGTTAGAAGTGTCCTTAGCATTCAAAAAGAATAGTTTTCTACACAGTATACAAAATTCATAGTGACAAGCCAACAATACTGGAAAAAGACAACTTAATGGTTTGGGGAGAAAAATTCCCAAACAATACAAAACCAACCAAACAAACCATCTACAAAAGAATATATTAAAGTAAATGATATTTCACTATTACCTTCAAGTGACAGTGTAAGCAAGATGATTCACAATGAAGAAAAAAAAAGGCATGTACAGTGCAGCTTAAATGATCCTTTTAGATGTTAATTACTCGCTCTAAACAAAGTGGGTATATATTCAAGAGGAAGACAAACAAATGTCAATAAATGCCCCATGATGTTATATTACTTAAAATTTTATTCCACAGAGTTACTTCATTTTAGAATTAACTACTGATAACAGGTGAAACATACAACCTTTGCCTGAGCTTTATGCATTATAATTCTACCTCTTCTTTAAAATGTTATTTATAAAATCAAAGTAATGACAAAGAAAAGCAGCCAAGGAAAGCAAATTAACAGCTTTCAAGCATCTCACAGAGAACTGCTACACTATCCTTGGATCGTATAAATTACTTCTCTTAGAGATCAGAAGGATATGGGAATATGCTTCTAATAAACAAAAGAAATGTATTCAGTTCCAGCAAATTGAATTAACACCAGCAAGCCTCATGCATTAGTTGACAAAGAGAAAATGATAAAGCTTATCATGCAGCTTAATAGACCAAAACAACAATTTTTAAAAGAACAGTTTTCTAGAACTAGTCTTAATAGTAAATAAAAATATTTAGATTCTGATAAAGAATTACTCTGACATATGGCTGATGAATACAATTCACTAGAAAATAGAGAAATGCAATAATTTTTATAAGTATTTTGCATATAAAATTCATGCAAATAGATTAGAAACTTTGCTTTTTATGAATGTAACAACACAGAAGAAAAGTTTGCAGCAATTTGAGTTTGTGATCTGCTTCTGTTTTCTGTAAAGATGAAAACGAGGGTAGACCACAATGTTCTTCGTAACTTTGTCACTATTTCTGTAAGCAGATAGGCTAATGCAGATCTCTCAGCCTTTACAGTGGTTCAACTATTTACCAGTATGTCCATTTTTAAGAATAAGACCTTGTTTTAATCTGTCTCCAGTCCACAACTGGTTATTAATTTCTCAGAACTGCATTATAAGAAGGTAGAACTGACAGTTCAAAAGTTGACATAACTTTAAAACAGATTAAGAAAAAGATAAACCTATTAGCTTATTCTTTTAAGATTTCTCTTTAAAAAATACATATAACAGAGCAGTGAACTAAAAATTGGATCATAATATTTCCATTAATAGAAGCTTGTAAAGAGTAGCCACTGTGCAAGTTCAAGACAAAATGAAATATTATGAAATATAATAATCCAGTGCACTTCAATCAAATTTGTTTTGCTAGGTACTTCTGTACATGGTGAAACTCTACTGAAAAACCACAAGTCAAAGCCTAGGTGCTCTACTGTATTTAAAAGGGTGAAGATGTATTTGAAGGAGATAATACAGTAATTTAATGGGCCTGTTGATGCCAAACACACATTATCAGATTCAAGCAACTGCTTTGTGAGAATGGCTAGAGAGAGACTTGTTTGCTAGAGATGTGGGCTGGACAGGGCTGCATGGTAATCCAGATAGTGAAATTACTTGATACCAAAAAGTCATCATCTGTCAAATGAGACATATATTTGACAGAATAATTCTACATTTAAACTTAGAACCATACCATCAGCATTCCTTATAGAAATGGTTGCTGTTATAGTAAAAAATACACATATGGATTTATTGTAGGCTTAGAGTTCTGCAGATAAGTACACCATCATGTTTCTCTGTGTTGATTAGGCCTAAAATACTGTATTTTATGCTGGAGTATTTAGCATTTTATTCCCTGACGGTATTAAAGCTTTTTAAAAAGAAGAATCTCTTTTCTAAACATACTGGTTAAGGAGACACACTAGTTAATTTAAGAAACTCTGTTTCTTGGCACAGAAAGGTATTTTGGTGCTGTTCTCCATGTTTGCTCTTTACATTTTTGCTTGCTCCGTCCACAGACATTTTCCATGTCCCTCACAGAGATGTGCTGAGGTTTATTTCCTGCTTTTTATGAGTTGTAAATACACTACCATTCTCAAATTGTGACACAAGACTTAAAAAGTAATTTTTTGTTGTTGTTGTTACTTTTAGGCACACTAAATTCAAGGTCGTCTTTTAGCTGGGGAACTCAAAACTGAATACAGAATTATTTCCGCTGTGATCCAACAGGCTTCTTAAAAGAGGCAGGTTCCTGTGCCAAAACAAAGCACGGCTCGGCGCCTAGGGTCACGAAAACGAGGGACGACACTGAGCAAACCTGCCCGAACAAGCTGCTGGCACTCGAGTGTCAAAAAGAGGTGCGACGTTTGCCCATTATTTAATCCATTAGCCAGCAAGCACGACCCCAGGATAAAGATTTTATATATGTATCTCTAACACGGGGAGAAACATGTCACTTTTTTTCCCCATCCTACAACGTGGTAAACGGACAGAAACGTGTTTATCGTTGCTGTCCGTTTACTCTCTCTCACAAGCAGAAAACGGCAGCACAAGGCAATCGATGCTCGGCACCGCTCGGGTTATAAGGGCACTGCCAAGATTATTTTTTTCTGCTGGACGAGCGGCGCCGTTTTTAAGAACAGTTCCCTGTGAGACCCAGGTTCCGGGACTGACTGACCCACAGCAGGGATGGCAGATGCTTTCGAGTGCCCCC
>WEIV01011236.1:36454-58359 GCA_013390005.1 Calyptomena viridis | reverse complement strand
GGGGCGCGTGACGTCATAGCGGCCGCGGTAACAGGTGGCCCGGGGAGCGCGGGCCGTGCTCCGCCCGGAGGGCGCCGTGCTTCTTCCTCGCTGCCGACGTGGCGCCGGACTTCTCACAACATGGGCCGTGGTGGGGTCAGCGGGAGCGAAACGCAGCTTCTGGGGCTGCGGGGACCCCGCCTGAGGTGTGAGTCCACTCCCACGGCGAGCAACCGTTGCACGGGCATAAAGCTGCCGCCCTCGGGAATGAGCGTTTTCCGTTGCGTTTCTTGGCGGGTCAGAGTCTTCCCGGTGCCCCTTGCGCCATGTTCCAAAACAGGGTCCCAAGGACATGATACTGTGTAAGGCTAACAGCAACCAGTCCGGTACATGCAGTCGTCTGGTGTGACTATTCAAGCGATTTGTCTGGAGAGTTTAAATAGCCGAGCTCGAATCTGCTTCTTAGACACTGCGATACTTTAAAACAGTTGTTTTAAAGAGTCGTTGCAACAAATCAAGGCAGTACTTAAGACAACTGCTGAAAACCACTCCCACCACCATCTAATTGGCCTTCATGAAAGTCCTTGCTGAAGTATTGTACCATCTGCTGAGTGTGGGATCAATTTTCATCACCTATTGTTTCCACCTTTCACTGAATAGCTTCTACAAAAAACTCCTTCTAAATAACACCAGAGACCTAAAATTCTGCAAACACGTAGAACACCAATTCTCCCAACTTTGAATGTGGCCATCATTGTTGCAATTCATTATGCATACGGGAGTCATTGTATCACAAGGCACCAGGGAACTCTGTGAAGCTGTAGCCAGATGCAACATGCAGGGCCTGCGCGCTGATTAGCACTGCTGGTCTACTGAATCCTTCTGTCTTCTTCCCTCTTTTTGTCTGCACTTTGCAAATCTTTCTGAAGAAGTGATTTTGCTGGGATAACACAGAGATTCTGTTAGTATTGAAACGGTGAGGGTGGATGACTTTAGCCTACTGAGCTGTCAAACTACAACTGCGTTCCAATCCCTCTTAATAGTCCACAGTTCTCTTAGCTATGGTTAGTTTTGTTAAATGTATTTATTATCAGCAATAGTGCTATTACCATTGCATATTAATTCTACTAAAAGCCAAACAAGCAGGAAAACAGCTAGCCAAACACTTCCTTTAAAATCAAAAGTACCAAGAACAAGAAACTGAAATGATTGCAAAACGAAAGTGGAACTAGAGTCAGTATCCTTGGCTGTGATTATCAGGTGAATGAAGAAGAGTGGAAGCACTACAAATAAACTGAGTATTCATCATTCATTCTCTTCAAAATTTTTCTGTGTTTATTGTCTTTGTTTTACAAACATAAGACCAGTTTTCCAGCTTGCTTGCAGCTGTGGTTCAGGTAACATAAAGGCAGACACATTCCAGAGTTTCTGATATACTGAAAAATATCAGTTAGTTGGAGGAATACTGGAGGGAGGAGCTCCTTCTTTGTGAATGTAAGGGCAGTGGTCCATGAAAGGCAGATCACTTCCTTGCAAGCCTCAACTGCCTGTCCCAGTCTGTCATGCCAAATTCTGAGAAAGCCTCTAATTAGCCTTGAAATCACAAAGGTTCAGAGTCTGCAGGTGACTACGTTTAACCCTGTGCTGAGTGTTTAGTCAAAGCAGGGAATTGATGCAGTATTTTTTCATTAATAGTATCCTTCTTCTAAACATATCATATCAAAACATGGATGTAATTAATAAGGCACAATACCGTTAATAGAATTATATTGTTCAATATCATTATGTCTCTTAAGGAAGCTTTTAGGAACACTGCACTTAATTTCATGTGCTCTTAATGGTGTAGAGCTTTCCTGATCTTGCTCGGGGCCTGCCAGTGACCTTAATGGATGGAGGAACAATCCTCTTCACAATGCCATTTTACAATTGCATTAAAGCTCAAAAGGGGAGAGAAATTTCAGTTTGACATGTATGTATGGTAGCATTTTACAATGAAGGCCAAAGATCAGAAACTGCAAAGGAAGATATGCTTCTCCATAAACCTCAGTTAGTTTTTTTTCTCAAATTGCTAAAAAGAAGTGGCTTATGGATGGAAGGGGGCACATCTACTTTAATAAAAGCAATAGATTCTGAACATAAATATTTCTAGAAAAACGGATAATATGAAATCTGACAGAACTGCAAACCAAAGTGCTGTTGCCCTCAGTTCAGTTGTCTAAGACACAAATAACTATGGACAATTTATTCAGAGATCTCTTGCTCTGAGAGAAAGTACGTACATAAAAAAGGAGAACCTTCTGCTGCAAGTCTTCATAGGGAAACAAGTAATTGACTACAGCTTACTACAAACCCAACAATCTGATCAGATATATGTTTAAGACACACTTTTCCCCAGTCTTACAGACCCACATTTTTGTATGACACAAAAGAATTGCAGACAATAGATGAGGTACTTAAAATATTTATTTAAAACTATGAAATATATTTCATAATGTCTGCTTGTGCCAGATGCAAAAGTAGGCATAAGATTAAGTTCCAGTGTTCAAAACTGTGACTTTTCAGGGTATATTTAAATATAAGGTGGTCATACGGTACTGACAGTGCTGAGAAGTATTGGATTGAAAACCAGTGTTGATCTGCTGAAGGCAAGAATCCCATGTTCTTCCTGAGCAAAATCAGGTATTTTAGTGTAGTGCACCTTGAACAATGATTTGTAAAATACATTAGCAAGATGGTTTGATTAGACATTAATAAATGCCAGGATTTTTTGCAATCAGCCTCATTTGTATTTCAGTTTTTATTATCTTGTACTCAAAGGAAATAGCACTTCCGTATCCATCTTCAGTGCCAGGTAGTTTATTCTGTGCTCTGATTTTCTAGATAAGGTTTCAAATGTCCTACAAAGACACAGCAGTACTGATACTTGTTGGAATTCACTGGAGAATTGTTCTTGCAGAGCACAAATTAAAAAAAAGTATATATTATGTCAGTGTCATATGTCAATGATCTGCGGTTTGCTTGAGAAATTCACTGTTTTAACTCCTGCCAGCTGCAAAACTGTATTAATGGGGATATGATCCAGCCTGTTTTTATCAAGGTGCAAAAAATGAACTTCATTCCCTGGAATGGAATGAGAATAATATGTAAGTTATTGAATAAAATATTTATTTATTCAAAGACATAGATGAATCAAAGCAGTATTCTGACTTCCTACTAGTTATTTTACAAATGTGTACTAGCTCTATATATTTCACAATATACTGTATTTTAAACATTTACAAAGGGTTTTTTAAATTATGTTAAAGAAGCAAGGAACATTGGGGCACCTAACTCATTTAAATCTGCCGTAGCATGATGTTTCCTGATAATGTGATGACTGTCATGTTGCAGCTCCCCCGTCACGAACTACTGCTCTACTAAAACAACATTAAATGCCTGGAATCAATGTGAAGGCAGACAGTAGGTAAACACCATTATGTCAAAACCCCCTCAAAATTTCAAGGCAGTTGTTCCACCAGCACTCCAATCAATTTCCACAGGATTGTGGTCAGCTTTGTGCCACCTCTGTGGGAGGTAAGACTACACAATGACACTTTGCAGATTGCTTCATGCAAGAAAAATCACTCAGTTCAACTCAGTGTCTCCTTGAGATCCACAGCTGAGATGGCAGCAAACAGCAGAAGGAGATGGCTGTAACTTTTATGCAAAACAAAGAAGCTCACCTGGGCCTACAATCAAAGCTCCTCCCTGCTGAGCAGGGTCTCCTTGGAAATCAAAAGCTGGGCCAGTCATTGCTCTCCATATACTCCTAATGCTTCCCAGAAGTGTGTTTGATTTCACATGAGGACTTTGCACTAAACAAAACCACAAAATACTTGTTATCTATAGTTAGATAACAAATTATACAAAAGTATTTAAGGAACTGCTATGAATAGTTTAGAGATTCCTGATAACCAGTATTTTCATGCAGTATAGTGTAGAAGACACAGTCTGGTGGGCAGCTCACTTTCTATTTACATTGTGATCATACTACCTTTTTCAGAGCATTCATGTTTGTTTGTATAAGCCCCAAAAAAAGGTGAGAAAAGGTGAGAAAATTATTCTTACCTGATATATTTTTACCTTCACCTCTTTTCATGCCAAGGGTTTTATAAATTTGCCTTTGTGGATCTACATACATTTCATGTGTATACCCAGTTAAACTGCAAAAGGGCTGCAAAATATATGCATATACATACACACACACACAAAAAAAAAGGTAATATTTTTAAGATTAAGGCAGTAACTGGTTAGGCTCTACTGACAACAGAAAAAGTACACCCTGCCAGCTCCACCCTCCCCCCTCTTATTTGGAAACTGTGTATTTATCATGTCAAACTAAAGTGCAAAAATATTTGGCCTCAAAGCTTCCATTGAAATCAAGAAAGCAGGTTCCCTTAGCAAGCCCTGTGTTTAAAAGTGATTTTTAAACTGAAAGTTTTGGTTATTTGCTTTACTCCTGCATTACTATTAGAATTGCCTCATGAATACCACCCTTTTTTCTGTAGTTGCAAAAGACTATCTTTTCACTCAGAGTAAATCCCTCAATAAAGACTATTAAGACACAAGAGAGGATACATAGTCTTTAATGACTACTTTATTTACCTTGATGTGATGATAAGATGACTGTCCAATAACTATAAGCCTCACATTTGCTTCCTAGAATAGAACACGTATATTGAAGTTGTAAAGAGGAATAGCAGCTACATTAATTTATTAAGTGATTTTTTAAAGATAGTTTTTAAATTCCAGATCTGTAAACTCTGAGTTTCCTGGAGCATTGGTAGCATTGTCTTTTCAATTGATTGCAACACACTATGATTTTGGAAACTCAAAATTTCCACTCAGTTGCACCTACATGTAAAGATGCAGCATGCAAATGTTGGTGCCCAAATATCTGTGATTACATATACGGACACACATTAATAGATATAGCTTGCATTCACACCTACTGCTGTCTTTTGCAGGTGCAACATTAGGCCTGAGTCTAAAATAGAGGCTGAAACTTAAGTTCATTTAGATACCAGTAAAAACAGTTAATAAAATATAAGGTTGTTTTCTTAGGGCGTAATACTTGCCTTTCCCATATAGAATAATTTCCTATGTAGAATAATTTTGCTTTTTACAAAAACAGGCCCTTCTAAAAACCAAATATTCACACTAGGAAAAGCATGGACTGTTTTTGATTCTCTATATACATTTATTTGAGGAGCCAAATTAAGAAAATGTCATTCCAAGTAACGCGGATGAAACAGTTTAGAAATGTCTGTCACGAAAAGGGAAGAAGCCAAAGAAATTGTCCTTTTTATCCTCAAGTTCCTCAGATGTACTTAGATGTACTTGCTGTCAGCAGTTACCTAAGTCTCTGTCACTGGCTATGCTGCTCTTGGGAGTAAAATATGACAGAATTTCAACCAGCAGTCTAGAAGAGGCAAATTGACCGTCCACATATAGCAGGAGATCATTGTCTTCCCTTCTGTCTCCTACCACCCAACAAATGCCTGTCCACTCTATTTCTTTCTGATGCTATGCCATTCCTGTTTGTGCAGCTGCCTGGAGAACAGGTCACACTACTGATGTAGCTTACAAATAGCCACAGAAAAAAATACTGGTTTTAATCCAGATCAGTTTTCTGATCTTGTTTCACACACAACCATCAGTCAGCCATTCCAGGGTAATGAGAAGGGCAGTAGTTAGTAGTCAGGACAAGACAGTTGTCCAGGGCACTATTAATACCCAAAGAAATACCTGTCAGATATTGTCTAACTGTTCTGAACACAGCAATAAAAAGAGCACCAAGCAAATAGGGCAGGGAGAAACAATCCTGCTGCAACAGACTGTGTAGTGCCATCAATCCTTCCCTGTGTCTCCCAGGCAGATTCATTATTGCTATTGTAGTAAACAATGAAAGTGCTTCTTCTGAGTCATTTTTATATTCTTTAGATGCCTCCTGCAAGCCTGTGGCTGGACATAACAAATCATCTTGATTGCAGTAACCCCATATACATATTAAGGGCAGAATACTTACTTGTAAAAATGTCTTGGGGACTTTTGCCAGATCTTCTACATATTCCTTACAGGTGTAACACAAAAAATTCTGCAACATAGCCAACTGGACGTGTCAGAAATAGATATGATTGGAGGGCAATGAAGCAGCAGATACTGACTTTGGGCACACAACACTTTGGAGGGGAATAGGAAACAGGAATAGGAAAGATTCAATTTCTTTGCAGCCACCAAATTTGGATTAGGATACTGGTTTAATCCAAGCCTGAACAAGGACACTGGGCCTGGGGCCTTGCTAATATTTTTATCTCTAGATATTTCAGGCATGTGATAGCTGGGTAGCCAGCTGGGAAATCAGGGAACACGATACTTGTTTCCCCAAACACGCAGCTAAAGAAGGATTTCCTTTCTGGTAAACAGTGTTATCACTTTACCAAAGAGTGGGGGGATCTCAGGAGCAGCGCTGATCTGCTTTGTGCTTTCTCCCTCCTCCGCTCCAGCCAAGTTGGTGCCAACTCTCCGCACTCTCTCCCTCCCACAGCCCGGCCGGTGCTCCCCCCGGGAACCCGGTGTGGGCGCCGGGACGGCCCTGCTCCTCACCCGCACGAACACCACGATCGCTGTCTGCTCCCTGTACAAGGCCTGGAAGGGGACGCTCCTCCCGTCCGCGTTCACCACCAGGCAGCGGGCGGCCTCCCGCAGCTCCTCCGGCTCCGGCCGCCGCTCGCAGCCCCGTGCTCGCCCGACCTGCTGCGTGACTGGGAGCGCCAGCGGCCCGGCCATGGGAGAAGGAGGAAAAAAAAGGCGGAGCTGGAGCCGAAAGCTGCGGCGGGAGCGGGAGGAGGGTGGGGGACGTGAAACATCGAGGAAGAGACGAAGCTGAGAGGGAATTTGGCGGTTCGTTCCCGCTCGTGGGAGCGATCCTGGACAGCCGCTCTGCGGTCCATGAGAACCTAGTGGAGTTGGGATAGAAAGAGTGAGAAAACTGCAGCTGAAAGCTCTGCGTGTCTGTCAGCCGCAGCCAGAATGCAGTTTGTGCCCGGGAAGCATAGGAAAGTCACACGGAGCCTCCCAGGGAAGGTGTGCGAGCAGGAGCAGTGACATGGTCATACCGCCTGGAGGTCAGGGTTCGCATTGAGGGAGGCAGCAGCAATGTACAGGGCTATAAGCGAGATAGAAGACTTTTCGAGGAGCTGTCGAGCTTCTGTATCAGACAAAAAACACACCAGACCCACTTTACTTGTTTAAGCAAAAGCAGAACTTCAATTACTTTGGCAGTGGAGAATGCTGAGCAGTGTAAATGCTCACATGAGTACATCAAGTGCATGTGGAAGTGAGTGAACAGTTCTTCTTAAAATAGGTTGTTGCAGAGTATCTTAGTATCTTGGATTCTTGTGTTATCTGAAAGATTATGAAAACAAGAGCACTTTTATTAGTAGGTAGAGAAAAAGAAGTATCAGAGACAATAGGACTGGGGGAATCTCCATATGTTATTCTGCTTTGTGAAACTCCCTGACTATATTAATTCCAAAGTCTCTCTCTCTAGGCAAACTGTTCCAGTTCTGTCCCATATGCTAATGTTATTCAATCTTACATCTCGTGTGCTTTGGGTTAAGCCCACTGCTTTTACATTAACAGGACTGAGCACATAGAATACTGTATGTCCTCCCAAGGGTTTTGATTTAAAAGGCAACTAATTCAAATTAGTAAAAGTTAGTAAAGAAGGTGTGAAAATCTTGAAACTTAACATTCTGCTAGATGTAGTTGGACACAATGAATTTAAAGCTCTTTCTGAACCTAAATGATTCTATGATTCTGAAAGAATTTGGGCAGCATTAATTCCCCATTGTTGTTTTCATCAGGCTTCTTTGTTCACTTAACAGTTATATATTATACTGTCCAGCACATTTCTTCCATTAGCGGTCCATAAACCAACTGTGGACTGTGCAGCAGCACTCTTCAGGACCCTCAGCATTACTGATGGGAATGTGCTGCTTACCCTTTATTACTGCAGGACATAGCAAGTCAGAGAGAACTGATGACTTTTTACAGGCTTTGCTTTCCATATTGAAGCTAGAGTGGACAGGCCATAACCTCATTGTATTATGGCTGCAGTAAAAGACCTTTGGGTAGCATTGAGCAGGGCTCAGGGGCACAGCTCTGTACGTGATCATCAGTACAGCTGGGACTAGGGTCCTTGCCATTGCAGCTGGAAATCAGAGCCTGCAGAAAAGGAAGTTATACCACTATAGGGGATCTGCTGCCACAGAGTCTCTGAGAGTGAGCACAGATAGGGATGAGACTGCTGATGGAAAGAATTGGGTAGTGTGGTGTTACAAACTCAGAGGACATTGTCGTGGGTCAATCTGCTGATCTTGTGCCTCACATCCAGAAAGCTTGTTCTTTCTGGATTTGATAGAAATCTCCTGAGGAGCCTGGTTTGCTGGGAGAGCTGGTAATCATTCCTACTAAGCCAATCAAGACTGCTTGCAGACCTTGCTTTATTTGGCCTCCTTAAACTAGCTGAACAAGCATGTCCTTAACACCTGGTTTCAGCAGTGTATAATTGAGGAACAGCAACTTTCTGCTGAGGATTTACCAAAGCATTCTTTAAAACTCTCAAACAACATAGTTCTAAATTTTGATGGAGATTCTTAAGTCCTGCTAGAATACAAATTGCTGCCACCTCCAGTTTGACAGAGAAAGAATAGAGGCAAAGGCAGTTGTACACTGACATGTTCTCTGAAAAAGGAGACACTCAAAATTAGCAGTCACTTTTTGAAAACTGAAACTTAAAGCCTTTCATTAATATATACTTAGCAAAAATACAGATATAAATTCCACTGACTTAGATGGGAAGAAGGAATCCATATCTGTTGATATTCTGGACAGTACTGACTACGTAAGAATGCATTCTACTAAAACCACATAATTCTTCAGTGTATGCTGTGAATAGGGAAACTTCCTCTTCTTTTCCCTCTTTTCTTTATCACTCACAAATATAGAAACGTAGATAACTTAAAACCCAAAATTGTCAGAGGGATATATTTTTCATCATCATAAGGAGAATCAATCAGTGCATTTGCATTATTAATTGTGATTTAAGATGCAAGTCACTCTCTTCACTGAAGTGCACTTTACAGCTGTAGAGAGAAACTTAGCCAATATTTAATTAATCAAGGGTTAGATTACTTTGTGCTGTGAGGAAGAAATTCAAATTCCTACCATTTCAAGAGGGAGAGCAATAATTACACAAGAATGTCTGTTAATTTATTTGTTCTGTATTGACTACTGAAACAAAATACCAACTGTAATTGTGCAACCTTAATTCATTTATTTACAGCAGCTGAAAACAAAATAGCTGACAAGAGAGGTGTGGCCTGTATCAATACCATCAAACACTGTCTAAAGTATATGGTGTTTATTTGTAAAGGAACACGTTATTATCAATTTACTGCACAATGTAATATTTATTTAGCACAAGGATATTTGTTCTTGTTTATCTAAGTATTGTTTAGCTAGAGATAGCATGGTTATTATTTATCAGCTAAAAATAAATTAGTGTTTGCAATTCCAGGGTAAAAGCACCATACTAAATGTTAGATAAGAATGAGTTGTTTGCAAACTGTCGTAATTAAAAAGGAGTAAAAATTTGTACTGTCCTATAGATAGATAGATTCTTCTCTTTAAGGGTGGTGAGAGAAGTGTCTCAGAGAAGTTGTGGACTCCCTGTTCATGACAGTCTTCAGAGCCAGAGTGGGTGGGGCTCTGAGCAATCTAGTATAGTGAAAGGTGTCCCTACCCATGGTAGAAGTGTTGGAATTAGATGATCTTTAAGGTCCCTTCAACCCAAACAGTTCTCTGATTCTAAAAGAGCTTTTTCCTTTATGTCTGGCTTTCATTTTTTCCTTAGTGCCACAATATCTTAGGGGGTTGCTAGACTTCTTATGCTATGCTTAGGCATGGCATTATGGGAGCGATTTTGCTGGCCAGCAAGGGAAATAATTTGCAGCCTTGAAAGTAATTTTGCAAATACTGGGTTCATCTCCAGTTTTGCTACCTGGAGTGTGTTCTCTAACTCCTTATGTTGTTTCTTTTTATTTTTATTTCCTATCTTTTTACTTCCTGATCTTTTGTTGTTGTTCTTGTTTTGTTTTTGCTTTATGTTTTTGTTGTTGTTGTTTGATTTTGGCTTTTTTTTTGTGGTTTTGGTGGGGGGTTTTGTGTCTGTGTGTGTGTTTGGTTGTTTTGGAGTTTTGTTTGGACTTTGTGTGTTTTGTTTATTTGATTTGGTTCCTTGCTTTGTTTTTGTTTTTCTTTTTTTTTTTTTTCTGAGGGAGTAGGGGAGTAGATATTACAATTTCAAAATTCAATTTCAAAACCTAAAAACTTGCCTAAGTTTTGCTTTCCCACATCCCTTTAAAATTATTCAAGATTATTTACTGGACTAAGGGCTTTGTAAGTCTGGCTGCAGTATCAGAGTATCAATATATGTGGCACATTGATTAACTGTTGTTTCACAACATAGACAATGGATATGTAATTAAAAATCTTCTCTAATAGTTTAGGGATTATAATGACATAATGAGAAAAAAATATTTCTTCTGTTATGTTTGAATGCAAACCCTATACAGAGAGCAGTAGTTACCAACTTTACTACACAACAAAATAACAATATTAAGTGAAATATCCACATTTTAGGTAATATAGCTTCAAGGCATAGAGAGAACTTTTAATGCATTTAGTAAGAACTCTCTGTATTCGATCTACTTCTGTTTTGCAGCTACCTACTCTGTGTGCTGCAAATGAAAAGCAGAGATGACCATCTGTATGTCAAGAACAGTAAATTATATGTGATGACACTGTTTATTTGCTCAAAGTGCCACTGGTTGAATCTTTCTTTAAAGAAGTAAGAGGCAGCAAATTACTACTGAAATAGATGAGATGTAATCAAAAAGCAAATAAAAGGTGTGCTGCAATCTAGACTGGTCCAGCAGTATCGTCTTTTATCTTGTTAGCAATAAGGCTCTTAGAAAGTAAGCTAATTATCACTAATGTAAACCCAATCAGAGGATTAAGAAATAAATAATGTGTGGAAAAGCAGATCTCATGAGTTGTTCATGCCAAATTAAGATTTGTTATTTAAGATTCTTGCACTGGTGTCTTCCAAGGTAAACAAAAACTTTCCTGAAAACTTCAGGTAGTGTGTCTGGTTTTACTTCCCCCCTCTTCCCTCCCTTCAGTATTCTGCTGGTTTTTGCCTATGCAGGAAAAACATATCATGACAAGGTTGTAATTCCCAGCTACTATTTCTATTTTCTGTGTTCTTAGAGAGCCGGATGTGTATGTAGCAGTGGATTCAGATCAAATGGCTCTTTTATGTACAGAAACATTGACATTTTGCTACAATTAGGATTTCTCTTCTTGAGATCAATGGATAGTGTAATATTTTTGAGGCTAATAGCTTGAGTTAATTTTAGCACACACTTGAAACATATCTCAGTTATTTCCTGGTGTATAATAAAGAGTAACATCACTTCGACATCAGACATCTCTTGAGACTCTTTGCTAGAGGGATCAATTAGAAACACAGGCCAATTCTCAAAAAAGAGGTAGATTTGATTGTTTTTGTAAGCTTGCCTGACTGCTTATATCCAAAGGACTACAAATCCATGGCCCATGACCACCCTCCAGCCTTTAAAAATGGCTAAAAGGTGTTGTCTAATTATCTCCTGATTTTGTATGGCTGACTGAGATAATATATGTGCCAAGCTCCAGTGTACTAAGCCACAGTTCTCATTTAGTGAGGATTTCCTTAAGAAATTATTTAAAAGAGAAAAAGGATTCCAAAGATAGTGGCCATCATGTGAACCCTTTGTCAGGAACTTCAAAGATTACAACTTTGCACGTGGGTCTCCTAGGAGGGCCTTTAAAATTTTCTCCAGTGGAAATAATGTGTTTGGTTTGTTAACAATGAAAACTTCTATTACAGCCAGTAAAATTCATGCCAGAGCTGAAGTGGATGGCCCAGCCCTGAAAGCCTTTTAGATCTGCAGTTCATGTGGATGTTGCCGTGAATCCTGCAATTGGTGCTTTGAGAGATGATCATTGGCTTAGGGCTCAAAAATATGGCCCTTTCTCTTAAACGAGAAAGCTGTTTTTCCTTCTGCTGTTTGCATTGTAACTATGTTATTTGCTTCAACAAAAATACCAATACACTTCAGAATATTTTTTTCTTAATGATTATATTTATTCTTTTCTTACTTTTCAATTCCTATTTTCAATTATCTTTATACATACAATTCTAATGTAGTAATTTGTTTATGCACAAAACTAGCAGTAAAAGTGAAGGACAGAATAAAAGGGAGAATATAAATACATAAATATATAAATACATTAAATATATTTTAGTTAGAGGCAACCATAAATTAAAATATATTAACATATCAGCTAAAACACAAGTTCTTTAATTCTTAAATGTCTATAAATGTAAAAGAAGTGTTATCTTTTTTTGCATATAGGTGAAAGGCCATTCAAATTAGTCAAAATATAAGACTATTTCTTCTTTACACTATCATCTTTCATGTTGTAATCTAGAATGTGCAGTGATTCTGCTTATTTGAATTCTGTCTGCAACCACAGACTTCAGACATAAAAGCTGAAGAATAATGTATACGAAAGATAAACTAAAAAAAAGAAAATAAAGGGAAAGAAATTAAAAGTGACTGATTACATTACCTTAAACTCTATTTTTTTCATTTTCCTCATTGTTTCTCTATAAAATATTTGCACTAATTTTAACTTAGTTTTCTTGATGTTGATTTTTATGCATCAACAGTTTGCTAAATGCAGCTTCTGCCATTTCTGCATAGTACAGAAGTCAGATTTTTTTTCAAACTGAGTTGAATTGTTGTGCTCTCTCCAGAAAGTGATCAACAGCCAGTGTTTAAAAATTCTTATTAGGCAGTTAAACATTCAAACTGTGGCCCTGTCATGGTCCTGACTTACAATCCTAGTGATTTCAGCACCAGTTTGATCATATAAATATGTTAGATAGGTATCATAACAATCAATCTGTAAAACACATGTGTTTCTATGCTGCTACCATCATTAATTCTACAAAGGGAAATTATTTAAAGAAGTGATAGTTGTTGTTTGAAAATATCAGAAAAGAAATCTGGTTGACAGTCCAAATGGAATCAACACAGCAGCATCTGGAATTGCCTTGCTAGCAGGAATCTCTTCTTGCTAATGTAACTTATGTGTCCCTTTCTGAGTAGTTGTAGCTGTTGTTCTCTTCTTACCTGAAAACGCCGTAAGACAGAAAAAAATTAATCAGAATTGAAGAGTCTTTATTCCTTCCTACTGCTTAGTAGACTGCTAATTGCTAAGGCAAGCAGGTCTAAGCAGGGACTGTGTTTGTATATATTTACTTATTTAAACAAATTTATAAAGTAATTTTTTATTTTCTTAGTCTATGGACGTATTTATTCTACTCTAAAAATGTCTTCTCCAGGAATTATAGTCCACTTGGAGATGCATGCAGAATTATTCTTTTTCTCATTAGTACATTTTTCACACGGGTAGGTGGTGTATGTACCTTCTGGAATGCTGTCTTCTGTGACTTTTGCATGACAGCTTTAATAAGGTACTTTTGAAATTCATACATTTTAGTTATTTTTTCCTTGTATATCTGTGCAGCTGTATTCTAAACAGATCATTGTAATTCAACCTCTGTTTCTAACAATGTAATAAAGAGATTGTTCATACTTGAAAGTTAATTCCAGTTAAAATAGATGTAAATTTAATTTTGTATAGCTATTGCTGAATAACTCCACTTGTGGTTCTGCTTATTTGAATTCTGCTTATCTGAACTCTGGTTATCTGAAATAACTTTCAAATAATGAGACTAAATCCGAATAAGGGTTAATTCTGCATAAAAAGACTCGTACAAATATGAAGGTGTTCAGAATATCTATACCTCATGTTGTGGACAAGCTGTGAGAAGTTTCAATGGGACACTATGTTAACTTTCTAGGGGAATTTCAGATAATCAAAATATTTGAAGTCCCTTTATTGTTATCACTGATGTTACTTAGATAAGAGATTTTTATTTAATTTGAATACAACTAAGAGTTCTGCCTTCTTTGAAGAAAATTGCTTCCAATCTTCCAGAATAAGTTATTTTCTGGATTCCAATTCCAGATAAAAAAAGCATTAAGAATGGGGAGTCAACTGTGCTGAATGATGGATAGACCACTTTTTGCACAAAGAGGGTGATACAGTCTATATGCAGTTATCCACACCATATTCAATATTGTAATCCAAAAAACAGGTCACACCTTCTTCAGGTTCTAAAGACTTAGAGTCCTATAAAATGTTGTCCCACATAAAGTGGAAGAGCTATTTGCTGTGGGTGCAAAAATTCCATATTTCTAGATGTACTATCTCCGTCTTTGGGTGTTCTGCATTTTTGAAGCATTTGTGGGATCTAAATGGTGGTTTGCTTCTAAGCAAGTGTGCCACAACAATTGCACTGGAAGGCTTGTAAAAGATGGAGGGAATGGGATAACAGTATATCATGAGTGCAGAAGTGTCTGTGAATTCTCTTGACTGTTTCAGTGACATGTCAACCTGAAACCAGAAGCTTTCACCAGAAAGTTACTAGTTCTGCTTCTGTAACAATCAGAAGCTTGAAAATAATGATCATGTGTGTAAAAATCTGAATTAAGCTTAAGAAGGGCCCCAAATGTGAAACTTCAAAAATATTCTGGGTCTAAAGCTATCTTTACTTAAAACTTGCAATATCGAAGTTACCACTGACCACTTTTTTTTAATGCTTTCTGTTACTGCTGCAATGTCTAGACTGTCCCGCTTCAAATTAACAATGCATGTCTTGTATGTCTAGGAGAGAATGTGGTTATATCATTCTTCTCAAGTCTTAGTGAAATAAAAGCACTTTTCTCATTGAAGCTGTGGCATGACCTTGGAGCACTTCTTGACACACAGGCTTTTGAAAGTGTGCACTAGTGCTACATAGCAGTTTAAGACAAGAGGCAAAGGAGTGTAGAGTATTTAAACAAAAATGCAATGGAAAATTTAGGTCGACAAAACACAATTTTGAAAATGTGATTTTAACAGAACTCCTGGGATAACCTTGTTCACAGTGCAGTGGAGAGCTCTGAGGACCTTAAATACTTCAAATATATGTTTAATTCTATGTCTTAAACAGTGCTGCCAACAATTCAGCCTGACACTATGCTGGCATATTATTTAATACCATTTTATGGGTAAGAATTTTGCCTATGAAGTCACTAGTGTTAATGCTTACTATCTACCTAGAAACAAGTGCTGTCTAACAGTTACCTGTTACCTTAAAGAGAAGAAACCATACAGCATATATTTTCTATGACTTACACTTAATAAACTTTCAGATTTAGAGCACTTAGAGGAAATAAATATTTGTGAAACTCATAATTCCCAGTCTAAAACAAAACCACTCTCTCTGAGTATGAAGACAGAGGTGGTGCAGAATCTGCCTTTCAGGTACCTCTCACATGCTGTCTTGTAAGAGCGTTCTGAGCTGCTGGGATTACACTTAGGGACCAGTAATAAGCAAAACTGCCACAATATGAGGAACTGAAGTTGGGGTTGTACAAATAATGTTTTCTTTCTGCCAATTTTTTCTTATTGTTTCCCTCTGCCTCAGTGTGGTTTATGCATGGGTAACATCCCCTTCGGGGAAGTTCCTGCCCTAGCATATATTCTATATGAGCCATAGTTCCTTCGGAAATGTCCCTCTACTGGTGGCAATCATCTATGGGCTGCAGCTCTTCAGGGGTGTCCCTACCCTAGTGTGTGTCATTAGTGGTCCACAATCCCTTCAGGGCATCCTGGCTGTGGGCTGCATTTCCTTCAGAGGTGCACCTCCTCTGGCATGGAGCATCTCTGAAGAGCACACCTCCATCCATGCCCAGAGCTATGTCCCCAACCACGTCTTCTCTGTTGCTCCTCTCCCAGCAGCTGCCACTCTTTTTTAAACATGTTTTAGTGCTGCGGAGCCTCCTCAGGTGGCTGCACTCCATTATCAAATCCCAAGCCCAGGCTAGCTCGCAGCCACTCTAAGGGGCACTGGGCAGGATCACGCACCAGGCGGCTAAACAGCCCTCCACGGGAAGACTCAAGCCACCCAGAGACTCAGAGGCTGCCAACCAGGCGGTACGCGCTGCCTCACACCCCTCAAGGGGCTTCTTGAGTGAGGGCAGTTCGCCTGACCCTAGCTGGTGTCCCTGGAGGAGGACTGGTGGATTAGCTGCTTGGCGAAGGGGACAAAAGATGAATCTTGAGGGTGGTGGAATCAGGAACTGTTTATTAGAGGTCTATGCCTCTGGGGGAACCAACCCACAAGAGCCCCGACTAGCTCTGAACAGGGTCTTTTATAGTGGGCATGAACAGGGGTGGAGTCGGGGAAGGGGCCAGTCAGGGAAGGGAAGAGGTGGGATTTAGGGATGACTGGCATGAGGGCAAGCCTGAGGCCTCCTACTCAAGCCAATCAGGGACCGTACAACTTGGAGTGACAGGGAAGGTTCTCGAAGAAGGGGAGGGGCCAGGATACATATAAGGGAAGAGGGCAGAGGGACCCGACGGTGGGAAAACTGTGGGAGCGGTGACACTTGTGGGAGGATCAAAGGAAGGGGGAGACCGGGGCAGTCCATTTACAAATAGGGCTGATAGGGGATAACTGGGGATAACAGAACTGTACATAGAATGAAATACAAATGCATATATAAACTTATAATACACACTGTCACATTTTAGCAGAGGCACCATGTGGTTGCTTGAAATTTTGGTGTGTCACATGTGGTGCATATTGATTGCAGAGCCAGCTGGAAACAGCTGTAAAACAGTACACAGTGCAGCTGATGGATTCCTCCCTGCAGGGCAGCCTTGCAGCCCCTGGCTACAGAAAATCTTGCATTTTGCCAAAACCAGCTGTGTGCATTACCTTGGCATAGCATGCTGTGCCCTTGCAAGGCAAAGTGGGCTCCCAAGATATGCCAGGGTAGTTCAGGGTCTACCTAAATAGCAAAATCTGTTTTGCTGACTTTTGTTTTGTTTATTCTGTGGTTGTGTCTTGTTACTTGATATCTGAAATACTTAAAACTGAAACAGAAATTGTTTGGACTTCATCTTTGTTAGTAGAAATGTTTCTTTTAAAGTGAAATTGGAAGTGAGACTATTCAGAAATTATATGTGATAATGATTTGTTCATGACACTGACTTTCTTTGAAGAAAGAAAGTGCCTTCAATTACTGAAGCTGCTGTAGTGGTTTATATCTGAAGCTGGTGGTGCCATCAGCTTTATCTGGTGTAAATGCTGCAGCTAATTTTTTTTTTTTATAGACAAATACACTACCAGACAGTTGTTATATTTTCCATGATTCTCCATAGAGAATTATTTGACTTCTAGTATCAAGAGCTCTTAATTTCCTTTTTTTTTTTTTTTGACATTTATAGCTTGATACAAAAGCTATGCTCTCAAGAGCCCTGTGGTTAAAAAGCTCTGGACAGATGAAGAAGGTTCTTGAAGGAGGTCACCTAACTGCAGAGTAAGCTAATGAATGAACTAAAAATGAATTTAAAGTGCAATTTACACTGCTTGTCTGCTAGGAAGTTTTTTTTTTTTTTTTTTGATGTGTGTTACTGCTGACAGAATTATATTAATAGAAAAGGTCAGGAATGAAAGAAATCAAAAGAAAATGAGAATTTGAACATACTTGGCTTAAAGGTCCACCAGAGACACAGAGAGATCAGGGTCTGCTGTGAATCATTCATTGAAAGACCTGAAGATTTGAAAATGAGTAGGAAATGTGGTGATGGCTGCCTTACATGAAGCAGAAATAAGTATAATTTTAACTGTTAATTAGACATAAGAATTTAAAAGGAAAGTGGGAACCTTTTTTTACTGAATGTTGATCACTCAATAAGAACAGACTTTTGTTAGAACTGAGAGAGTCTGAAGACATCTGGGTCTCAAAAATCATTAAATTTGAGAAACAATTGGTCTCAACAAAATGGCAATCATGCTGGCGTTTGTTTTGCTGTTCTTCTTGGTTGGTATGTTTTATTTTCAAGCTTGCTTCTGTAGTAGCAGTAAGGGAGGAGGACAAGTCTGTTCCATATCAGGCTTAGCTTTAACTTGTGTTGAAGCTTTTTTTTTTTTTTTTTTGGTGAATTCCTTTTTAAAATATATTGTGTTTAAAATATGTTGTTGTTTTACTCCACAGGATGTGCGTATGGTTCCTTTCAGATGGGATCTTTTAAAATACTTAATCTGACTTCTGAATTGAACAAGATTTTGGATATGAATGAAAGAAAATTTATTTGAAGAGTAAAGGGCTGGTGTGAAATAAAAATAAAGTTTAAGTGACATTATGTGACATTCTTATGAAAGACCGTCTTAGGACCTGTAACCCAACCAAGGGTGAGCTGAGGACCATTGTCTTTAAAAGCGTCTTTGAATACAACTTCTTTTTAACAACCTTTTGCATGCGAAAGAGCATGCTCAAGTGACCTGCAGAATGCATCTCTACAGATGAACCGCTTGGTGTCAGGAAAGTGTAGCTCAGCACTGCCCAGATGTAGAGATGCAAGTCATGCTGACTATGGCTAATGTGTAATCTTATTTTTAACGTGTGGCTTCAGTAAAAGCCTGGCTCTTCTGTTTCTTTATTCTTCCTTTTCTTCTTTTTTTATTTTCCAATCTTTACGTTTACTTGACTCCCCCAGTCTTTATCTTGCCCTTTAGCTGCATATTTTTTTTGCTAAAATGCTTCTAAAATGAAATCCTGATGGTAAAAGCCCTGCTGGAATGTGTTTAGCAGGAGTTGTGTGCAAGCAACACAAGGTTTTCCTGACTTTCTGTGCTCAGAATTTGGTCCCAGAATTGCAGCTTGAAAGAATGAATCTTTAAAATAATTTCTGTAGCTTTAAAATTATTTATGGAGGGCATTAAAGAAGTAGGTTATGCTTCTGCTCAAAAATTAACAAAACTTGCTACAGTTTTAAAGGCAAAAGGATGCTATAAACTGAGTAAACACCAAAGACAGCTAGTTAATAACCTGCTTTTTTTTAAGGACTTAAACGAGTTAGCTCTCCCCCCTGTCCCTTCACCCCCCACATGCCACCGTCTATTACATTGTTTCTAACCTTTGAAGACACTTGCGGCAAGGTGCCGATCAGCCTCTCTCCATCCCTCCCATCTCAGGAAAATTTTGCAAAGCCGTAGCAGCAGTTTTGCTATCTCTGTCCTGGTGAAAGTACAGATCTTGTTGCAACCAGTTTACCTGCCACACTGCTGCTTTAAGCATGGAAGGACGAAAAAGAAAGTAAGAAATAGGTCTGCTCAGCCAAGAGGAAAATGTAATATATATATGAACACATTTCTAGTCAAGAAATAGAAATATTCCTCTGTAGAAATATAGCGTGCTGTATTTATTGTATCTGAAATTAAAACATGGAGTCATATCTAACGAGGGGGTGTCAAGATATTTTAAAGTAAAAATCTAGGTTTAACAGTTTGCATTTGTCTTGAAAAATNCCTATTAACTGTAGTTTGCCACAGCCTAAGAAGAATACAATCTGAATGCTGATCCTTTCAAGCCACAAGGAAGCCTGTCAGAAACAAAACAAAACAATCCCAATGAAAAAAATCACCACACACACAATTAAAAAAGACACCCACTTTTGAGTTAGTAAGTAGAAACTATAGTGAACTCTAGAAATTGAAGTCCTAAGGCTTTATTGCTGATTGATGCATCAGCTGTGGTATTTTTCAGAATATGGAAGACAAAAGTGAGATATGCTAATGCAGCTTGTATGTTGTTATGTATACAGTCTTTCTAGTTATATAAATAGTTGCTTGCTATCATCTAGCTAAGGCTTCCTGATACTTCAGTGCTGTAATTCTTTGAAATCTGATGTAAATATATTTAGAACATGAATATGAGGTTGCGAAACATTGTGGCTTACAAGGAATTTCTATATACCACAATTTTAATGTGCGATATATGGAAATAAAATGAAACTTCCTATTCATTTTCTTTATGATTCAATCAATCTCCCCAGCCTTTGACATTGTATTCTAGTGCACGACAGCTTTTTCTTTTTCCTGAATCAAAATTGGCTTGTGGGTATCTTAACCATTTAGATGTAGAAACCTCATTTTCTGTACTCCAAGGCTATCAAAAATAGTCAATTTTTTAAAAAAGGTCTTCTTGAAATAAAGAAGAAAGAAAAGGAATATGTAAAGCTACAGAACAATTTGGACTTACAGTATGCTGCATCCCTGTCACTGCCCTGATTCTTTACACACCCACTCTTAATTAGTTTAAATAGTCATTAGCATTCTACATAGTGCAGTATGTAATAGGGATTGCAGTGCTGATGCTAGATCAGTGGCAACGTGAATTTCAGGGGGTTGTTTAATATTCATTATACACACTTTGTAAAAAGACAGAACATGTTTTTCAAACTTCATGGCACACCTGTGCATTTTTCCATGTGTTTTGTGAGCTCCAGTGGCTACTGAGCAAGCTGGGCTAAATATGCCCTTGGTTACATTGTTAAAAATCGGGATAAATTGCATTCTTTTAAAAACAGAGGTACTGTCTTTGCACCACTGTTGTGGAGGCAAATTAAGCACCCACTGTTTTTTGACCATTGTGATCAGTTGGTAGTCTGTCCTTAATGATATTACAGCCTACAGGCTCAATTCTGTCTGCTGTTTTTAACTAAATACACTAAACTCTCCTTAGGAAGAAATTAAAAAAAAAAAAAAAGAATGCCAGCCTCCTCTGCTTCTAAATAAAGGTTTTTTGGTAGATCCTCCTAGTCCTATCTTCTAGATGCACCTACTCCCTTCAAGAGCCTCTCTTGACAAAGCCTTAGATCCTCTTGGATTCTCTTGTCTGCAACCTTGTGGGTTTCTAGGTAAAGGTTTTGCATGATTGTGTATCAACATATTTCATCTTAGAAACTGCAAGATCATCCTGTGTATGTTCTGCTATACTTCCTTGTTGAGTGATAGAACCAAGCCCAATTCTCAGGTGACAGAACACACCACTGCATACAGGCATATGAGAGGTAGTCTAATAAATTTATTTTGATTTTTATTTATCCTGATTTATGTGGTTCTGGTTGCACTTTTCTATCTTGCTTTGTTTGTGTTGCACAGCATCAATATGATTGTCCCTATAGCTATAAAAGTCTCAGGGTTAACTTTATATTGAACTGTGTTCAAAGGAAACTGAGATCCACAAGANACTCAGCTGTTGTCAGGTACTCATGTTTTTGTGCCAGTATATTTATTGGAGAATTCACTGGCCGTTCAAGGAGGCATTCCTCAGCAGATATATTTGTTCAGTAGTGAGTTAGTTTTAGACTAGGATTTTCTGAAGTGATGATTTAGGGAACACAGCCTCTGAGAGAATAGAGGCACAAAATCAAAATGAAGTAGGTCCTATTAACTGTAGTTTGCCACAGCCTAAGAAGAATACAATCTGAATGCTGATCCTTTCAAGCCACAAGGAAGCCTGTCAGAAACAAAACAAAACAATCCCAATGAAAAAAATCACCACACACACAATTAAAAAAGACACCCACTTTTGAGTTAGTAAGTAGAAACTATAGTGAACTCTAGAAATTGAAGTCCTAAGGCTTTATTGCTGATTGATGCATCAGCTGTGGTATTTTTCAGAATATGGAAGACAAAAGTGAGATATGCTAATGCAGCTTGTATGTTGTTATGTATACAGTCTTTCTAGTTATATAAATAGTTGCTTGCTATCATCTAGCTAAGGCTTCCTGATACTTCAGTGCTG
>WEIV01011236.1:2476-20869 GCA_013390005.1 Calyptomena viridis | reverse complement strand
TACACAGTCTAGCAGAAAGAGAATCAGCAGACTACTTTTCCCTTCCCCCACCCATTTTTTTAGAAATCTACTAAAATTGGGCTTTAAGAATATTTAGAATAGTATGACTTTGTGGCTAGGGCTTGACCACCAGTCTGAAAGACACCAAACTGGAGAACCAGCCCAAGTTCATTTACCACTACCACTAGATTTATCGAAAAAAAAATAATCAGTTGGAAGGCAATAGAAGACTAAGATTTGCCTAGGATCTTTACTCAGAAAAAATTTGGTCACAAATAAGTCTTCCAAGACTTCTGTTAACACTAGAGAATTATTGCTGTGCTTGCCTCTATGGGTTCTCACCTAAAATGATTACATCATAGTCACTTTTCATTGGAAATATGGCACAAAACCTGAAGCAGGCCTGGTGATTTCACTGAGAAATTTGTTCTAAGTGTTTTTATTCTTCTCACATTTCCTCCTTAGTAAGCAGTGTAAGTGCAGATATTACAGTGGGCATAGGAGACATCACTATTGTCAGATTTGGGTCTACAGCTGTTGCACCAAAGAAATGTTACTTCTGATGCCCCTAAACTCTTGTAAATATGCCCCCAGAAGAATAAAATATGCTTGTTAAGAGGGAAGCTACATGTGAGGGCATGCCTCAAGAGGAAACAGAGAATGATTGAAGTTTCAAGAGACAGCTATAGGAAAAAAAGTCTTTTATAAACCACAGAGAAGCCTGAAGCATACTCTGTGAGATCTGGAGGAAGAGATAAAACTAAGGAATAAAAAATTATGAACTGATAGAATGATCTAAGCTACCAGGAGAAAGAAGAAATGGTTGTAAGTAATGAAAATACTTGTTAGACACCTGCTGGAAATGAAGTTGAGACAGATTAGGAACTGATTTAGGAAGTGATCCTATCACTAATTATCTGAATTGGTTCATAATGAATATGAATGGAAATGGTGGTTTTAGCCTTTACTGCAAATAAGAGTAAAGAGCATGTATTTTAGTAATTAATTCCCATTTGCCCTTTTTGTATACACATTATAAAATACTACTTTGTAAAGTTGAAGTTATAAATTTTCGACCACTGAAGGCGACTGAGCAGACTTGAATGTCTGGCTGTTGGAATAATTCTCAGGACTGAATATATGAACTATCCCACTTTTAGTACACTTTGCTTCACTTTGTTTCTGTGCCTTGTCACTTTTCTATTTCTTTTTCTACTCTATGCTAACATGTATAATTAACTGCAGTTTGTTCTGCTTTGTTTTTTTCCTAGAACAGTCTACAAAAGCTCTCACTCTGTGTTTGTGTAGCTGTCTTAAGTAGAAGCATGAAAAAAGCTCTCAAATAAGCTGTCATGAGCTGGACAGGGGTCAGTGCTAATTAACAGGACTTGTAAGAGGAATAGTGTGATTCTGAGATCAAGCCTAGGATGTCTGGACAGAAAAGAGCTAGGCAACACTTTGCTTCTTTTAGTGTGAGAGCTCATAAAGCCATAGAGGAGGAAGCTGCAATAGTAAAGATGAGGAGATGAAACAAATGTGTTAGGATTTCAGTAGTGTTGCTCTTCAGGCAGTGGCACTCCCAGCCTGATGCTTCCTGGGTGATAAGGAAGGAGAGAGGGCAGACAGCTCAAGGATCAAGTTCAAGGTTCAAAACTGGGACAAATTTTTCAGTTGCTTAAAATTTAAGCAGTCTTGTTCAATTTTAAGTGTAAATCAGCACACTTTCACTTAATAGAAGACTTGAAGGTGTTGCTGAGAAGGCAGTGAGGAAAACCCCTTAAACTTATTTGTTCATGGAAGACAGAGGACAGAAGTCACTTGTGCCACTGTCTGAGTGTCTTCTGAACAGAAATGAAGCTGAAGATCACTCTATTNAACTTAGTAAAGTGACTTAGGCAGGTGGTTATTCTAGTGAATCTGCTCTGATTTTTGCTATTTTATACTACAGGGCTATAAATCTCTACCACTTTCCAGTGTTTGGCTCCTAGAGAGGCACTTTTTTTTTAAAGTTACATGCTGATCTAAATTTAGTAATAATTATGAACAGAACATGAATTATATGCATTTTAAAGCCTTTTGAGTTTATATAGTTATAGCAACATTTTGGTAATAAATAATTTTTTTTATACAGGTTTACCGAGGTCTTTTTCATTTGTACCTCTATTTCCAATAGGTGGCACTCCAACAATTTCTGTAAATGTTACGCTGTTTGAATTCTTGCAAAAGCCAAAGAATCCGTGCAAATACTGAAAAATTGATCTGTAATTATTTTGTTATAGACATCATACAAAAATCTTCTGTGTTTATAAATTACATGTTCAAGGGTGTAAGCTAGGGAAATAGTAGACGAGGAAGAGAAAGATATTTGTAAAATTGCTTGTTTATAAAATTTTGTGAAATGTGCTATGGCAATTTTATTTTGTATTGTCCAGTCATCTCCCAAAGTTACTACAGTCCTTGCCTAGGATTCTGGAGTGCCTGGCACAGAGACAGCTCTCCTGCCTGTGGTATTCTGGTGTTTGGTTCCAAAAAGCAATGATTCTTCTGGCCTTCACAAGTGCTACTGCCAGTGAGAGGAAAAGGGAAAGTAGAATTGAAAGAGTTCAGCTTACAGGAGAACACAAGAAGTAACTATGATATTGGATTTACCTAAATTCCTAATAATGGTAAGATATTCTGAACATGTCAATGTGCTTGCCCTTAAAGCTGAGCTGACTCCAATTCTGTGCGATTCTTTGGCTGATGAACAAAGCTAGAAAGAAATCCTGACAACACTGACAGAGCTCAATTAAGTTGATAGGAGCTGAGATTTTACCTTGTAGCACTTACCCTCCACCTGTTAATAGTCACCACTTGTGATACAGAGAATAGCAGAGCTTTGGGAAAAAGCCTGACTTGTCCTGAATGCTCTGTAAATCTAGTTTAGCAAAAAAAATAAGTGCATGTTCTTTGCTTTACAGGAAGCAAATTTGGTGAAATCAGTGTGGTCATTCTGTGTGCTGAGCAGAGAAAGGACACACAGTTCAAAAGACTGGGACATCTCATTCCAGAAAATCTTGATCTACCAAGCAGCAGTAGTGTTACGATTGAAAGTGTGTTGTAGTGCTGGTATTACATGTGTTTCCTATGGATCTTTAATTTTATTCAGAATAGTCAGTCTTGCACAGCAAACCCTTAGTAAGGTAAAAATAATGTCTTGGTGATTTTCTAGTTTATGTGTGCTATTTTAGGCATTCAGCCTGTCATTATGTGCTTTCTTATTATACTTTCTTATTATACTTTCTTCTCCCCAAAAGATGTAAATTTGAAGGTAAAATTCTGCTGCACTTACAGTGTAGTAACAAATATCCAGCTCCATCTCCTATGTGAATTTGGCATGGTTAATGGAGGTCACAACCAACACTTCTGAAAGGTAAAAGGAGTTTTTTTGCTAAACTTGCTGAAATCTGGCAAGACAAAACAAGAGTTAATATTAATTAAGAAGTTTTGTCATTAAGTAGATTAATTTCATGCTTGCAGTAAATGGCATAGGATTCACCTTCACTGAAAACTTATCCAGAACACAGAGACCTTTACCCTGTATTAATCAAATATTTTTTATTTTGATGGGATGTGTGAGCATCAGTAGGCAAAACAAATACATAAATATGCATTGCCTCATTGTGAAGAGCTGTTTATAAGCACATACAAAGCAACTGTTCTGAACATTAACTGTGATGTAGAAAGACTTCCCTTTTTGCCAGCTGCTTCTTTTGTCAGATTGCTTCCTTACTGTGCCTTTCAAATCACGTTTGGTCAGAGAACTTCACTGTCTTTTCCTGCTGCCTGTATTTGTGTTGATCGGTCTGTCGCACCAAGTGACAACAACACTACAGCTGGACTGTGCAATACACTTTATTTTTAGGTTTTCAGCTCTTACATACGTCCTATGTAAGAGCTGTGAAGGAAAGGCATCATTATGGAGGAATCATAATTGTAAATTGAACCCATAATTTCCTTCACTCTAAATTAGCAGTATAAGGTAAGTGAGATTGAATTTCAAGAGCTGTGGCATTCTTCCCTCTGTTCCAGTTTACTTGTCCTTGAGTTTCTGGAGAGAAAACAAGCACATTAAATGACAGTATAAAGCAGATAATTTCCATATACAACCAAGCATCTTTCAGCACCATAAAGGTTTGAAAAATTCAGCTCTATATAATGTTACGTATTGCTTGTTGCCTGGTATCACATGTAAAGCAATATGTTCATACTTGTCTGAATTTCTTGTTGTGTCTCCCTGGTAAAGGGTTCCAAGTTTTAGCTCATCCTGTGCCTCATTTTTTCATCCTTCGCCTCATTTTTTCATCCTTCTTGCCATCCTAAAAGGACTAAGATTTGGCTCCTTTCGTAATCTATTTTTCTTAATAAATCTGAAAATTGGCTGATGGGACTGCATAGACTACCCACAACTTTTCCTTGGTGTGGATCAAAGTGATTTGCACAGGCAGAATTTCTTCACCTGTAGATCTAGGATTCCAACAGATCAGCTATGTCAGATTTAGCTACTCGAGTTTTGGATCTTACTACCTCCACCTGCCCATTTCTCCTTAGCAGCTGCAGGTTATTGCATTTCCTAACAGGGATGACAGAATGGAAATTACCTCTGTACTTCATTTGTCCCAGGTCAAGGACTCATGTTTCAGCGCAAAACATTTATTCTTGACTCAAGCTAGTTCACCAAATTGTACCTGTATGCTTAGATGGGCTGGGAGCCGGGGAGCCAAAAAACTGGTACCAGCAATTAGATTTTGCAGAACTAAATCTGCCACAACATCTCTATTTCTTCTCTGGGGAACCCTAGAAAACACCTGAACTTGGAAATTCTACCTTATATTCTATTCTTCGTCACTCTTTCCTTTTGCTTTGAACTCATCAAAACCCACCTAAATTTAGGTTTTAATTCGGCTATGAATAAATATGTGAAATTGTAGTGGGCAAAATCTCTATGCATAACTGCTAAAATAGTTTTGATTATCATATGCTGTATTTAATATTGATATTTGGTCCATTATTTTTGATGAATATACAGATAATATTTTGGCTAATAATTGCTCAGCATTTTCATTGTTCACATGTATTTATATTTTTTATGACAGTCTATGTCTAAACAAAATTAATTTTTAACAGAAAGCATATCTTACATTTGGTTTTAGTAAGATTTAAGCTGTACAAATGTTTGTGCTATAGAAAAAAGGGTTCGGTGTTTTTTAAGTTATGCAGTTTTCACAATTACAATTTGACACAAAATTTTAGGATTTTCTTTGGATTTCCTCAAAAAAAGCAATACTTTTTATGCTCCTGGAATTCTGTATTATGATACAACAAAATCTTTCTTTAGGAAGAAGGTAAAATAATGTCAATACATTCCCTTGCAGCTGGGGAAAGATGCCAATTGAAGCATGAATTTAGTTACCTGTGCTTATTGGCCTATCCTTAGCTAACAAAGCAACAAGCTCCTGAGTTTTGGGGTCTCAAGTATATTGTGTTAAACTCTTTTCCTCTGAAAAATTGCAGAGCTGCATCTTTTAATGATGCTTCCTCTTCTTGGAGACAAATAAATATTAAATGTTGTCAGTACTCTTCTTCATAGCTTCTCTTTTAGCCTTGTCTGAACATCTTTCTGCTCTTCTTATTCCCTTGATGCAAATTTTATTGAAATCTCGATTCCTTGTAAATTGGATTTCAAACTATCTTTTGAATTTTATTTAGAGGAAACATAAAGCTACTGAGAAGGACTGTTCCTCCTTGTTTCTCTCTTCTTGACTCTCAGTAACTCGACAGACAATAATTATTTTTTTACTCACTTGCGTGGCACCTTTGCCCTTCCAGACAGAGATATTTATGTCTTGCAGTGTGACTTGAAGGTCATTAATGCAGGACTCTAAGAATCTGTCAGTGAAGAGACAATTTGTAAAAGTCAGGACTTGTTGCCAGTCCTGCTCATTTGATGAAGGACTTAATCAGTGGAGATTGCTTATGACTTTGCTGGATTTCCTTTGCTGCTAGGGGTAGTCAGAGCAAGTCTCAGGGTTTTGAATCCCTGGAAAACAAACTCTTCCCTGTCAATCCTCAAAGCCTTGCCAGGACTACAGACAGAAAACACTGGCCAAAAGGTGGCTGCTCATCCTCAGGTCACATGGCTCTTTAAGCAAAAAAAGCATGGGGGCAACATACTGTGGTTGCATGTCCACACTTAGCGCTGTAAAGCTGGAAGTAGGGAGCTATATTTTGTGTGCATGAATTTATGACAGGTGCAATGAAATTGCTTGGTGTGGGGGCAGTGTATTACCTCTGGTGCAGTGTGGCATTACCAATCCTAATGTGAAGGTTGACATATGCCTCTTCTCAGCTGCAGTTCCACTCCCAGTTTGACTCATGTAATGTTTCATTGGTCTTATCCAAGGTGGCTTGTCCTGGGCAACCCAGGTCTCTCTAACCCAGCAGAAGTCTTACCCAGGAAAACTCCAGCTGGGTTTCTGTGGTGCCAGAATATTGCGCTAGCATTGCTATTTTGTGTTTGTTAATAATTTACTATTTTACTTATAATCAGCATTGAAAGATCTTGCCTTGACTTCAGTTTCCATCTTCCATTTCTCTCTTGTTTATACATTCCTTCTCTTGTCATAGAGCCGCTTGGGATCACCAAAGAGAAACATTGCGTCATGTGCACTGACCAGGGTTTGTCCTGAATCCTGCTGCTGCAGATGGTTGAATTTGGGACTGACATGAAAACAGCCACCAGTTCTCAAGCAAATTCTGTCACATGCCATTTTAGGGTGACAGAGAAGAAAACAGGGTGCATCTAGATTCCTGTCCTCAGAGCCCTTTCCCATGGTGTTGTCATAGACTTACTGGGCTGTTGCTACTCCTCTCAATAACTGAAGGGCAGCTTCAAGTAGCTGTGAAAGGCCAGTGAAAAGTGGGGTCAGGAGGTAGCCTTGGCTCTTAGCCCTGCTAGCAGAGTGGCAGCTGTGGAGGCAGCTGTCCTGGGTGGCCATCCCTCTCACATGGCCTTTTTGCACAGAATTTTGTGTCTCTGTGGCATTTGGAGAAGATGCAGCATACTCTGCCCACACCCCAGACACTCTCAGTGACACAGAATAGAGGCATAAAACAGGTCTCGTAGAAAAATGCAGACTGAGCGTGCAGAAGCTCAATTTATCAGTGCTATCATGGGGACTGGAATGTCCCTTCTTTGACCTTGCTCTGACCCTCATAGCCTGCAAAAAAAACTCAGAAAAAACTGAAAAACAAAACAAAAGAACTAAAATGTTCTGCTCTGAAAGCAGTTTTATTTTGGGTTTAGTTTAGGGCTTCCTAGAACTTATGTGCCTGAGGCTGCTAGGGATGTCTTGGGTCAGTTTTATGGCGGTTTTCCTTTCTGATGTATTCTTCCTGTGGCTGGCAAGAACCCAGATGAAATTGTGAAGAATACCAAATATTAAAAAATCAGGAGATAGAGCACTCCGATTATGTTGCCTCCAGACTGGAGATGGCACTACAAACCGACATTTTCCTAAACTTGAGATTGGAATTGCTGAAGCATTTACAATAGTATGTCTGCATGTACTTTTCTTTGGAAACAAACCCCTTACCTTTAACTGTAATTCCAGTCCCCCTTGTGGAAGGCTTTCACTGTTTCAATTATAACTGATTGAATACTGCTGCAAGAAAACCCATGTTTCCTGCAGGCAAAATTCACATATATGTGTATAACTTTGTTTACATTTTAATTGACATGTTAATCTGGAGTAATTTGGAGTATCAAAACATAACTGATTGCTTTTATTTCTATTGTTTCCAGTGATTAAAAGTTAATTTTTTGAGACAAGTCTTCAAAGTACAAGTTTCTAGTTAGGAAATGTATATGTGTATATGTATATGTATATGCAAGTCAAGAATTGTGCTTCATTTTATGAGACAAAGTTTGGAGGTTAGGGACAGAGAGCAATTACATGCCAGGTCAAAACAAAAGACCTGAAGCCTGTCACATTCATTCTAGAATTCATGCTAGCAGGCCTTATTTTTCCCAATTCAAATTTTGCTTTTGTTTCTTGACAACATAGAAAAAAGCTCCTCTGTTCAAAAACCCTGCAGCCCAGCTGTGAATTCTTATTGCCTACTTGCCAACAGAAATACCAGACTTTCTTAAGGCTAGTTGAAGACTGTCAGCCAGGAGAATTTGCACTTGGATGGGAGCCTCTAAACTGAGTGCTAGAGATTCCAAAGAAGAGAATACCTGAAAGAGAAGATGGCACAGATTGAACTAGGCAGTGTACCTGCTCAATTATTCTGGCTTTTGTTGAAAATTATGGCTTAAATCTAGCAGTACTTGGGCTAGTCAGTATCACATTTTTTAAAACTAGCTTAATGGGAGAAATGCTAGTCTTATTGTCAAGACTGGCTGTTTTCCCTGTGGATTTCAGGGAAAAGCAGTGTTCAATTAAACTGTAAATATAGCAGCTAAAGTAGTTGAAGGTATACTTATTTTCCACATCCTAAGTCTTTGTAATGATACATTAACTGAGTGCTGTCAAAATAGCTGCAGTAAAAGCTGTAAGATACATTTCTACCTTCTTTGGGAAGGTTTTCAAAGGTGTCCTGGAATAAATAAATTAAAGGAACCAACCAAAAAAAAAAACCCAACAAAAACCCAACAAAACCCCCTCTGTTCTGGTTTTGAGATAAAGAGGATATTTTGAAGTGCATCCACTAATTGAAGCAATAAAACATCCCATGAGACCTTAGTATTTTGTTTAAATATAGTGAAGTGTTATATACTAATTACTTCCGTGTATTGCTCCTAATTATCTGTAGTGGCCAAAGGTAAAAAACCTGAAAATAAACAAAGCATATGCAGAAATTGTCTTGATCAAGCACATGGCACAGAATTTCGATATGGCTCCAAAGGGGCTTATTGTAGTTTGGAAGTACTGAAATTTGTCTGTGATTTAGTAAAAAAACTTTTTGAACATGTGTGCATTCTGTTAGTTTGTTGATAGACTCATTCCACACAATTGTCAGCCCCCTAGTACATATAATAGAGGGGTCATTAGTTCTGGGAAAATGGAGTATTTTTCATCACTGTAGCAGAAGTGTGTAGATATCATAAATGGAGCCTGAAGGGATTTAGTTCCAGGTTCTTAAATGTTCATTTGAGATGGTGAATAATAACTGCTGTTTCTGATATTTTAGATTAGATGGCCCTTATTGCTTGTGGGGCTTATTTTCAGTGACTGCTAGTCTTACTATTACAAATACATATTTAATGACTGAGACAGCATGAACAAAATCAGCAAACTCATGTACTGTGCACAAGCTGCTAAGTATTCTCTAATAACTCTGCTCCAGTGATATTCAGTAATTTAAAAGACAGCATTGTTATTTGAAACTCTTTACATGTAAAAAATGAACAGTTGTGTGGATTTTTTCACTTCTTAGAATACATATGAAAGCACATATGAAGCTGCAGTGGAATCCCCATCACCCTAGAAAAAAAATCTAGACATCAGGGCAAACACAGGTAATTTTTCAAAAGGTTTTCTGAAATAACACTGTTGACCACTCCAGTAATGTTGTATTTTCCTTGCCTAATTAGATTCATAGCTTGTACCCGAAACCTCAAACTCTGGCAATAGTGATGCAGTTGTTAAATGGAATAACACATTAGAGGGAAAAAATTGCACTAACTACAGCAAAATACATTTCAAAATGTAATTTTCTACTCCTTCTTTGCAAAGAGACTATACAGACTGAGCTTTTCATATCAGTAATTTGCAGATATGATTCCTTTGATTTAGGTACTAAATCTAATATAATCAAGAACTTTTCACTATTAATTCACTTTTTTGAACTGGTCCCTATGGCTGAACTATCAACGTATATTGTGAAAGTATAATTCTGATCAAATGGCACCAACATTCATATTGGATATGCAGTACAGAGTGGAATCTAACACCAACAGTCTATTCTTTAAAAACATGACCAAATTAGCTAAACCAAATACTATTTTCCAGATTTGCTACTGCATCTTTTACCCCCCTATGATTCTTATCAGATGATTATTTTACTAGTGTAGTTGTTTGAAATTATAGAATCTCCTTGCTGCTGCTGCTGTTTGCTATGACAAAATAGTGACCCTAATTGTGAACCACTTAAGTCATATCACTGTAGAGTAGACCTGTTCAGTTTGAACACTGGCACTGAATACTAGGTAAAGGTTAGGCCAGTAGTCTCTCACATATGAATAGACACCTGTAGGAAATTATTATTTCATTGAAAGAATGGCATTTGAGAAACATACAGCTAACTATGAAGGTAGAACATAATGAACTATTATGAAGTTTGGCTTTCCTGGTAAAATAATTCTTTTTCATCCTCTTTGTCAGACTGTCATTTTGGGGACTGGAATTTTCCCCACAATCTTTGTGTCCACCAAAGTTGAAATAAGTTAAAAACATTGGCCACTAAATAATACACAGATAAATACACACAGCTGAAAGAGGTGGGAATAATAAGTAGATTTTAGTATTGTCTGTCCTGACTACTGAATTTTTGTATTCAGTTTTGTATTAAATGCATAAGACCATGGAAAAATCCTGTTCTACTCTCTAAGAAATAAATAGTAATGTAATGCTTAATTCATGAATAGAAGCAAGATTCTCAGGAAGTATGAGATTTTCTAGAGCTACCTTTTGTTTCATCCTCATTTATCTACAGATGCCCTTTTCAATCCACAAATATTTTGATGTGATTTACTACTACTTATTCACACTGTGGCACAGTTAAGTGTTGTTTATTAGACAAGGTAGAAAAGAGATCCCTCAGGACACAGGCAGTTCGTAATTAGGAGAAACATTCTGTCTAGAAAATTGGTAATTATCCTCATATTCCTAATTGTATTTAACTGTAGCTTTTTTTTAACTGTAGCTTTTTTTAAACATAGCTTTTTTATGGTTCCAGAAGCCAGATCTATACTAAGTTTTGTGTGAGGAGACTCTGTTCCAACACACGCAGCTCCAGTAAGTCAGTTGACAAAGCTGTGCTTATCGTGCATGTTAGCACATCTGCTAGCATTAATTATCATTAATGAATAATTAAATTATTGTGGGCTCTGTTGTATCTGCTGAGGTCCACGTGAGGTCCACGTTTAGACCTACATGAAAGCTGATAATGTGCTTTGGCCCCATGTATATTGTTTCGGTTGAGTTATACTCAACTGCATTAGCAAGTGACTCAGCACATTACCGGAAGCAGTAGATCAAAGTGGCTGCTGCTGAGATCCTTGCATTAGACTAAGCATTGTTCAGGGATTACATCAGACTCAACCTAATCTGGTTAGTTGGACCAAATATCCCCATTATGCATTATTTGAGTCATAATAATATATATTATTGTGTCTCAAAAGTGTCTGAACAGCTAGTGCTTGTCTCAGATCCTTAGAGGCTAGGGTCCTTTCCTGTGTACTTGGAACATGGCTGAAAGAAATCTGGTTTGCATGCATTAAATTGGCTCCAAATCAGTGTATGCTATGTCCAGACAATCAATGGTTTAGCATAAAAAATGGCTCTCCTGCTCTGAATTTAAGTGTAAATTCAAGTGTAGCAGCTGACAGGTGTTGAGTTGCTGCATCCTACCTATAACTGATCGCGTGACTCTTTTTTGACGGTGTTTGAATGAAGTCAGACAGCAGATTAATGTAGTTTATAATTACGCTTTTGACGGCCTTGATTGGAGTAAGCTAGACTTCAATAATTGGCCACACTTGAAGATAGTTTAAGAAAGCAAATGTTGCTATTTCTCAAACATTAGACACTGGTTCCTGGATCAGATACAGCATTTAAGAATAACCATGTGACTGGCTCTAGATTGTGCTCACATTGTCTGCCATGCGCATATATTTGGGCATGCCAAGTGGGTGCTCCTCAGCTGACATCAGTGTGCCAGCTTAAGTGCATGATCCTCACCTATTGCATCATATACCATACAGTTAAAATCCCATGAACAAAATTTTAGTCACTCATCTATGCTGTACTATTTTAGTTGTTTAATGACTTAGGCAAGTGCTGGACAGGCTTATATGCTGATGTAAGACATGGTAACATCTTTCTAGTGCAGGGTCAGGGTGGTACAGATTATGCAGACTAACATTCAATTACAGTTCATTTTCTATTAGGCAAATAAATAAACTTCAAGAAAGAAAAATCTGGGTAAGTTGGTTTCTCTTAGCAAATAACTAGTCCAACTTTCTTAATTTAGTTATGTAATCTAAATTTTCATTTGAACCTCCTTTTTTTTTTGTTATTATTTTTTTCCCAATTAGAAAAGGAGACGAACTAGGGGCAAGATAGAAAAAGTGCTGTATTCAGTTGAAGGGGCCTACTTCCCTAACAGCTTGTGCTCACCAGATGTCTTATCAGTGGGGGTTATGTATATGAATGACATAGCTTTTTTAAATAAAACAATTAAATTTGAACTGATTTCTGTTTGTTTGGGGTTTTTTAAATTCAGAATCAGGTTTAACACTTTCAGGCATGTCTGAAGGTTCAGGCTTGAGCTTCACCAATTCATTGGCAAAAGGATGAAATAGTACGTGTCACCTTCCTGTCTGCCTCAGCTTTGCAATTTGCAAGCGGCATATCTGACTACATCTGATTGCTAGACTTTACTATTTCTAATATTTGATACCTTTCTCAATCTGGTTGAATGTGCCAGTAGCAGTGAAAAATTGCTAAACACCCACATTTGGGAACAGAAGGCAACTGTTGCTCAATACCATGCACGTGTCAGATTGCTGCTGTTACGTGAAATATGTGATAGAATAGGTAAGCATGACTAATGCATACGCATTTGAGAAATTCACAGAAAGCTGTTTTTTACTAAGAGTGGGAGCATGTTAGTGTTTCACACCTGTGATATACACACTCTGCTGCAGTGGATGCATCAGAAACCTATTCACAACAGAAATAGTTTCCATGTACTTGTGCATGTGAAAAATGCTTGCAACACTCCTTTGGCATGTAGCCAATACGATACCAACTACTTGTAGTGGAAATGATTTCACATATTCCCGGATATCCTCAGAGCTCCTTACAGAAAAACTACTCCTGTGAGACTTGAAGTTGTTTTTGGGCACCCACTGAGGAGTGCTGAAAATTGCTCTGTGTAAATTACATCTATTTGTGTGGTCTTTTTCCTGTATCTTACGTAACTTCATAAACAGTCAGATACACTGCCATAAAAGTGTTCCTAATAATTAAAAACATTGACATTAAATGTAAAAGAATAATAATGGTCATTGAGACAGCTTTTCTTGGATCTTCATCCCTTGTCACACTGACATAGAGTAGGGGTAAGCTGAACTGATGTGTCATTACAACACCATAAAGCAGTGGTTACGTTAGGAAGCCTAGTAGATCTGGTTTTCTGAAATGGAAAATGTGATATCCCACCATTTCAATCTCCCTGTTGTCTAAAGTTAAGACAACACCTGCCAGGGAAGGTAGGAACCTTCCTGGAATAGAAACTGCTCCTCCACTTTACCATACCCTTCGAATCAAGAGGCTTTCAGTCAAAAAAGTAGAAAAAGGAAGTAACAATTATTTACTAAAATATATATATATAGAATAGAATAAAAAACAAAAAAGAACAAACAGTAACACAGCAGTAATGAGAAATATCACCCCAACTTCTCCTCAGTGTGGTCACATCTGTGGGGGAAACAGGCAGATCCTGCAGGCTCAGCACACATGTGGGAGTTTCCCCGGTTTTGCTGCTGAAATGGGTGAGAGTCACTTGTCCAATATAGGAACAGCAGGAGATGGGGAGGGACAGGCTGGCTCCAAGTGAGGACTGCTGCAGGCAGGGCTCTCTCTCTGGGATTGCTGCGGAGCCCACCTGGACATGGGAGCTGGGCTGGGTGAGGCAGAGACAGCAGCAGAGGAAATTTGGCCATAGAGAAGCATTCAGGACCTCTCCACCATTTGCCAGGGCAAGAAGGAGAGAGTGGGGAGAAAAAGCACCAGCAGGGCAGTGCCAAGACCCTCTCCCAGGGGTTGCTCCCAAAAACCAGCGAGCTGGGCTACTCACCCATGAATTTTTATTGACCAGAGTGAGGGTCAAGAAAAGGCAGGCGTACGCCATCCCCCAGGCCTCTTGTCCTCAGCACTCCTCTCTCCCATACAGCCATCTCCCTGTGATCAGGGGCCATTAGCTCTCAGGCTGAAAACAATGAAGTCTTCCACCCCACCACCACTGAGGAATTCTATTCTCATCTTAGTGGGTTACCTTTCCCTTCCTCAGTTTTGCTAACTTCTCATGGTAGTAATGGGAAAATTTCACCAAAAGGAATCTAACCCATAACACCTGTCTATGTCCTTTAGTTACTGCTACAGTAAGGTAAACTAGTGAATTTTTTTAAGTAAGTGGTAGCCAGTTCAGTTCATGTTTGATCTACCTCACCAAAGAAAATGTTTGACTTGGATGTCATGGTTTAGGAATGGTATTCCTCAATTTAGTACATTCACTAAAAAGGAAACCATAAACTGCTCCCCTCCTTCACTAAGAGAAACAAAAAGCAGAGATTATGGATTGAGATAAGAACAATTTACTGGAAAGAGAAATGAGATAAGAAAAACAAACAGTAACAGCAACAATATTAATAACAAAAATATACAAAAAAGGGTAATCTACATGTAAAAATCACATTGAACAACATGATCCTGGTGGACATGGAGACAATAAACAACGGCTACCATCTTCTCCAAATTGAGAATTCCTTACTTCCACCCACCTTCCCTCTACCACCCTCCCAACAACAACCTAGACACACCCACCACCCACACAGTTCCAGGCTCCACCCCTCCTGGTTACTGTGAAAAAATTAACTCTGTCCTAGCTGAAAACCAGGACATTAGGTTCCAGAAAATAACATTTTAGAGAATAGTGGGAAATAAATGAATACAGAATAAAAAGACCAGTGTGCAAAGGCAAAAGCAACTACAACTTTATTATTTTTCAGCATTATTTTTCTAATAGAAAATAGCCACTGGAAGAAACAATTACTTTATTTTTTGCTCAGATTTTATGAAAAGAAACTGATACAACAATCTCTTCAGTTTTAAATAACAGGGTAATATTTTATAAGTTTTAAAAGGACAAAAGAAGCATTTCTCTGAGGTCAAATTAGTTTTGTTTTGTTCTGAAATTTATCAAATTTATTTCTCTCTACTTCTTCAGTATAAACAAAGATTCAAGGTAAAATTCTATCTGGCACAATATTGTTAGAGAAAAATGTGGTTTAGAGTTATGACTCTGCTTTTGTATATCAAAAATCAATCGAAGAGATAACAAATAAATGTTTTAATCCAAAAGGTATAGTATTTAGATATACAGACATATTGTTAAACAGAGCATACTATTATCAAAGTGTTTAGTTATTCCTAGCTATATTTCATATGACCTAGAAAAAGACGCAGCAAGTGTTTGGATTAGTGCATACCAGGTATGGCACGTGATACCTTCCAAAGCTTTCCTGTGCTATTATGATGAACTGATTCACTGCTTTCTCTTTCAAACTCTCTTTCATACTGACTTGCTCTTACATTAGTCAGACTGGTTCATAATGAAGTCAGTAGTCTTTTTCTTACTTACACCAAAGAAGTCAAACTAATTTCCTTTGTTCATTTAATAATTAAGATCTAGAAGTATTTTTATATATTGATCAGAAAAGCTCATTATTTTTTTTTGTCCAGCTGATCAGACTAATCCTTAACTCTCTTCACTGTGGCTCATCAAGACAGACAGAACATCTTATAACTGCATTAAGCCAGATTCTGTCAGCTATGTAAATGGAAATGTGTGATTTTGCATGCAGCTGTTGAAATGCATTATTCCTATTGAAAAAGCTGCCTTCGTTCCCAGCAGTATGTTGTTGCTGCTTGGAAATGCAGTTGTGTAAGAGATTTCTGAGACCTGATGCACCACAGTAATAATATATCATGGGAAATTAGAGGTTGTCTGTGTCTCATCTATCCCTTTCTGCCTTTTTTTTTTTTTTGAGATTATGTACTGTGGCATTATTCTTGCACTGAATTTCAGCAGGACTTTAATAGTAGCTCTAGTAAGAAGTCTGGAAAAGGGTCAGATTCTGACCTTTTGCTTGTTTGGCAGTGTAACTGGTGGGTTATAGGTACATGCAGAAGGTCAGAGTTGGGCCCAATTCTTGCTGTGTTTACATAGTAACTTTAAGCAACAGTTTTATCTGGTGAGGGAAGAGCCTCGATAGACAGTGGTGTCATTTGTTCATCCCGTGTTTTCATGTGCTCCTGGACCTGTCTTGTTCGTCTTTCCAGCCTCATAGTCCATTCGTGGCGGAGTCTGCAAAGAGAGTACAAGTGTATCTCAGGGCTTTTCAGCAGGGTTGAAGCTTTCCTCTCTTTCATCACCAGAGCACTTGTCCTGTATTTGTTTACCAATTACACATCTCTCTAGCTTGCTAGATTGGGAATGCAAGGGAGAAAAGGATAGTGCTGATGCTATCAGTGGTTGACATTGCTGGATTCCGAATGAGTCAAACAACTGCTGAAGTACTGTTACCATGAAGAACTTATTTTTTCCTCTGGGGTATTCTCAAAGCCGCAGTGAAGTATTGCCTATGTGGTAAGGTCATTCCATGTGTCTATTAAAAAATACCACTTCTTCCCCAAACCCCCAGGTTTACTGTAAAATGCTGTGGAGAAGAGCAAGCAGAACTTAAAATATGTTCTTTTGGGTTAGGAAGATGAAAGAAAATCTCTGCAGGCCTTATATCTGTTTAATGAAAGGAAGCAATGTCACATGCAAGAGGAGCCACGTAAGTTCAAGACAAAAGTATAGTACAAACAGAAGAGAAAATCTCTAAGGACCACTGCAAGATATTGTTGACTGGGTTGTTTTCTGAAGGAAATACTGTTATGAAACCCTGACCCAGCAATGCTATAAGATTAGATATATGATAATGTCAAATGTATCATTGAATATATGGGTATTTATATTTGATGTGATGAAAAGAGCAGCAGCCAATAATTTCATCTGAGAATAATCCAGCAGTTGTGGTTTCACATGGATGCTTGTTTTATCTTGGCTTCTGAGTTTGATTTTAAATTGTGTTTTAAACTACCTAGTATTCACTATTCTTTCATGCATATAGTTAAGTCTCAAAAAACAGGTGCAGCTAGTTAGAAAAGAATTGTTATTGAAAATTGCAATGGTTCTTGTCAACCAGTGTCCTAGGTGTCACAAAGGGAGCACCTGCCTTAATTTAAAACCATTTAAGTTTCCCAGGTGCCACTTACACGAGGTAGTGGACCTCTAGGTTTTGTAATACAAGTGTCTGTTACCTCCTGAAAGTACTTTTTTTCAAATTAGAGAAGACTTTGTGAACAATCTGAGCTCTGATTGGGCAAGTCACTGGGCAAGTGACTTTGAAGGAACTTTCTTGGATGTATTTCAGTTGTGGCAGTCAGTTAAGACAGATTAAATATGTAAGTTAAGACATATTCAAATATCTTTTGCTGCATTTTTTTCTCTTCAGAGAACACATGATTATGAAAGATTATGAAAGCTTTTAACATTTTCAACTTTATGAGGTTACAAATACTACCTACACCACTAATTGCAGTTTGTTTGCACTGCCTTCTTGTATTATTTTTTTGTGATTTAGAGTAGACAACGAGTTTCCAATGAAGCTGAACACTCTTTGGCTTTTATCTTACATGTTCTTTCTCCAGCAACTTTGTGATTGGGATTTGGGAGTATTACTGACTAACTGGAATAGAATACTGGAAGTGAGATTGTCTACATCTGACATTGTTGTGACACAAGGCCTGCACAGATCTTGATTTCCAAGTTTTTAAATGACAGTAGCTTCCCTCTTGGGCACTAGGGTCAAACTACCTGGATTTTTTTTTAAAGAAACAGCCCTTTAGCAGCACATTCCAATTTGTTAAAGTCAAATTAATTTATTTGAATTTCCTAGTTTGGAGGAAAGTTTCTATTGGAAAACCTGTGTCAACTTCATGAGGAAAGCACAGCAGAAAACCACAAAAGACATGGTATTTCTTGTCGTCTGGCTCTGTTCGTTATTAATCAGGGTATTAACTTAGTTTACAGGTTCCAGGCAGTCCTGTTGTTTTATACTGTTTTGTAGGAAAAAAAAGGCAAAACAAAAGCAAGCAAGAAACCAAAATCCCCCACAAAACAAAACAACAAAAAACCACAACAAAAACCCTACAATTTTTTCCACTGAACAGGAAATTTGTGTATTATTTCTATCTTTGGGCTTATATTATGTGAAGGGCTGTTAAACATTACAAG
>WEIV01011235.1:109147-151785 GCA_013390005.1 Calyptomena viridis | reverse complement strand
AAAAGTAAGGGGGGGGGGTTGTTTGTCTTAAGCTTGTCAGCTGGTTATTTCATTATGTACTTATAGTCCTGGTGTCATGAGAAATATTGAATATGTCTTCACTAGTCACCTTTTCCTCCCATATTATAAACTACCATCATCTGCATTTCCCACCCTCTAACTCACAACATGCCTTCCAAGTTTAAGATTTGCATGTCTCCATTTCCTGCATCTTCACATAAACTTCTGGGCACTATGAGAGGTCTAAAACCACGCAGACCAAGTGAGAGAAGAACAAACTACAATGATGATGCTTTTTTTATTTTCCTAGTATTTTTCCTATTTTTATGTTTCTGCCTTTCTTATTACTGCCACTGTGAAAAACTAATGCTTTACTCCCAACTCAATCTCTGTGAGGAACTTTGAATGTGTGTTTTGGGGCTTTTTGCTTGTTTGGGGTTTGTTTTGTGGTTTTTTTCTTAGTTGGGTTTTTTAAGAAGTTCTAGTACCCTAACATAAGTCAGACGGAGACTTAGCCCCTTAATTACTGAGACCTTACAAAAATATCATAGATGTAAGGCATGACTTCTTTGTGTAAAGGCTGTGTGAACAACTCCTCTTTGACATATAATAAACTATAGAATTAGTAGTTGTATGGACAATTGTTTAATAGCTTTCTCCTGTAGAAAGCCATCCTTACTCAATTTAATCTTCCCCAATCCCCTTAAGAACCAGCATCAATTTCCTATCTGTTATTCCTTTGGCACCAAGGCTAATTTAGCTCATATGTTATGCACCACAGTTAACAGCTCAGTAATTTCACATTTAAATTCCTTCAAAACATCCAGGCTACACCATTTGGCCCTCACAACTTGTTACTCCTCATTTTTGTGTCTTTATTCCAAAACCTTCTACTGACATCACAGTATCTCTGTGAGAAATAGTTCAGGTCAGTTAGAACATGTTGCACCAGCACAGACACATGGAAGAGTGGAGATTGTCCCACAAAAAAGGATGCACAGAGAAGGCTTGGTGCCATCATGATGTATTATGCAATTAGAAGACAACATTAACCTTAGAAGTGTAAATGCCAGATTTGGAAAGAGTCAAAGATCTTTCCCTTCACCCACATAAACATTAATGCTGACACCATTTATAACTTGCCACAGGAAGTTTCCAAGCCAGCTGCTAAAAGTTTTTGCTAGTCCTATGTGTTATAAAAGTCTGAAGACTAAATATTACATTTAGCTGTAAGCAATAGCATCACATTACTTGTGGCTCGGGAGAGTACAGAACTTCAAGACTGAATGCAACACATTCCAAAGATAAGCAAACAACAAACTGCTTTGTCCTGGGGCTCCTTCTTTCTGTAAAAGGTTGCCAGGCTTAAAGGGCACATTACCTAAAATGAAGCAGCAAAGACAAAGACAACACATCTTCAGGTCTAAGGTTTATGTTGCAGTATAAATGTCTCATAATATCAAAGTAAAGTTTCTCAAGGTTATCTAACTAAGGTTATTTGAGACAGGGGAAAAAAATAATAAATTGAGCTCTGTTCCCACAGGCACCCTTGTTTTCTCACTCCTCATTCTTTCCACCTCCTCCTATGTTTCATTAAAGTTCCTTATGTTTACAATCACATCTCAAGATTGTTTCTTTAGCTTAGTCAGAGTTTGGATAGCAAGAACCAGCCCAACCAGACTACTATGCTTATTACTGAGTTTTAATTAATGGAACAGTTCCTGTTACAGCTCCTGTTTTCCTGAAAGATGCTCCAGTTTGGTGTTATTGCTGCCATTTAGTTGATGTTTTAGACACTTAATAAAGCTGATGTTTTAGCTGGTTACTCTGGTAGCTATCATGCATCTCCTGGCCAGGCACGACCCTTATCTCTCCCTTGGTACAAGACTATAACAAAAAACAATAAGGACAGCCCAACTAGCAGATCATAGTTAATTGTCTAGAAGCAAAAAAGAGCACAAAGTTTCATCCCTTAACCTGCATATTTGTTTTCCAGCTGTCATAGTATCCCTGCACAAAGCAAAACCACTTTCAAGTACTGCCCCTCTGCCTGATCCCATGGCCAGCAATGCCTTGAGTTTTAGAGGAAGGTGACAGGAAAGAATGAGTTGCCAGCACTGAATAAGCCCTCCTTAATATGTTGCCTTAAGGGTCACAAATAGATCCACATGAGAAAAACAAAACAAACAAACAACACAAGCAACCCCCCAAATTATTTCCATATGCAGAAACCCACGTAACTGTGCTAAATACAAAAGTCTCAATACCTCATGAGAACAACTTTTCATTCAGGTGAGATGACATTTGTTTGCTCTTAGGGTAGACTGGGCAAAGGGAGGATTTCACATCCTTTCATTTATTTTGTCAGTTTGAATTTGATCTTGCCCACATCATCAATTCAGACAGAGAACACCAAGAGCTCCAAGGGAAAGGGAATCAGATACTTTGAGAAGAAATATGGTATTTTAAACACGAAGATCACTGCATATCCCATCCTATCAGGTGTGTACATGTGCTAAAGGTATTTACCATCCTCAGTCTGATGTAGTTTCTACCTAAATTGCTGCTGCTTATTACCACCATTCCTCCCCTAATTCATGTGCTCTCACTGTCTTCCCCAGTGAGTTTCTAAAACCTAAAGCCCCAAATAAATTGCTTCATATAAGATGTCACAAAACCCAAAGCTAAAGCAACTTGTCACTAACCAAGGCCCCACCTGCAAGCCAAATCCATCTCCTCCATCAGAAGGGCATAAAAGACAACAATCAGGGAGTACAGAGTGCAACAAACCAACCAGATTTACTCCCTGCTGCACTCATGTACCAAGCCTGGCAAGCAGAAGGCTCAAGTTTGACTCTTAACATTAAGAGATGCCATCTTACAGATCTACAGGGACTAGTTGGCAGCAAATGGGTGATCAGGTTGTTGTTTCAGCAATATGCATTCCCATAATATGCACAATGCACTTCCCTATCCCTCCCTTAGGAACTCAGTGATCAGGTCAGGAACTGAGAAAACAAGGGAAAACTTAAAATATCTTTCCATTCCAACCTGTAGATAAAAATGAAGCACCACCCAGCTCTTTTCATGAGCACCAGTACTCAGTCAAATATGTTAGAGTGCTCAATTCTTGTTGAATTCTTTATAGATTAGGCATTTAAACACCTGCAATCAAATCTTGATTGAACTAGGTGATCTGTAGGGGGTTTTTTATATCTAACCAAGTCTCTGAGTTATAATACAACAGAATAAAGGAAAACATATTTGCAGAAACAGTTCAACATTAAAAGGCAACAGGAACTAGGAATCCTAAAAGCAGAATCCATGACAATGGAATAAGGCAGCAGTGTCTCTGCACACATTAACACATTGCTCTTTTCCACCCTGAAAGATAAAGTTACTGGGGTTTTCAAGGGTTTTTTTTCTCAGATTTTCTGCTCAACTAAGAAAATTAGCTGGTATACATTACAAAAATCTTTAAATCCTAACTATACCAGATACATCTTTGTCTCAGGACACACAGATCTCATTACATGGGTTGGTAGGATGTAGAGTCTATGTAAAAATATAGATATGTGTATATATTATGAGACTGCTTGATTAGGCTATGAGAGTCATTATTAAGAATAAAATGAACTGAAGGGCTTTGCAGAGTCAGAGAAGAAATGACAGCAATGTAAGTAGCTTTGAACAACTGGTATTCAAATTTAGAGTGCTTTGGGATTAAACCTGAGTTTTAAGATTAGAAATCTGTTTATAAGATCTGATAGGACTGAAGAAAATCCATGTTAGTGTTCCCTAGCACTAGAGAAAGAAAAGCACCAGGAAACCAGAAGAAAGTCACTCTCTCAACACCACCCTCACTTTTAACAGATCTGGTTTCTCAATACCACTTATTTAAAGAGAATACTAGAGACATCTTAAGAGAGTATGGAGTATCCACAGTCAGACACTTGACAAGTTAGACAGGTCCTTTTTACTGTGTGTGCAGCAAGTACCACGAGCTTCAGGAGCACTGGATGTCTGAAGTGCCTGCTTTGCTACTCGTGCAGTGACCCCATTCCACAAGAACAAGGAAACTTGGTCTTTGGCAGAGGCATATAACCATTGGGGCTACTCTCATCAGACCCAGCAAAAGGGATTCTTCAGGACTGCTGCACTCAAGAAGAGCAATTTCACAAATACTGGCTTTGGGGAAATTTTAGAAGCACACCAGGTACCTACAGCATAAGCCTTGAGTTACTATTAGTGAATACTACTTTGAGTAGCTCTTTCCCAATTCTGCATCGTGCTTACATAATGCACAGCCAGTGCATTCTGCTTGTTTGACATCATTTAGGATTAAACCTGAGTTTTAAGATTAGAAATCCGTTTGTAAGATCATGTTAGTGCATGACAGAGCAATAAACTGTTGGAGTTAACCAGAACCTGGAGAGGTCATGGACACCTAAATGCAGACCCTTTGCTCATCTGAGTGTTCTCAGAGGATCACACAGAGCCTGCCTCATCAAGCCATGGTTTGCAGTGGTGCCAGGACACACTAAGAACTTGGCAAGTAGACCCAGACACATGAAAGTTGTGCCCAAGGGCAGATTTAATCAGCACTCATTGCTATGCTAGTCTGAGTAAGCCAAGACTTTCTAAAAATAATCTGAACAGCAATTCAGAGCCTTTGTGGAGGGAGCTCTTTAAGTTCAGTTATTAAGCAGACTTGAAGGCTTCAATTGTAGTGATATAAACCTCCTTTATAGCAAAGAGATATCCAAGCCCCATATTTACACACAAACCCAAACAATTCTTCACTTTTAAACAATTTTTTCAGTCACACTGAGGGCAATAGGCTTCAGCTACTCCTAATGTCTTTCCTAGGAAATGACCCATTTCTGACACATCACAAGGAACCATATCCCTTTTTGGAAACAACCAGCTAAAACTTTGCTCAACAGTTTAGGCAATCTTCATAACAAAGACAAGCTAAAAATCAGATCTTAATTTGGACAGTACTCCTCACAGCTCTAAAAAATCCCCTTATCCACAGGCCTACTGATGGGCTAAAATCCAGCAGTGTCATGGACTATCTGATTCACTACAAGGGTGGCTGGGTTTTTTTTCTCCCCATGACCTGTTTTTCCTTGCACCTGCATTTCTGTATACCTTTGAAAGGCCAAAGTGCTTGAAAGTCATGGTTTACTCCCATAAGCATTCATTTGCAAAGCCAGTAACAGCTTGCAAGTCTCTGGCTGATCTACAGCAGTGTTTGCATAAACTACTTTCTTCTCATGGAGGTACAATTTACTGCCTCACATCTGTTGAACCTGCAGCATCTTTGATAGTGACTCAAAGTGTTATCATTCTGTGTTTCCATGTATATCAGCTCAAGGGTTTCAACCATGTAGTTCTGCTCCATTTAGCTGTACAACAGGAAGAATAAATGTTCCCTTCCACTTTTGCAGAATAAAAGGATTCAAACTGCTTTAGCTAAGAATAATCCCTTTAAAGTCCAAGTGTGATTATCACACTATGATTATCCAAGAAATTTTAGCAGCTTACAACATTAGTAACACAGTATCTTGGTACATTATTGTAAATATAGTAATAAGCTTTGTGTAAGTAGTTATTTTTCCCCTAGGTGAGGTATGTCTGTAAAGCTTAGGAAGATAATAATGGCTGTTACCTGGTAGACCAGAAAAGCCTTCTGGCACAGTGTCTCCAAGAATATCCTATAATGGATACATACAGAAAGGAATAAAAACAAGGGAAGCACAGAATAATGCTTGAACAGAATAGTCCCTCAGCATCCAGATGTATGTTGCTCAGCACCTTTCTTAGCAAGAGGCCACAGTGGTCAGTTTAATAACTTCAAACCTTAACAAAGCTCTGATTACAAGAATCAAAACAGGAAATGTGCCTCCAAAAAACTGGGATTATGGTTCCCAAAAATGCTGCAGTACCTGAAAACTAGAGAAAAACTATGAATGTAAGCCAGGAGGAACACTGGGACCTGCAAGGATCAGTAGTTTCCCAGACCGCAAAGTCCTGATGACATGTCCTACTTCAGAGGGAGAAAAAAATGCCAGTCAGGGCTATGCTGCCCTTACATGTCAAAATGGAAGGGGACAGGGAGGTGAAAGTAGCAGCAGACAGTTTTACCAAGTCATCTCTAGCACACCTTGATGCAGCTTACACCTGCTGGAAGCAGCAGGTCCCCTCTCTGCAGGGAGATGCAGGGGCACTGTGCTCACTCGCAGAGACAAGGGCAGTGCAGAGCACTCCTTTTACCTCCACAGACTGCTCCAGTGCTATGGCAACAGGAACAACAAATAAAAAGCAAGACAATATGAACTTTGAGCAGAATTTGCTGGTTTCATATCTTCTGATTAAAAAAAAAGCTCTGGGAATTTTTTGTGATTTTCCATTTTTCCTCGAGTTTCTTCTGGCAGTAATTCACTACATCCTGGATTTGGTCTCTGCCTACATTTTTACAGACAGATCCCCAGGTAATAATTATGCATTGCAATTTTTTTCCAGGGAACTTTTCCCATATCTTTTATAAAAGCAGTGCCCAAAGACCAATCCATGAATGATGACTGTTCTTTTTAATTTCTCTCTCCAGTTCCAGGTGGCAGCTGCTGCCCCGAGACAGCAAGTCACACAGAAGCTTAGGAAGAAAGGAAACAGGAAGGACTCATTAATACGCTCCACAGCTTTCAAGGAACAGATACTTAAAAATAAAAATATGCATTATTTCCACCTTTGGTCTGCCCCTTCTCAGGTTCTCTGCTCACTGTGCTCCAGAAGGCTTTTTCTTCCCACACCTCCCAAAGGCAGCGTGTACTAGAGACTCAAGAAACTTGTGCTCTGGTACAGAAGCAGCATTCTGACAGATGTTGATATTCCATATGAAGTATCAGAACAAAGCAGCATACTGCAACTGGCACCTTGGTTCTCAGATCACCCTTCACCTTTTTGATGTAGCCTTTCCTGCTTTCAGAGGTTTTTTTCTTGCACCATACAACCACAACACACATACAGATGAGTGCACACACATATGTAGAAATGTATATATTGCAAATCTACAGAGGAATCCAAAATCCAACACCTTTCATTGACTTTTCTGCTTAGAACATCTAATTGCCTTTTAAAGGCTATTGAAATATTTATCCACAGAGTCTCTGTCCAGGTTTAGCAACAATATCAGGGACTGTCAGTGAAAGGGAGCTCTTGTCAATGAGTTTGCAAGCCTTTTTGGCTTCATAGAAAACAAACAACAACAACAAAACCAAAACAGCATAAAAAAGGAAATCACAATCTGAAACGATACGGAATAAATAAAACTCCATAACTTTTGATTATTATGAAGTGGGTATGTAAACAGCGCTGGACACAAGGGAGATATTTCTCCAAAGACTTGTGTAACTTCTTCCAGGCTGAACCACATTTTTATTTACAAAGGTGTTCCATATGTATTGGGTTACATAATTCTTTCATGCATATTCAACTCTTAGTCCTGCCTGTCCTGGTCTTGTATGTTAATTAGGTTCACACCCTTCTGAGCATGCGTCCTTTGCTTTGGTGGTCCCAGAAAGGCTGCTTTTCCTGGTCAAAGGCCAGTTCTCCTCAAGTTGAACTTTTGAACTTTTCTCCTCTGCGAGTGCGCTCTGGTTGTTTGGTGTTATCTTGAGTGGGTTTTGTTGATTCTGCCAGTTTGGAGACAGGAGACTTCTTTATCTGTCTCTTGCATCTTGCATCTCCCCTCTCGGTATTGTCCTTTATCAGTAGGTGGCTTCCAGAAATTTACATTTTCTTAGCTCTTTGTATCATGGCAAATGTTTAATTCATGTGGCTAACTTAAGCAAACTCCCCCAACCTCTGTTTCAAATCCACTCCCCCACCCCCATTAAGATTCATCTTAGATTTCTAGAAGCTGGACCTAGCCTGTTGCAGCTGTGGCAACAGGGTTATTCTCCCTGTTTTGTGGTATCTACAACTCTGCCTCCAGTTCCCTCTTTACCTGCACTTCACTACTCAGCTGGAGCAAACCTCAGAGAGCTGAATGCACCAGCATGGGATGTTTTAGCCAAACCAAAGACTGAAGCAGTGAGCCACAAAGCTCAAAAGCATGAGCTCTTCCTGCTGAAACACCAGGGTCTCAGTCAAAACGTGTCCCATATGCACATATCCTCTGAGAACTGGGCACAGCTGGAGATACACACCACAAAACCCACCCACACACTGCTCCATAGGTCACCCAGCAAGAATGTGGGACTGACACTGAATGCAACATTTGAATGTGGTGAGTCACATCAAACTTTCAGACCCTTGGTTTGCAGCAAAAAGAACATATTGCCATGCAAAACACTAGAAACTTCCCAGCCACCCCAGGCAAAACAGCAGCAGAATTCAGGTTCCATGATCTCCCAGATTTGGCCCACCCTTGACAAGCTACCAGGGTGATCCTTTCCACCCTCTCTGAGGAGCTCATGAGATGGAAGGCATATTTTTCTGATTTGTCACAGGCATCTGCAGCCAGATCTCTTTAAATCTGAGCAGGACTGGGAATCTGAAAAGATCTTTTCCCACAGAGCTTGGTTATTACCTGCTGAGGTAACACAACAGATCTCACCATACACACAAATCCCTCCACCAGAAGAGCCTGACTGCTTTCTTACAGAAAAATACTCCAGGCCACATAAAATAAAATTTAAACATCCCAAATGTAAGATACAGAAAAGAACAAAAAGCACACCTTCCAGATACAGAAGCAGTACTTAAAGTAACAACTTCCTGTCTTCCACCTTCTGAGAGCAAATAGAAGAGCTGTGGGAGGGAAACGCAACACCCTGAGGGCACTAATAAGCCTTTATTACCCTGATTGGCCTTTATTACCCTGATTACATTATCATGTTTCAGGACATGAGCCCAGCACCCACAGTCTGTCCTAGAGCCCTTGCAGGGACTGGTGGTCCCAGCCAGGGCTGCACTGGAGGTCCAAGGAGAAAAGCAGCTGTGGCCTCTAGAAAGAAAAAGTAAAGGATATCACCTGTTGATACAGTCTTTGAGTCATGTGCCTTAGTTAAACTCTGCTGCTGAGCCCAATCTCATTAAAATTCCCCTTTGACTAGCTTGTTATTCTAGGCTTCTCTTGAATTTTAAAAAAAAATAAATTTTGTGCAGTTTTTGTGATGTAGCTGTAAACTATTTGTCCAACGGGGTTTGTACTTTTAATCAGACAGGAATATTAACCTCACAGTGCTAGCAGGTAAATGCATTCAGTGAGCTTTTATACCTCTGCAGTGCCATGGGTGTGGGGACTGTCCATGGTCTGATAGCTCATAAGGCAAATCCTTTGTGTTTACTCACCGAATTTATGAAAATACATCCAGTGCAAACTGCTGCACTGCTGCTTTTCTCTTGCCTATATTTGCTTACAGATAAATCCTGGAACTGCTAATTATGATGGCTCCTGCATTCTCTGTCAACCAGCAACCAAAGAAAGCCATGCCTTCATTTACAGATGCAAAGCCAGAATATTACATATTTCCCTTCAAACATCAGCAAATCCTAATATACACAGGAATTAGAATTCAGTGGCTGGGCATTAACCTGAACAAAATCTGAGATAGCAAATAGCAAATACCAATTACTACACAGAATTCAGGCAGGCACTCCTGTGCACATGGGGAATGATTGGGCACCTGCTACTTCCACTAAGGCTGAAACAGTAATACACAAAATACCCAAATGGATGAGCTCTGGACCATCCCAGTGTCTTAATTGTTTGTGTCAGGTACAGACCTGCACCAAATGCAGTGGGGATGAGATGCTTCTGTTCCCAACACGTACAGGTGACCTCTGTTCCTTCTAGACCATCAAGGACTGAGCAGGGGCTGTTTGTCTAAACAGGAGTCTGCTTCTATTTATTCTGGTTCAACATAATGGTTTCTTTAGTAACCAGAGCCGACTTTGACTAATGAATGAGATGTTTCAAAGTTTTAATCCAAGATGTCCAAACCAAGAATCCCCCTTTCTGTCCTGATCACTGGAGCTTCAAGCTAGAAGGGGCAGCATTTGTATAGGAGACCTCAAAATGAAGCAGCATATTGTAAAATGAAAGCAGATTTCCTAACTATTTCCTTTACACTTCTGCTTTTGTGTTATGCCCCACTGCCAATTCACAGACATGGGATACATCTCCTCACAGGCCACAGGTGCCCAGTCTTCTTTCTTCTGGCAGCTCAGACTAGTGCCTTCCTTTTTATCTCATGGTGAGAACAAGTGTCTTTGTCCTTCATATAGGGGTGAACAATCCACTATATAGTGCCCTGTTTGCTTTGCCACCACACTCTGGGCCATTCTCTTCTTCCCAGTATGACATTGTACAGGCAGATTGTTACGGGAATGTAGCAGTCCTCTTCAAATATGCTTGCGAAATTTCCATGTGCCATGGGGCAACTTTTCAGCTGTTTGCTGCATGGATGAGGTTGAACAAGGGAAAAAGGTCTTAACATGTGGAGCTGTTATTGCAGCACTATTGTCTGGTCCATTAGCTAACTAGAAAAACCTATAGAGGTGCAGCTGAAATTCAAGCCTTCTTATAGCTTACACCCAGTATTTTCATCCTTCCTGACTGATAGCAATTTTATTTTTCCCAGTAAAAACAGGTGTGTAAGGAAATGAGCAAAATTGTAGAGATCATTGTGAGCTTTTCTGAACTAATCCAAAAGCCTTTGCTAAACAGCTGGTGTTTTGTAGGGTTTTCCCCTGACATACTGCCCATTGCACCTTCCCCAGTACTAGCAGCTACTAAGAAAAAGACAGGGCATATTCTCATCAAAACTCCAAGGTCTGTTTCCAGTTAAGGGTGCAGTAAAATAACATGTAATTTATTAAATCAGATGGAAAAACCCAAAGAACAATTTAAAGACAGGCTGGTTTCTTCTCAGAAAAATAAATGTCAGCCTAGCCCCACTTTTTCTTCTGTGCTCAGGACAGACTAGGACAAAAAGAGGTGAAATGGTCCTTTCAGTCTCATGAGCTGAATATTTCCTATATGCTTGCACTAGAAAAACTGATTGTATCTAGCAGCACCTTTAACAAGTATAATGAAGCAGCGAGTGAAATCCGATTATTGTTTTCAGGTTGTTTTTAAATATTACCACAGTTGCCAGAAGACTAATATATACCTACAGTCCATTGCCTACCTGATCCAGGTCACCCAAAGCACATAGCAGGTTACTTTGTCTCATCTCTCTGTTTACCACATCTCTTCACAACTCTGTGAGTTCGGTTGCTTTCTTGTATCCCTTCCTTTAGCAGCTAGGAAATGAGAACCCACCTTGACAGATTCATGTCAGTAACTGCTTTTAGCCAAAAAAGATGATTTAAAAATTTAAGTAAGTTGATGTTGCCTCACCAAAAACTAAACCAATGTAGATTTGACTTAAAACACAGCTGTTTCAACAAAACATTTGCTTCCTATAAACAACAAAAGAAAAGCAATGATAGGATATTTAATTCCCTGATTAAATTCAAGAAGCAGTGGATGTAGACTGATTTCTACCCAGGCCCTGAGGGAATCCATATCTCTTGTGGGAGCACTATGGATGCACTATGGGATAGCCAAACCTCACAGTGTCTTGATGTTCTTGTACAATTTCATACAAGTTATGGTCAGAACAGACTATATTACAGAAATCCAATATATTCTTGCCTCTGTGTATTTGCTAACCACTGTGCTAGAGAGTATTTGTAATTTCCTTTTCTCTGGCTCAAGAAATACATAGTTTATACTGTAGAGACCCAGGTCCAGTGTGAGCTACTCTGGCTTTACTGCCCTTTCTTCCTAACATACTCAAAAGTGCTGGTAATTCTGTGAAAATGGATTACCCAGCTTCCACCCAAGCATAGACTGAAACTGTCTGAGGGATTCCCAGTTTCTGGGCAAATGCATTAACCCCTGAGTCTAGTAAAAGGGAAAAATTACTGTGACAAAAAATCTACTCTGGGGAAAAAGAAATTAAATCCCACGAGTAACTATTTAGAAAATTTGACCTGAATTCATAAATAGTTTTGAGATGACCTAAATATCATTTTCCCAACAAACTTACTGTTCACCAGAATTCTTTCTTCTGATTTTGCAGGCCAGTTGGCTCATTTGAGGTCCCTTACTATAGGCATTAAACAACAAACAATACAAGGTTTTCTTTGTATACATCTTGGATAGAAAGGAACTCCCTATGGGATTCCTTAGTCCACGCTTAGAGAGCTGCAGTCTGGTTTTCTAGAGTGACCATCATCACAAAATTATCACTGTGAGGAACACAGCAGACAGATTGGCCACAATAATCCTCAAGAACGACATTCTCCCAAGTTAAAGGTCACAAAATGCCTGACAGGACTGCCCTTTTCATAAGTCACTGTAAATATTAAAACTCCTGAGAAAAGCGGATGACACAGTATCATCCTCGGATACAAAGCAAAATGAAAGGGCACCTAATTAGAGGTTTAACAAATATCAACAAGGCAAAGCTAGAGCAGATCGCAGCCTGTGGGAAGGAATTGCCTTGTGATTACCCCATGATTGAGGCTCCAATTGTTATCGTCACTGCCACCACAAACTGACCACATCCCTCCTCTGCCTCTGTGGGCACAGCCACCAGGCAGTTCAGCCCCAGGAAAAGGGACAGGCATTTGCTGAACCTTTTCACACTCATTTTGAACTCTCACAAAGGAGCTCTGTAAAGGATGAGGAGCTGTCAGAGCAGTTTGTATTAAAGATGCAGTAAAGATAAAACATCCACTGGATAAGTTTGGTGTATCTCTCACCAGGATAATCAACACTGGAAGGCAGATGCTGTCAGCTAATGGAGCCTGACAGGCTGAGCAACCAGAGACATTACTCAGACCGAGGATGTGTAATTAAACCATAAAGTGTACCCTGACGTGGCTGCTGGGGAGTAATCATGGGCCTCAGGGGGATGAAAAGTCATAAAGTTATGAGCAGCAGCACCTGAGAGGTGCAATTATGGAGGAAATCACAGTGTTTGTTATTCTTCTGGTTAGCCTGGCACTGGTGGACCTGGGTAGTGCCCTCCAAACTGGTCCCATGAGGAGGGAGACTTCCACCCCTGCCTCTTGGCATTCCCTTGAGCCCACCACTATCCCCAGGCTGCCCCATGGCACATGGCCTCGGGTGGAGGCTGCTGCGAGACTCAAAAAACACAGGCTCAGGCTGCACCCTGCAGAAACCACTCAGAGATCCCTTGTGGGGATGCTGCAGGATTGAAAAAGCATTGGCTTGGGCTGCACCCCACAGGAACCTCTCAGAGATCCCTCACGGGGGCTGCAAACCCTCTGCAGCACTCGCAGCCCCTCACAGAGCTACTGCTTGCTGCCCTTGCTCGGAGGCAGAAATTCTCATTTCATGGTTATCACCTGACAGTTTCTTCTGGGAGTCTATCTGTGTAATTAAGAGAGTTTCTCAATAACTTCCAGTCACTCCACACACATAAAGCAAACAGCTGGAGGGCTGCGAAGCAACACTGTGCAAAGGTGACTGCGTGGCCATGGCACACGTCTGCCCTATCTCTGCAATGGTTTTCTTCACCCCTGGCAGATTCAATCCCCACAGCAGGTGGAAGGGGGTGTTGGAGCACACCAGGCCCCCAGCTCACTGTGCATGGGGCAGGTCTCTGTGTTAGGGTAGCCTGTTCCCTGTCCTGCTGAGTACAGTGGGGAGAAAAGTGGGGGAAAAAAAAGCATCTGTGAAAGTCAGGCTAAAAGCAGGATGCAGTTTAACCCACCCTCTGGTACATCTGCAACTGAAGGCAAGAAATCTGGTGTCAACTGGACAACAAACAACAAAACCACAAAACAACAGGTTGGATGTGAGGAGACCCCACCAGCATGCCTGAAAGTCTGTTGGGTCCAGGGTCACTAGAACTTTTCTGGGGTCATTCATAGGGGAACCCCTCTGGTGAAAGGAGCTAAGAGCAAACCTGCTCCTTTATTGGGTTGACAAAAGATATACAAATCTAAAGAAAGAGGATTTATCTTACTACTTTACTTTTACTATTATATAGAGAAAGAGACCCATGGTGCTGAGGAGGGAGAGGGAGCCATGGAAACTTGAGTACTAGAGGAAGACGTTGGATCAAAGGTAATGGAGCAAACAGTTATGTGTGTGAGGATGAGCTGTCCTCACCAAATCTTCAGAGCTTCATTTTTAAAACTATTCCAAAGCAAGCTGTGGTGTTACAATTCTAGCATTCATTGTTCAGCACTGTCTAGGCTTTAACAGATCCCATGGCAGCATGGGAAGATGGGGAACTGTAGTGAGTTGAGTGACACAGACCCTTGATGCAATGCAGAAGGGAACTTCAGCAAATTTTCAATAACTAAGGTAACAGTGACAGTAACTGTGTGTGTTGGCTGAACTGCTAACCTCATAACACTTGGGATATATATGAAGTCATTATTTCCTCACACAAAATATATTGTGAATAATGAATGTCATGAAAAAAACTAGGAGAGCAAGGGTAAAAAGGCTGAGGTGGGTAGCTCACATTAGAGCAGGGTGCTGTTTTCACTGTGTCACAGCTCAGCTGGTTTCTTGCAGCCCAGTCTTTCCCAAGGGCATTGTAGCACGGTCACTTTTATGGACTTATGCTTAAATGGAACAGTTTGGCCTTCAGATGCAACAATAGCTTACGTGCAAGACTCCCTAAAAGCACAGGTCCCTGGAGAGGAACATGAGGATGTCTACAGGAATGAGCTGGCTGTGGCCTGAAGTGACGGAGCAGATTTGTGTAATCCCATATAGAACAAAGCAAGGAGTTAATAATTTTCCAGGCAGCACTTCAAATTGGATCGCTAGGGATGTCTGTGAGGATTCCAAAAGAAATGTTCCTGATGGTCATTAATGTGTTCCCAGTGACGTACAAGATGCACATGAACACAAACACGCGCACAAGCAAAACAGAAGCTGGCCTGGAAAAAGCCCAGCTTGTGTGCAAAGGTGCACTAACAGTAAATTTCATCACAAGGGACTCATTCATTTCCAGGACAAGTAATGACTCCCACTGCCCTTCCACGTGTGCTCCCAGCAAAGGGTGAGGGAGCTGGATGCAGGGCATGTGTATAGCCCAGCTTCCACCCTTGAAAACTCCAAGGGGCCACGCTCTGTTTCCATAACACTTTTTACATGCTTACTTTTATGGGTCTCTTGATGACAATCTAAATCCTGCCTGTTCTTCAATAAACCATTAATCTTCCAGATAGAGTTCAGGGAAGTTGCTGTGTAGCAATAAAGTACATGTTTCCAGAGCCCAGAGGGAACAAAAAGGGGAAAAAAAGTGAAAAGGAGCAACATTGTTTTTGAAAGACAACTTCCTGACTTGGAGAGATTGGGGGACCATGCAGGATTGTCTCCCCAAATCCTACCTAGGGCCTGTCCCTCCCCTCACCAAAGCTTGATGTCTCTTTGACTAACCTGTGAGAAGATCCACCCTCCAACAGCAGCGTCAGCATAAGGAAGGGACTGGTGACCCTCTGTACCTTCCTCCCTGATGGCCCAGGAGCCTTTGTGAGAGCTGCCAGGTGGGACTGTGCTTTGGTGAGCAGATACCAGCTGGGGAGAGTCAGTGATCATTACTGCTCCTCCTAGACCTGACTTGGAAGTCAGTGGGGAGAGGGCTCCACCATTTCCCCACCAGTTGGTGACTTCAGTAGCCAACTCACATCACCCACTTTATAGACTTATAGCTGCTTTTGCAGATTGAAGTGTAAAATGTCTCCTCTTTGTCTTCAAACTACTTCCTTTGCTGTGATGAAGGAACCAGTCGTAGAGGGCCAGTGGTGCAAAAGGCATCAAGTCCCCACACCAGCCCTGTCCTGGGTTTGCATTTGAACTGGTGACCCACAGTAAAAGTTACAAATTCTGTGCCCCTCTTTATAGCAGGAAAAATTAACAGAATCCCTTGTGCTTCCAGGCCCCTATAAAATTGATGGTAACCATATGTCAGTGTGTGTAGCTGTTAGGAAAGCACGTACTGCATTACTCAAAAGAGATGGTAGCAGTCAGCATGAGAAAATGCCAAGGAAAAGAAAATAATCATGTTCAACCAAACTTAAGTGCCTTAAGCTATGTCTTGTATGCAGGAAAGAAAATGAAGACAAGGCTAGGCCTAAAAAAATAATTTCATTGAGCTATAGGACTGTAAAAAAAACAACAGTAAGGGGAGAAAAATAGGCACATCAGGAACACTCATACAGATAGAATTACAATTATTGGATTCTCCTTGTTCAAACTGACACAGCCCTCAACAGAAAAATGAGGGACAATTCACTGTCTGTCTAGACATCATAAATAAATACAAAGATTCTAGGAGTCTACTACTGTTACTCTAATCTCCTGGGTCTCTGATCCTTCCCTTCCACACATGTATCTCACAAATATTCCTATACAGGACACTTTTAATCCCAAAGTTCTGCCTATTCCATAAGAATGTTACGTTCTCTTCTTTTCATATGATTATGATGTTCTTGTAATTCCTGATGATAGTACTTTGCAGGGCAAACTAAAAGTCATGGAAGAGAACATGACAAAATGAATCTTGGGATATACTGAATGTTCTTCGTGAGGTTTTTTACAAAAGTAATGCATAACTCAGTGTGTAAATAACCACACAAACACTAAGTATAGTATCTATAAACCACCTGAAGCAATAAAAGCCCTGTGCAGCCATCTCTAAGGCAGAATTTTTTTTGCCACTGCAGCATGATGAAGGTTAGCCCTGTCAGCAGCCACTTGCACCTCCCTGAAGAAGCGAGCTGCATGGTACTTTTAATCTGGTCTTTCGTTTTGATAAATAAAGGAGAAAAAAATCTTTAGAATGAGCATCCATCTGACATACACATCCTGGCCAAAGAGCAGCTAATTAGATATGGCACTGAGTAAATAGACCCCCGAGCAACAGAATGTGATAGAGCTTGTGCTGCTGTTTCCTTGGGTAGAGGCACAATGAGCAATTCCTCAGTAAATGCAAGTGGGTGCTACCATCACATCACCTATGGGCCTCACTGCTGTTTTTTAGATAACACCCTTCTAACCAAAGTCAACATCACCTTTTGGTGTAAAATCCTGTGCAACCGATGAAAATTAACACGTGCACACACCAATCCCCAGAATTTCCCTAGTGCTCTCATACAGTGCTGTGTTTGGAAAGTCACATCTGGAGAAATGTCCCCATGGTGCTTTGGCTTTCAGCAGTCCCAGCAGAACTCTGTGCTTCTACAAGTGTCAAGAGTTTTCCCTGTTTACCAGTATGGCAGCACCACAATGCTAGCAGGTTGGAAAGCAATTACTGACACTCAATGGCCTGCTGTTGCTGATAGGATCAGCAATAGAAATGGGTCATTTTGTAGCATCAGGTATTTGTAAGAAAAACGATGGGATGTATGTTTCATTAGGGCCTTGAAAAAGGCACCACTGGGGTTTGTCTCTAGTGTTCCAGGGCAGTCTGTCTGCTGCTACATCTCTCCATACCTTTTTGATAAAAAATAGTGGTAGCAGCAGTTTTTCTCTTTCTTACAGGAAACCTTGCTTGATCAGTTTCTCATGTTCTGAGGAAAGAGGAAGGGGATGTACATCCTAAGACGTGAATGGTTTACATTTTCTCCTGAAGAGAAGGAAAGACTGGTCTTTTGTGTACTGTCCATGGTGGAATTGAAAATCACTTATGTGTCTCACATCCTCTCACCTGCACTAGTCAGCTAATGTTTTCATTGCTAGGATGAGACACAGCTGACCAGCCCCACAGCAGGCTTGTTCCAGCATTCATAGGTGAGCTTCAGGGACTGGAGGCATCACATGTTGGTCCCATCTAAACAGCTGGAGTTCACACCAGAGGAAGTTCTTTAATTTTCTGGTTCCTTCTTGAAGTACAAACAACTCATCTGCCTTTTCTCACTTTGCGTCACTGCTCAGCACTCTGAAATTCTCACTGTAGTTATTCTCACATTAGCCTTAGGCAGCAAAGATGTGCTCTTCTTTACAGTTTATAAATGAGAATCTTAGCCAAAGCAAGTAATTTTCCAGAGTACCACAATGAACCTGGAGCTGAAGGTGGAATCGAACTTAGTCTCCCACATCCCAGAATGACTGCCCTGCTCACCAGCTCTCAACCAAGAAAAAAGGTCCTGTTACAAGGCTTCTGTTAACCTGAGGGGGGATGAGCTGAAATATTCCAAATGGCTACTCTCACATCTAATAGTATTAAGGAGGGAAAAAAAAAATTGTTATTCCTCGGTGGGCAAATGCTTTGCATTTATACCGTACCTTTCACCTGAGTTTCACAAACATTTCATGTCTATCAGGAACATATCATATTCATATAGACAGCAATATAAGTATCATCATCTGATAATCAAGTGAAGCACCAAACAGTTAAACAGATTTCCAGGGAAGAGAGCTGGGAACACAGCCTGCAATGCATCATTGAATAGCCTTTATTATCCTCCTTTTAGTTGCTTCTTTGAGTGTCAAAAGCCTCAGGCTAATCTGGCCTAACACAAACTAGTACTCTACCCAAACTAAAACAAAACAAAATTAAGTTTCGAGCAACTCCGGTGCTCATTGATTTTCTATTATTTTTCATTTTCTTGCCTAGTTGAGCTGGTTACAGAAGTGTCAATGCACTAAGAAGGTGGCTCATCTTGCATCTATTTTTGGCTGTACGCAGCAGGAACTGCAGAAACATGTGAAAATGGAAAGAATACAAAACCAAATTGACAAATACACAGAGGCAAATATGATCATTGCATAGAAAAAATCAGCCTAAACAATTTTATTGACTTTTATACCTCTTAGATACAGGCCTGGTATTTTCAACTGTGAACTCAGGAAGAAATCATCTTCCCACTAGAACAAGGTCCAAAAAGATCAAGATGTGACTGCAGTAGGTCAACAACCATAGGTGAGTGTGGTCTAGTGTTGATATAATTGCACCTGGTGCAACCAAATATTCTGTGCTGTGCCCCATTTTAAGCATCTCTGAGAATGTTCATCTATCGCATGGCGGGGACTCCTTCCAACTTTAAAATTTTTAGATAAAAATCAAAGGCAGGTGGTTTAATCTCTTGGTTGAAACAGCTGTTATAAAAGCACGGACTTCACTGGGGACCTGTGTGCTCCTTGTCCTCAGGCAGTAGATACATCCTTGTCCAGTATCATGCACTGAGGACCTAGAAACAGAAATGACTGTTAGAGTTTATGTTTCCTTCTTTTCCGACTCTTTGAGAATTGATTGATTCTTCGAGTAAATGTGGGTGAATTTCTGAGAAATGGACAGATCCAGGGGAACTCACTGTGAGAGGGCCAAGCTGGGGAGAGAAGTTTTGCAATGAGTTGTAACACGAGGCTCCTGGCCTTACTTACCACCATCTCTGGTCCTGGAAAAGTGGATTTTGTCATTAACCTTTCTTCTCTGGCTAACCTTTTCCCTGGACCAGAGCATAGCAGTTCTGCATTTCCACTTCAATTATTCAGCAGGTTCAGGCTGTTGAATGAGTAACCTCACAGGTATGTCTGTACATGACCCACTGGTAGGATTTAGGACAGCTACTACTAGTGTGGTAATCTTGAGAGCTGGCACTTTCATTTGCAGTAGATCCTGGGGCCAAACCGTGTACACATGACACATGTGGCCATCTTTTCCTCTTCTGTCAAAGGGGTTATGTATTAACCATTCCAACAAACATATGAGGTATAGCACTGCCAAGAAGTGGAAGCCTAACTGCTCTGTTCTTTTAAGAAAGAATGCATTCGTAAAAACAGAAATCGTCTCCATTCAAATTACAGTCAATTATCATTGCCTTCAAGTGAAGATCTATTAGCTCTGAATCTAATTTAACGCAGTTACTGAAGCACACTGGAAATGTCATTTATTTTTGAAAAAAAAAGAAAACTCTTACCTTTTATTCCTTAGCAGTCAGAAAGATTTTGAAACAAGATTAGTGGGGGCAATTTTCTTCCTTCCATATGTACCTTTTGGATTAACAATGCTTCTTTTATTTTGGAATAATAGATACCGGGCAGTCTTCAGTCACTGGCTGTCTTCAAGGCATCATTACATTTACTTGCACATGCAATTAACTTTTATATGTAAACTATATTTTTGCTTTTTTTTTCCCCTGGTGCCATCAAAATACTAATTTGAACAAAGACAAATGCCTCAGGACAAAGGCAAATACACATAAAACTATACACATGCTTTCTCAAACACCACAGCCCAAGGATAGCTTAATCATAGCTTACAAGAAGGTGGCCACATTTTTGTGCTTACTAGCTCACTTCAAGTGTAAACAGATCCCAAAGCACACAGTGTTTCCCTTTATAGCAGCTCAATTTCATGCAAGAAACCACTGGAATAAGGGAGCTTTTTGATCCATAAAGCAGAGCTGTAAGTTAGATTTTGTTCCGTTCTTCCTTCTTATCACCAGTGCTGTCAGAAGTATCTTGATTCATTTGCTTGGCAATGGAAACACTGAAACACTGAGACAGCAGCATGGGTAAACGTGGAAGATGCAAATTACTGACTGACCCGCTATTCCAGGACACTGTGGGTGTCCTGGGAGATTGCATTGCTGGAGGGAAACACGGTCTTGCTGATGGGCAGCTTTAGGTCCACAGAAACTTGTGACCAGGCCCTAGAATTATTGAATAGGGATTGAGCGAAGGGAGCAGAGCATAGTAGAGCAGGTTTGTAGGAAAGCAAGCAGATATAACCTTCTAGCAATCTGACTTTTGAAACAACCTCAAATTACCCCGTGCAAGCAGGCTTTAGTCAGTGCTGTACAAAGCCTGACAGATTTAGGAAAGTGCAAAGTTGCCTCCAAACATTTACCCTCTGCATTGGGAGCCAGAATTCCAAAACCTCCCCTATGTGTAATGCTGGAAATGACAAAGCAGCAGTGAGATCCAGGGTCAGAGCTTGTGACAAAGCCAGCTACGTACCATGGCCAAGCAGTGGAAATCCAGTGGGACTAGAGACCTCTATCAAATACTTGTCCATAAGCTCAACCCCAGCCCACATGATTTGCTACAATGCAAATCTAAACTCAAAACTCAAAATGCAGACTTTTCCAGAGGCTGAATAGGCAATACAAGTTTCTGTAGCAGCTTGTGGGTTTTGCCAGCCTCCCAAGTGTCTTACCAGCACCCCCAGCTCTTCTCAGGATGGTATCCCTGTGGCCCTGCCTGCACACACTCAGGCACTGGGCGTGCTGCCCAGTGCCCTGACAGGGACCAAACAGATCCAACAGAGCCAGCAGGGACCAAAGGTGGGATCTGGAGCACCTGGCTCAGCTTTGTGGGCAGCCCACAATGCTGCAGTACTGTAAAACACAAGGAATAATTTAAAAAAGAGGCTAAGGAAAGGATCCTGTAGGAATTGTACCCAGTCTCATTACTGGAAATCTATTTAACGTAGTGAACAAACATGGAGACTTTTCCAGGAAACGTGTTTCTTTATTTAAATAAAATTAGTGCCAATAGAAACAATAAACTTTAAATACATGAGACAATTATATACAACTCAACGTTAGGAATTATATACACCAGTTTTTTACAGATACAAATACATTTATACCAAAAGTAAAGGACGAAGGAGAAAGCAATGGAAAATGTGACAACTTGCGCATGTCAGTCTCATTTGGAAAGTTTCAGGATTCAAGTGATTCCAGGCAAAGTGCCAAACTTAATTTGGCTTCTTTCAAACTTAAAACAGCCCCTTTTAGAGTAAATCTACCAAAAAGCTTTATAAGGTCTGATCCAAAGTTCACTGAAGTCGACGGAAAAACTCCCACTGCCTTCAGTCTGCCCCGAATCAGGCCCTTTCTGAGTACAATGGAGCATTTGTTCTGCTGTGGTTAGAGAGAAACAGCGATCCCTGATCCCTCAGCATCCTACATCACATTAACCCTCTGAGCCCAACGCAGGCTTCGCCCTTCCCAACAGCAGGAACAGCAGACTCTGGCTTCAGTTCATTTCTGTTGTTCAGTATTCATGTTTTTCAAGCTGTCTCTCTAGCTCTAATGCCAGTGGATAAATCACAGAGCTATTTTAGTGCAGGAAATACGTGGAGACGTTTTGCAAGTATTTTGCTGTGCAATGCTTTAGATTCAGGCTCTTCAGCCCTCATGCTTTAAAAGTAATCAAAACACTGTAATAAGTTATCATAAAATAAAAGGTATGATTGAAGTATTCGTTTTTTACTAATTTTTTCTTCTTTTAAAAGTGCAATAATTTAGTAACAAATTTCATGAACATTTGAAAAATGCCACAGTACCATTAAACTGGGGGGGGGGAAGTTTGTGGTGGTTTTAAAAACTAGTTGCTAATAGCTTTATAGAAATGCATGTGTCACATGCAAGCTGATTAAAAAAAAAAAAAAAGATGTAATGCAACACTTACCTACACTGGCTTAAATACAGCAGAAATTCTAGATTCTTTAATGATGTAAATGAGTACAGTTTTACTGACCTCAAATGGAGAATTTACCTCCAACAGAGAAGCATGAAATCTTGTTCCTGTCCCTGATTCAACTGATGACTTCAGTGGGACCAGGAATTCACCCTTGCTAGGTTAAATTCTGTTTGGAATTCCACCTATTTTTCAAGGGGGCGTAACAGAGCAGCATTTGTTCAAGCTTTTCTACATCCTACAGCCTGTAACAAAGATCTTTTAACATCTTCTTTAACTTACAGATCTTTGGTTTTAGTGACCAAACGTACATATCTTAAAAAAAATGTAAAAGCAAAAAACAAAATCACTTTTCCTACCAGTAGCTCAGTCACAGGCTGGATTGCAGCAGAAGGTGGTGAACCTGACCCAGCCAGTACAGGTATAACTTAAGCAAAGACAGATATAAGTGGCTTGGATCTGAAACTGGGCTAGAAATTTAGTGTCTTTTTTTTTCCTCTCGTCTTTCATTCTTTCTGTGCCTAAAGTCATTCTCCAGCCATGATGCAATCTCCCTTCTAGTACAGCATCAACAAGTTTTCAGCTTTTAAGGCCTCATTGGGCAAATCTGCTGTTGGCTGTAGTTTGTCATAAGAAAAGCACAGTAAAAGTACTTCTAGTCTATCACAATTTCATGCGAATGAGCATTACCCATCGTCTTTAAGAGCCAGGTACTTGCATTAGGGTAACTTCCCTAAACATTTCCCAGATATTTACAGAATTCTGAAAAATACAGAGACATGCCAGTAATAATTACCTCGTTAGAAAATACATATATATTGTCCTTGTTCTTAGCTCTCATAGTTAAACATAATAATGGAAAAATTAAGCAACCCAATTATGTGCAAGTTACACTTTGGAGTTGGGTACCACTGCTTCCTTATCCTGCCAGCTCCCAGGAACACCTTGAGCCCAGGGGCACGGATACCTGTTCAGAGTTCATTGGAGAGCAGAAAAGTAGAGCCACAAATTCTTAGTGGGAGCTCCACCCATGCTTTGACAGCTGACCAAGGCAGCCCTGCAAGTGCTAGGAATTCTTATGGATGTTTTCCACAGATCCCTCGCTGCTCTCATTGAGGAGCGTTTCTGACACCTCCCCTGGTTCAGTATCCAGCACTTCTTCCTGGATGGTGAAGTGCACATCTGGGGAGGAGGATTCAGAGCTCACACTGCTTCCTTCCATCGAGCAGATGGCACAGGACAGGGATGGCACCATGCTCTCCTGCAGCATGTTCAGCATCATGGGGATCTGGACAGATTTCACCCCTGCTACAGTTGGTAGAGGCTTTACAGCTTCCCCCCATTCTCTCTCTTCATCTTTGTAGAGCAGAAGCAAATTGGATGACTTCTCTTTTCTTTTGGATTTCATGTAGCCAAGCATTATCCCTACCAGGAAGATCCCATAGAAGGACATGACGATCAGAATGTAAAAGTACTCATTGCTGTTGTTCTCTGTGCTGCGGGATTCAGCATCAAGCATGGCTTGGGTCACATTTGCATGGTCCATCTTCAGCATGGAAAGTGTTTTACCACAGCTAAAGCCTGGAGGAGAATGTGTATGGAAATGTAAGGAAAGACGTAAAAGAAATATCGAAAAAAAGATCACTCCAAACTCTTCCTCACTACTCATAATTTGTAAACTTGCAAACCCCACACCTGATTGAAGCTCATACTCTATCCTACCTTTGCATTACTATTGTAAGTAAATGAACGCCTATTCAGATACAGAAAACATTGGAGCAAAGAAAAACATAATATTAAATTATCATGAGTTCTATGCTGAATTATAAAACCCCCAATCCACACGGTTAAAAAAAGAAAACTATACAGAAATACTCTACTAGGTACTTAAACACAGTTTTGTGTTACTTGACCATGTTTCCATGGTGGGGGAAAGTTAGAAGTATTATTTTGTTCAATGATGCAGGAAAAAATAATCAAAAAGCAACTTACTTTGGTATGCAAATAATTCCTCCTTTTGCAAAGCTCAAGAGACCTTTCCTCTACCAAATGCCGAGTGTTCTGAAAACTTTCCTCTGCTGCAGTTGGAATAAATAGCTCTCAAGAAATGTTTCATCACGTGTTTTAGAGGCACAGTTTATAATAGTTTTGTGTTGGAGTCAACAGATGAACTTGAAGGATTGCAGTTCAACCCACTGAACTCTTAACAGCTGTGAAAAGAAAAAGAGTTGGGAATTCAGATTTTACTCTTTCCTCACCAGTTCAGCACTGGCTCTTTCAGCTTGTGAATCTGTTCCTTTCACACCCCAATTGCTAAATCTGACCTGTTACCCAGAGAGTTGCTACACAGAATGGAAAACTTCCAGACCATTATTCTGTGTTTGTCATAACACATAGAAAAATATATAAATATGTGAATTTTATAGTAGACATTACCATGTTATTTACAAGCCTGCTATACATGGTCTTCCCTGAAGAGATGGGTGAGGAAACAGGTTATTTTCTTCAGTCAGGATTAGTGACAAACCTTTACAAAGTCTATGTAAAACAAAGTGGTGACTTTCAACTCGTACTGCAGCTCCTCTTTGCTGCAAGGTATGAAGCTGGGGAGAACTGGGCGCTGGGCCTTGAGTGAGTTTTGGATGGAGGAGTGCTGGTGTCACTTAACTTTGGTTTTCAAAGCAGCACCTATGGGATCTGGGCTCCCCACATAAACAGTGGAAAGGTGCAGACTCCTCCAGGGAGCAACTTGGAGCTCCTGAAGTTCATAGTCCCCTTCTCCCACTGTTTATAGAAGCAGCCAAGAGTTACATGCTGTCTGCATGTAGTTTATGCCTAAACAGACCAGTTAACTACTAAGATAATGCAGATTTTAGTACGAAGAGACATTAGCAATTTCTGGGCAGAGGGATGCTCTGTGAGTGACTGCTGGAGGCTGCTGCAACTGGCTGCTGGACCGAGCAGGACACATCCCAGATGGCTGGGGAGGGCAGAGTTAGGTTGCAGTCTGGGTTACAGGGCCCACAGAGTTCCCAGTCATCAGCTCAGTGGTACAGGAGGCTCCGAGACCCGTATTCAACACGTAAGCAACAGTACAGGCCATGGGAAGAAGGAGGCCCAGCTTGCACCTTAGGGATTTCATTTCCTTATCCTCTCCATCCCCGTTCTTCACACACAAAGCCCAATTAGTCAGGCCCCACATGTGAATGTCACCCCTTCTGCAAAGCTTCAAGGATGTTTATGTAACAAAACACTCCACTTCCAGAAAGCAGTAGACTGGTGCTGGAGTTTCCCAACGGTAGGTCTGGGTGGTTTTTTTCCCCTGCAGTCACTTGTGGATTCTTTGCATAGACAGCAAATTCTTTTCCAAACTCTGCCCTCACAATCCCTCTGAGGTAGAGGCAGATAGGATTAACTTCTTTTCACACGTAGGAAAAGGCAAGAGAGAAAAGTTAAGCAACTTTAGATATAGTGAAGAATTCAAAAAAAGACAGAATTGTATCTGCACTGGGAACCAGCATTTTCCATATTTCTCTGAACGACTACACAAAGAAAGGAAAAAAATTACATTAGCCAGATTCCCTTCTCTGCACCTTAAAATAGAGAATCCTCTCTTTAGGATGTTGGTTTTATCTCCCTGTGCATTCCCATGTGATAGCTCAGGAGCTGTTGATGTTGGACTAACGTCTACTGGGATTTCATCTGACAAAATCTGTCTGCAGCACCAGCTTGCCAAGTCTGAATTCCTCTTCCCTGTTCCCGACAAATTACTGAGCAGGCAACAAGAGCATATCAACTGGTAGGCTAAAGCATAACCCAGAGCAAGTCTCTGGATTTTCTAGTTAACTTTGTGGAATTTTTATTTCTCAGTTCCATGTGATATTTGCTCCCCATTCAGCTCTGTAAATTTGTTTTTTGAAAAATTAAGGACATTGTGTCAGGTTTTATGCATAGCCTTTTGCACAAGGCTTTCCCAGAAAGGTGAGGAAGCAACGAGAATTGTTGGGTCAATGAAAATTGGCTTAGTACAAAGAGAAATCCTTTTTCTTTGCCCATGAAACCTTATGAAATCAGCTCAATAGTTGCTTGGTCCTGAGAACAAAACCACCTAAAGCATGTCCTGCTGCCTCCTTCCTTAGTGTCACATACAGGCCATCACTCACCCCCACAGGCACTGACACCCATGGCTCCCACCAGTGACCCAGCAGAGCAGGGGCAGGATCACCTTTTCTCCAGGTGCCTGCTGGTGCAAATAGAATCTCTTATTTGCTCCAAAACCTTATATTCTTCATGTAGGTGAAGCTCTGTACAAAATTACCAAGGGAAACTGAAGCACCCAACAGGAGCATGGGGAGACTGTTCAGGTACACGCATAGATTTATGCAATTTCCCCAAAGTTTAACTGAAAGATGACTGAATTGCATAATTCTTCGTAGTTATTACTGAAACCCCTTTGCAATTATGTTTACTTTGGCTAGCTGATGACAACATCTCTTCTCCATCTGTTAGCCCAGGATTCTGAAAAACAGTTTAATTTTAAAAAGGCCTGGAAGGAATCCCTGAGCCTTCTGTAGACATGAAGAGGAGGGATAGGAAGACAGTGGGAAATAACCACCTGAAAAACATGTCACTTGCTTGCTGATGCCATAAGTCAGTTTTCTCAAGCTGTACCCTGTAGAAACTATATTTTGGTCTGAAAACAAGACATTGAAAATTGGGGCTTTTAGTTTCGTGCTTCCAAATTACCTTGTTGCAAATTATATTGTAAAGCCATTGATCACAGCAAAAAGCTTGTTTAATTTGAAGCAATTTATTCTTTGGAGTTAAGCTTACTAGCTATTTACTTGTTGATGTTTCTTTCTTTTTTCCTTTCAGATCATTTTTTCCTCCAAACTTCAGAGAATTTTCCCTGAAATTTCACTTAGAGATCTCTTATGCTTTCAGCAATTGCCTATGTGTTCCTCTTCATCTTCTTAGCACCAATCCCAAACAAGGCTACAACATTTAAAAATAATCCTCACACTGTTGCTTCCACCTTCAATATTCCCCCTCTGGAAAACATTCAGACCAACAAAGCAGAGCAACAGCCAGGCACTCCAAGGATGAAAAGGTCGCAACATAGTTGTTGATGCCAAATTTTTTTTCTCAAGGTCTCTGTCTCCTAGAGAGCCTTTTGTGGCAGCAACCTCCGTCACCAAAGGACGCAAACGTTGAGGCTTGAGGCATCCCATGGGGCAGGAATTCTTTACAACATGGCTTAAGGGATCATATAATGTGAGCCCTTTCTCCAAATAAAAATTTGAAGACAGTCAGAAAACTGAACAAAGACAGAATCCATTATGAAGACATCATGAAACCTCCTTAGAGACATAGATGACTCTGCAGGCTGCCATGGAAAACATATGCCTAACCCCTCATTACAGACATAATCCATGGTCTGATGCTGCATTTATCTTTCTTTTCGCAGTTAGTGAGTTAATAAGACTAAAGACACAAGACAATTGTTAAAGGGCAAGCTCTTATGGGAAGCTGAGCCTGCTTGAAAAGTGTCTGCTAACAGTGTCACTCAAAAGAGTACCCAAGCATGTGCATTTTTGGAGTCATCATCTGAAAACCTGAAAAAAAAAATGAAAACAGAAATAGGAAGGACAGGAGAGTTGGATTTTTTCTTCCTGCATGTGAACCTTTAATGGAAGTAATATTCAAGAATTTACCACTAGGAAGAAAAAGGTGAGAGAGTTTTGGCATGCAAATATGGACTTAGTTATGATTTAGACCTTTGAGCCACTACAGTTAGAAAAGGACAGCAAAGACAATCAATATTTTTCACTCACCTATATTGCTTCAATTGAAGTAAAATTAGAGATCAAGAGCTGGGTTTGACACCATAAAGGAAGATGTGGTAAAATGGATGTTTGTGCCCTTGATCTGGTCTTGCATTTGAAGACCTGCCATGCTGAGATGTATAAACTGACTTTCAGTCCTGCTGCAAAACACACACCTCACTGAGGACGTGATCCAAGGCCCCTTAAAGTTAGTGGCAGTGTCTCTCCTAAAACAAACATCAACACCCATTCCTTTCAAGTTCTTCGCAACTCGGAAACAATTTTCAGTGAAGCTTGTGAGTGTTCAAAGCTAGTCCAAAAGCAGCAAGCAAGTCATACACTCATTCCCAGAGCAGGGAATGAGTAGCAGCCTGACACAAGGCAGTGCTTTCTCGCTAACAAGCCCACTTACAGTATGAAATTTATGTGCTTTATGGTTTGCTCCTAATGCTTCTATGCCTTACCAGTTCACCCACTTGTGAAATTAACCTAATAATTCCTACAAATTACTTGTGCTGGGAGGTACAGCATGGCAACACACTGGCAGATCACTACCTGAAAAGGTAAGAACCATAGTGCCTGTAAGCACAATGGTTGGGCTGGCATCTGCTCTAGGTTCAGGGTCATTTTCCATCATTCTTACTTATTTTTCATACTGCAGAAACAGATGATGTTCTTTATAAATTTGACACAAGCAATTTCTAGAGGAAGATGGCAATTTCCTCAGTGTCATCCATAATAAACTGTGTTACCATCTGGACACCAAATGGAAGTAACGGTCCGACCTGTTAGTAACTGCAAAAACTTAGCAAAATGCTACAGCTCTGCCTTGCCACCTTACAGTCTTCACTGGAGAAAATATGCAAATATAATTCCAGAAGATGTATGCATCAGCCTGCTCTCCAACAGCACAGTTTAGTTTGCTTTAATTATAATTTTACTTAAGCTTCATAGCAGATCCCCATTCATGAAACTTGAAGTTTCTCAGATGTTCCCTGCACCCAGACCAATGAAAAAAAAATTTTAATCAATAGTATCAAATACAGAGTTCAGAAGCATCTCACAGCTGTGGTGACCATCTGCACTCCTGCTCTGAACTCTAGCAGTGGCAAGAGATTTCCCAGAAGCCATGTCTAGAGTGTGCAATTGCCCTCCAACCACATAACAAAGATCTGTAAGGCAAATTCATTTCTGATCCTGAGAGATGATAAGAAACAGAAAATCCCAGTGATATCTGTAATAAGAGTTTACACTAAATTCAGCAGTTACTGTAAAGCATTTATTGTGGGAGTTTTGGATGGGCTTTTCTTTTCAACCTCTAAACTGTTTCGGAAAGCTAGGAGTGACTGGAAACAAGTAAAATGGAAACAGGTAACTCTCATGATATCAACAACAAGAAATTACATTTTAAAAGAATAGACTCTTCAGTGGCTGATATGAGAATCTAAGTCCAAAGTCATCACAGTCTCAATTCTCTTTCCCGTAGCTAAAACAGATTACAAAGTTATTTTACGAATATATATTTCTATGCAATAAAATGAAACATACTTTATATTACCTTACCTTTTTCCTTTGAGGTGCCATGGAGGATGTAGGGATGTTTGATTTGAAAATGTATTTTCTTTTCTTTTGTCTGTATTTTTCTTTTCCCAAATACAATTATCCGTTGGATGCACTACCTTTGAAAACAAAATAAACTCAAAGCTTGCTTTGCTCTTAGACTCAAATGCATTGTATGCAATCAACTGTGTTCAACATTATTGCCTTCTATTTAGATTTAAACCAGAAAGCAACATACTAAATATTAGATGCCACAAAAGAAAAAAATCAAGAATCTTTACATTTGTTTAGTAGTGTTTAGAAGAAATTCACTGACAAATCCAAACACATGATTCTGTTTCTTCAGCAAAGAGACTGCTGGCTATGCAGAAGCCCAGAATGGTTCAGTCCTTTTGCTTTGAGCTTTTTTGAAACTGATATTTAGAATCCAAGAAGAACAGGGGAGCAGGGTGCTCTCTCATTAAATATACAGGGCAAGGTTCACAACCCAGCAACTCTGCTTGCCCAGGCTCAGAGGTGCAGCAGTTCTCAAATTTGATCACACTTCACAAAATTTGAGAAGAAAAACAAACAGACAAAAATTTAAGCACTGGGGAAACCAGACTCTGAAATCAAGGAGACAGCTGTTGCTTAGTCCTACTAAACCACAGCATTGTGGTTTTAATTTTCATACATCAAAAAATGGTAACGATACCAACATTTAGTAATGCAAGTTCTACCTCCACCATATCCAGCAGGATTCTAGTGAGTGTTAGGAATACAACCACCAATATAAAGCAAGGTACCAGTCTGGCTTCCTGCATGGTCTGTGTCTACTTTTCTGCCTTGAGATTAAAGTACCCACCAGTATAAAAGCTTCATATTAAGTTCTAACACTGCTCTTGAGGACACAGTGTTCAAAAGAGACTGAAAAAAGAGAGAGAGATCATGATGGCATTTACTACAAAAACAATTTGCAACAGCATATGATAAAGACTACAACTCAAGTGTCACAGTGATCTCCCATCCTTCCGAGGACAGGTCACATGCAGAGGGAGATTCATTCTCCTCTCCCAGAAATAGGTGTAGAGCATAGATGAAAGGGACAGAGAGTGCTATTATAGTGACACACATCCAGCCCAGCTGAAGTCAGAGCACTTGCAAGGCCTTAGAGGAACAACCACATTTCATTATGATTTTTTCCAATCCCGCAATATTTGTTCACAAAGCAGTAGCCCATCCTGTTTCGCAGCCATGTTATCATAGCATCCCAGGTCACTGTGACCTTCAGCACATGTGGGATCTTCACTTTCACATGGATACCAGATGTTGAGCCCTCTCCCCCCTTCTGATGTTCAAGGCCCTCAGGCTTTTGTACAACATCAGGCACTCAGCATCATGTGCTTTTGCAACGCTCCCTTTGAGTTTTAGTTGTGAAACCTTCACGTTTACTGTAGCTGTTACAGCAAACATCACACTCCATTAATTTCAGCTCTCAACCCTGTTGACCTGAATCTTCACGGAATTGCAAATGCAGTTGAGATATCATCACTGCTGTTTTCTAAAGCAGTCCCCTTTCAAGCTGAAGCAACTAAGAAAGCACTTCAGTTTGATCTATTACATCTTGGCATCTGTTGACTGTATTCACTTTTAGAGCATAAAATACTCAGAACAGCTATTTGTATTCTTATTCTGAAAGTCTGCTTTGGAAACAAAACACAAGGCATAAAATAGCAATATAGGGTGTAAATAGCATCTATTGGATGAACCCCAGGTGTGCACCAAAGAGGACAGAAGGTATGCAAAAGAGGCAGCAACAGCACATGCATCCTCTCCAAAGGGAGGGATTCTTGCAAGGCAAAGGAGGGAAAGCAGGAAGCTGCAATTTCCGAAATGTGAGGCTGAACTCCCAGTCTCAAAATATGAACCCGTCTGGAGTTTGCCTTTGTTTCCTGTAAGGTCTGGATTTCCCTATAAGTGCCTAGATGCAAGAATTTGGGATGATTCCTGAAAATGAGCTGAGATCTTTTCCTGTATTGTTTTATTTTTGTATTGGTCTGCAGAGCCACAGCTGTGAGCACATAGACAAGGTGTCCCTAAATGTTTAACGTAGAGAATGGGTTGTAAGCAATTCAGGGTCGTGTCAGCTTTAACAGGACAGGATTTCTTTCTTCTCTGAAAATAGAAGAAAGTTAGAAAAAATTTCTTTTATTTAACACAAGCACTCATAATCCAGCCCTGCGTGGACAAATGATGGAGCTTGAATAACCTAATCCTCCATTACCAAGACCTTGGTTGATGTAATAGCCCTCTGAACCCTCCCATACCTCTTGCCTGAAAGACAATTCAAGAGTTCCAAGAGTCCTGGAAAAGCCCAAGGAGAAGCCCTCCTGACAATTCCTTCATCAATGCTGTGAACTGCCACCCTGCAGATTAGTTGCACCCAGTGGGTGTACGAGGCATCAAAATGAACAGACAAAATGTGCAGCCCTCTGGGAATCACTGCCATGTTCCACATGGGATCTGTGGCCACTTCACCCCATGGAAAACTGTCTCTGTCCCATGTGTTGAGCAGAAAGAGGGGAGAGAGCACACATCAACAGTCCAATAAGGTTGATCAAAGGAATCAAAATTAAATTCTCACATTATTTTTTAAAAAGTTATATCAATGAAAAGAAACATCACAACTCATAAATACCTACTTTAGGCAAGAGTGGCTTACTTGCAAATGATAGAAGTGGATGTACCAGAGTGGATGTATTTTTCAAAGACAGGGTTTTATATCTCAGTGGGAAGACATCATCCCTTCTTGAACAAATTTTGTTAAAGGAAAGACAACCATTGTTTTGATGGAATTATGCTTTTAGAACTTAGAGGAAAATACTCTCCTTTCTTGGCTGCTTGTAACATGAATAATCAGTCCAAAGTAAACAACATGTGGTCTTGTGTGGTCTTTTTTCTCTTCATATGAGGCTGGATTCTCACTTATTTCACTCAAATCTAGGAAGTGACAGGAAGTGGGGAGTTCTGTGCAGATACGGGAGACCCTGTGCTTTCCTAACAAGCTCTGGAAACACAGCATGTTTGGGAAAAAAAAAAATTATTGCTGTTGCAGATGGGAAATACAAAAAAATACATCCAAACACAGGGTGAACTAATACTCCTTTTAGTCACATAACTAAGGAATTCTGTGTAGCCATATTCACAATATTTCCTGAGCATTTGAGTCCTCAAGTGCCACTGAGTACTAATCGATTCTTAAACTAAAGCCTTAGAGGAGTTCCTGAAAGCAACATTACTGCTGTATTATTTGCAAATATAGCTCATGGTGTGTAGTGGTTGCTCACATAAATCATCCACTTAGGGCAGACCAACAGTGCTCTGGCAGGCAGAAAGGTTTATTGCAAAGGTTATTGCATTCCAGGTGAGGAATCCATTGGCTGCTTTCTTCGGCAGGGATCCCCAGGAATGATGACTGTTTAACACATTTGCTACCATTTGCACATCAATATGTGGGGTGGAACATTTGAGTAGGTCGCTCAAGCCCAGCACACCCTGCCTGCTCCCACCATGGTACAGGACACACAAACCACCATCAACTCAGCGTGTTTTCCAGCTGCTTGCTCTCTTTCCCTACTGCACAACTTCTCTCCCACATGACCCATCCACATCCCCGTCGCTCCAGCCCTTCCTCTGCACAGCCTTGACCTCCACCCTGCCAAGCCGTTCAGTTCAGCTCAGTCAAAACCCAGGAGAGGTTTGCTACCTCCAGCCACCTCATGGGACTTGACTGTCTCCCTCTGCCCCACAGGCTCAGCTTCATTCACCGTGTAGTGCAAAGGCAAGAGGACACAGGCTACTCCTGTAATTGAAATACTTAAACCGTGAACAGAAAATGCAAACTGGAATCTGCTGCTTTGGATACTGAGACTCGTGTGGTCCTTACCTACAACTCAGGGTTTGCCTCCTTCTGAATTACACCTCTGGACACCTCCTTCCATGACTCATCCCTCTCGTTTGATTTCTCCCAAGTTCTCTCATTTTCACAATCAATTTCCTTCAAAAAACAGGTTGCCAAAGCATCTCCTTCAAACCTCTCTAAAATACACCTGCTTGCCTGTAGGGGTAGGGCGGGAAGGGAGATAGAAGAGAGATTTTAAGAAGATGCTAAATAACACCTAAAGACAACAAAAAAATACTTTCATGCACATACATTACTCAGCACCACACATTCATATTACTTTTCCATATCCTCTGTGTCTTTTCTCTGACATTTCTGGTCATAAACATGTCATATCAAACCACATTGCTCTGTTTGTGGTAAGGCAGGACTGTGTCTGTCTGTGGCAAGATACCTTACATTTTTTATGAGCCCTGAAATAGCAATCACACCCCACACATTTGTGAAGTGTACTCACTGGGACAGCTCTGCAAAGTTCCAAGTGTTTTCCCAATGCCCCCCATCAAGGAAGAGCTGCCAAACCAGTTTTTCTCCCAAAAGATAAACTTCCTTTGCCACATCTCCCTGCGGGTGCAGCTCAGCACCTTTCCCACCACCAACACTGGGGCTGGTGCAATGCACATTCCAGGAATGTTTCCAGCTATAGTGCCTGTGCTTCTAAATCCTAAATCTCCTTTTTTCCCTAAACATTCAGCCATGGTTTAGTCAGATTTGATTTTTTTTTTTAAATAGTTGCTCATTCTCAAGCAGAGATGGGTGCATCTATTCTGGAAGATTCCCTGGCCAGCATCTTGTCGCCTGGTACATCTCAGACTAGAATTGGAGCACAAATCAAGAAAATATTCATCTAAATTCATTTGCATTTGTAAATAACAGATTAAATGAAAAAGTGGATGCAGATTTAATTGCTCTGGGTATAACAATCTCAACACTAGGATTAGCTAGCAGCATATACAAAAAGAACTACCAAAACCAAACTACAAACAAAATTAAAAAAACAGTTCTTTGGTATTAAGGAGTCTTGACAATTAAGCCTTATGATTTGCTGCTGAAACAACCAACACGTCTAAATACATCATTATTTTTTCCTAAACCCAAGAACTAACAAGATAAAACAAAATAAATTCCCATCTATGTTTTGGTCTATTATAAAGTTTTGGGGTTTTTTAAGTATCAAGCTGACCCTCTGAAAACTACTGCAGAACATAACTAAAAAGTAAACAGCACAAAATTGCCATGAAACTCAGCGATGAGCTGTGCCAGGGTTCAAGTTGGAGGCAACGAGGGTAGAACCAACTTGTTCTGGTCTCCTGCATGGTGTGGGGGTGAATAAAACAAAATTAACCTCTTCCAATCGTGTGAAGGATAAAAAGCAGCTGCAAAATTATTCAGAAGAGGGCACAGATTAGAAATCCCTGAGGATGCCATACCACTTTTTTGTGGTCGACTTTTCATTGTGCCCCACAACACAATATTTTTGTGACTACAAATCTGTCTCCTTTACAGCTGTTGTTGTAGAAGGTCTCACAATTTAATGTTGACTGGTCTCTGGTACATCTCTGCCATCAACTCCCTCTCAAACACAACTTACATGGACTGGCCCTTTTGTATTTGGCAAACCACCACAGGCTTCAACACATTGTACATAGGGAAGTTGTAACAGGCCCTAGCTCGTTGGAAATCTCAGTGTGGGGAAGTCTAGGTCATCACTAAAACACAAAGGTCTTTTAGGTTTTTTGCTGTTTGGTTCATGTCTTTTTTTTTTCCTCTTCATGAGTGGTTTCAGGATCTGATGAATCTCAAAAAGGAAAAAATAAAATAAAATACAGGCATTCCTTTGGATATCCAGTGCTCAGACACTTCAAATGAATTGCCCAGTGCCTTGCTGTAATTTAGCTCAGGAAAGCAGCCAATTTGCTGAATTAAAGACATTAGAAGTGTTAGAAGTAAAGTGAGCCGAGGCTTTGCCCCCTAATTTGTTAGCACTTTCATTTCATTTCTCTTATTTTACTCAACCCTTCATTTCAGAACTGGTCAAGTTACAACTACATTAGTTTCATTATCACATGGGAAAATCCACGTGCTAGACCAGTGCCACAGACTGCACTAGCACCCCTAAAAATAATAACTACAGCAGGAGTGAGCTGCACATCCCCAGCATGGGCCAGCATGGACTTCCCTGTCATCCCATGTTGCCATGGCTACAAGCAATGCTCAGGAACCAGTGCTGCACGGACATGAGATTGCCATGACACCCAGGCAAGCAGGAGGATGCACAGGGCAGGTAACACATTGAATTCTGGATGCCATCATTTTAATTAATAAGGGAATATAATGTACCAATTGCACACAGGTAATGCGTAATTCTGGGAGCATTTCTGTTAAATTAAATTTAGGAGAGGATTTAATCTAGCTCTCAAAACAAGTGGCAAAAATACAAGATCTTGTTAACAAAACAAATCACAGGCAAAAGATATTGGATTTCTACTATTATAACAACAAAGTGGGAACAATTAATATGCACTAAGCACAAGTAAAAACCAAATGAGGATCCCTTACACCTGCATTAACTACATACTACTTTCTAAAGATGAAACATGAAGGCTTCCTTCCCAGAAGGCAGTTATACTGCAAGGGAAACTGAGTAAGCAGCAAAATCCTCTGTACCAGGATTTTTAATACTGAAAATTTGTCTTTGACTGGGGGTGTTCAAAGCTCAGTCTGTGTGACCCACAGGCACCTTCAAGCAGGACCCATGTTATCAACTCCCCCCATTTAAGAAGATACTTAGCAGCACTCACACTGTTCAGCTGTTGCCAAGGCACCATCCACACTTCTGATTCCCCATTAGCATCAGCTGATAATCTTCTGCTGTTGGTTTTCAAAGCACCCTAGAAGGATTCAAGGTTGCTATAAGAAAACAGGGCAGGAATAAAAAGCTGCTTGCTCTTGCAAGCAGTCAAACAAGATTTAGCCCATGGCTTTTGCATGCCTCAGATAACCAGGAAACCAGGAAAATAAAATACTAAATCCATTACTTTAAATCTAATCATTTGAGGATCTGAGTTGTGATTTTTGAATTACAACTTGCTCAGAGTTAGCAAGAGCAATAAAACTAGAAGAGGCATGACCACAGGTTCCCTTGAGTGTTAAGCAAGCTCTCTCTCTGCTTATATCCACATCTGTGTCCCTCCTCCTCCCCTGGAAGCCCACAGCACAGCACCTACATTTCTCAGCTGCTTTCCCATTCTGTTCAAAACACAGATAATATGAGCAGAGGTTCAGGCAGGGGCACAGAATCCGTTCATCCTGAACAAAGTTTTGGGGAGCTGCATCCCAGGGCCAGAGCCAGTCAGTGGTGCTGCTCCTTGGCATGGACAAGATTAGAGGGACTGAAAAATTCCAGCCAGCCTGATCTCAGCCCATTAGTTCACTCTGAAACAGAAATGCTGTTATTTTTCACCCTGCTCTCCTTCCAGGATGCAATCACAGCACTTACGAAATGCTGCTGCTTCTGCAACGCCAAATCCACAGTGGGGAAATCAGTCCCACAGATCGCAGAGCCTGAGCAAAAGCTTACAGACATTTAGTAATCACCACGTTTACAGAGCTGTAAATTCTAGGCTTTGCATTGGTGTAACACTCGATCCATGTCTTTACCACTGGGCAGGAAGGCAACAGTGGCAGAGGGAGATGAATGCCAAGGCTGGCAGGAAGCCCAGGGCACAATAAATGTCCAACTACCCAACATCTACTGTAGCAACTAGACTATTCTTACCCTCAGATTTGTTTCAGATCTTATTTCAGCTTGATATTAGCCTTCAAAACAGCGAAAAGAAATAAACACATCTATGAAAACAGTGCTGCAGGCAAACGAAAGATGTAGGAGAACCCCAAACCAACACATTCGTTTGAGGTCGACACACTGATACCTGTGTGTGAGAAGTGGAGATTTTTTGGTTTGCACCCTTCATTCTGTCCCTGGACAAATCACATGCTCCAGGACTGAGAGAAAAGTTTGGCTGGGTCACTGCCCGGGAGGAATATGGCCTCCAAGGAGGTCAGGAGCTCCCCCTAACAGCAGGAAAACTACAAAGGATGGATCAGAAAGAGATAAAGATTTTTTTTATGCCCCTTTGCTATTGCAAAATAGTCAAAATATTTTCAAAATAAATAAAGTAGGACTGGGAAGATAACTTTAGAGTAATTAAAGGTAATGCTTTTTTTCCTAGATCCAAAATGTGAGGGAATTGAGTCAGAACCACGGGTCTTTGCTGTTATGTGTTTCCCAAATTCACAGGAAAACAAATGTCACGGCTGCTCACCAAGTCATCTGTTGCATGCAAGTGCTGTTGTACAGAGTCATTGACAAGTTAAAAATGTTTCCCAGAATTTATTAGTCTGTAAGGTTGTGGGGGTTTTTTTCTTTATTGACCGAAAAGAAAAAAAACCTAAGTTAGCTCCAGCTGCATTTTAAACGTCACTTAAATTATATTTAAACAGTGTAAATATCTATTGCCATCCTTCATACTTACTCTCAGCTGAATTTTCTTACACTGCAGTTTGAGAGTATGAACACACACAGACTGTGCCCCAAGCTCCCATGCAAGACCATCACATGCACCAGTAGAGAAAAATCAGTAGAGTTTTTTGCTGTGAAACTTTGAAACGACTAATATCAACAGTTCAGTTCATCAGCCTAGGAAATAAAAAAACATTCAATTCAATTATCCAGCCTCACATGGTCTGAGTTACTGATTCCCTCAGTGCTGCAGGAGCATTCATTCCCAGAGGAGCTGCAGTGACAAGGGGCCCTGTGACACTGACTTGCTGATGGCTCTACAATCCCACACTACTGGGGACTCCATGACTAAGGTGGGTGGCCTGTGCAGTTGCAGAAAAGCTGGGCTGTTCCAGCCCACAGCTCCCACCTCTGCAGCCACCTCCAGAAATGATGCCTGCTCCCATCAAAAAACTACCAGACATAGCTTGAAGTATAAGCTCCAGAACAAAAGAGATGAAGAGAGGAAGTAATGAAGAGAAATGAAGTTTCAATATACTTTAGAAAAAACTTCGTAATAATTCTACTTGGTTAGTACTGAAACTTTTGCTGCAGCTGACGCGTGCTTCCTATTTTAAAAAGATTTATAAAGTAAGAGTAAGACATTAGATGTGGAGATGGTACAAGCATCTGAGATGTATCAATCTTTAAAGCTATTTGTCTCTGAAAACTATGAGAAAGGTCTTGGCAACAAAATCAGAAAGTCATAGTAATAAAATAATAGGGCAAATAAGATACTAACTCTTAAGCAGAGCCGGGAAGAAAACCAAAGCTGGACTATGTAACACTGTAGGGGTATAATTTCCTGAAGCCTCTGCTAGAGGTTACCACAGCAGTATCCTTTACTGTACATAACCACTGTTTATGAGTAATGAGCTTAATTCAAAGGCTCTTGATGTCAGGAAGAAAAGCTTCCTTCATCTTGTCAGGCTTTGGCACAAGCCCTGACTCAGCAGCTGCCTGCACTGGTGACATGGGCCACAGCTCTGCAATGGGAAAGCACAGCAAAGCCCTGCTCTACAGCAAGAGGACTGGTGTCACCCCATGCAGCTGCTCCCAGTGGAGGGCAAACTCCTTGAAAAGATTGGACCAGGAGTCCACTCATCACCAGTGTTCCACTTGACACTGCCAATGCAGCTGGCTCCAGTCAGACCAGGAAGGTGAAGGGAATACCTGGAGACATAGACAGATGCATGGAGAAAAATAAGGATGTGGAAGAGAAGGAGCCAATCTTTAAAATAGGCCTTCATTAGAAAGAAGTTGAAAGAAGCCGGGGAGCTGGCTGTAGTCTCAGCAGGAAGTGGGAAAGGAAATGTGAAATGGTGTAAGCCTGTGGTCTCAAACAGACTTTCTAAGGCTTTGCTTCACTGAATCAGCACAGGAATCTGCAAATCACAACGGGCTAGAAATTTCTATCACAATAAAGCTGTTCTGAGTACTACTAGAGCTTTCTTGAAAAAGTAAATAAACAAAGACAGACAGATGGAAATAATTATGATCTGAATGCTTGGAATTGTTGGAGTGCAGTTTTCAATTATCCCAGACTGACCTGAGACTAAAACCCCATCCAAACAGCTAAAGCTACAAAATAAGAAAAAAAAAAACCAAAACAACCAAAACCCAAACCACTCCTGGTGTAAGCAGGTGGGAGGTTCCTGGTGGCCCTCTCCTGCTATTAGCAGCAACCCCTCCACCACAGAGTGCAGGCAGGGCTGCTGCACCAGCACCCAGAACGTGGAGCCCTGTATGACAGGGGACCCCCAGCACCCCCACCTTTGAGCCAAGCCCATGGAGCAGGATGTTGCTCCCTGCATGGAGGGTGGCCAAACTCGGGTGGCTGCACCAGACACTGCAGCAGAAGCTCTGGCAGTCACCCACTGCCTGGGGGCTCCCCAAAGCCACTGTCCTCCTCTTGGTCATCCATGGAGTAGGATGGAGATGTTACTTACCTATGTACACTTCCTGTAGTTGCACGAAATCTTGCTTTAAAGACTAGAAATTGAAAATAAACAGCTAACAATAAAAGTTTTCACAAAACATCACAAAACCTTTTTCTGTATGAAAGGAGAAACCCCCATGTGGCAGATTTTCCACCCAAACTGTTTGCCTGCACAGTACCCGTCGCTGTGGCTGCTGTTGCCAAGGGTACCAGTTCCAAAAGGCACCCAAGACATGAGCAATTTTATGTGGCATATCTGCAGTCACAGCTATGTCAGGGTACTGCACCACTCCCCGGGGCAGGGCAGGGGCACAGTGGAACTTGCAAGTCACATGCCCAGAAGGTGGGAATAGACAGATTCTTCTATGATTTGAATTGTCTTCGCTCCTTTTTCCCTAAGGGAAAGAGAGGTGATGTAAATAAAATACATTTCTTCTTGCACCTTGGCCAGTCCTTCCATTCAAGGAGTTCCATCAGGGTGGGCTGCTGAAGCCTGGATGAGTCCATCTTCTGCTAACTCTCCACTTGCTTTAAAAATAAGAAAACGTGTAGGTGATCTAGTTATAAACATAAAATCGTTTATTAGGCATATTTTCCAACGTGGAAAACACAGAGAACCTCTAAAAGAAGCTGGGGGGAGGGAGAAGTGTTGGGCAGTGTTTGTCTGGTTTACAACAGTATAGTGGCTACTTATCACAACTTATTAACATTTTTCACCTACCAGACATTCCTTATTTTGCCCAGCTCGTCCTTGTGCAGGAGCCTGCCGCGTTACCACCATTTCAACACAGTGCCCTGGGCGAGAGCGGGCCCAGAGGGTCAGAGCACGGCGATTTTCCCAGGTTTTGGCCAGAGGAAGAAAAAGGACTTTCTGGAGAGCTGCCGCCAGGCTGCCCCCTGCTTGCGGCGGCACGGCTCGCACACACGGCTCGGCTTCCCGGGACCGCGGGGGAGCATCCCTCCCGTGTGCCCAGGCAGCGATACAGCGATGCAGGTGATTAACCGGGTATTTATTGAGGTATNGCGGCACGGCTCGCACACACGGCTAGGCTGCCCAGGCAGCGATACAGCAATGCAGGTGGTTAACCAGGTATTTACCGAGGTACAGAAGGGCAAGAGTTTATCTGCTGTCAGCAGAGGAGAGGGGCAGCTGATGCCCCCCAGCACAGAGGGTGACAGAGAAGGGGTGGCATCCCGGCACCAGGATGTAGCCAGTTGAACCCCTAAGACATCACATGGCAACTCAGTGCCATAAATATGGAATATTTAGACTATCAGAAAAAAAGATGTAAGGATAATGCCATTTTTTTCTATTGGTTTTTTTTTTTTCCCCCAGGTTTTCCACTTCCCATTGCACTGGGATTGCTGCAGGCCAACAGCACCAGCTATTCACAGATTCTCAAATCAGAGGGTGAAGACAGAGAACCTTTGCTTTCATTGCAGGTGTTTTTTAAATGGAGTTCTTTCTTTCCACCAAATGAGCAGTGGGCTCACTTCCCACAAGGACCAGTGAAGGCTGGATGAGTACACATCTGCACAGCATCCTGAGCATGGGCTACTCCAGGCAAAATTTGGCAGTCACAGCCTCACCTTTCCAGCATTTTACAAAAAATCATATCTAGAAATCTATGCCTGTCAAGACTTACAGAGACCATCATGCCTCCTGTGTAAGCCATCAATTTAATCTAATATAGTCCAAATTTAGTAGGACAATTAACAAAGCATCAATCATGGAAAAAAAAACCAAAACCAAACATACCAGAAAAATTTGATCAGCACATGATATAATGAAAAGTTAATTGTAGAAAATAAAACTGATAGAAGGAAATGGAAAAGTGATTTAAAAACAAGTATCCCTTGGTTCTCTGGAAAAAATGTTGAGGAAAGTCCTACATCTCATCTATTTAGATAAATAAATATAATTTCATATCATGTGCAAAACGTTATCAACAGCACATCAATGAATATATACAGAAGGAAATACAAACTCAGCAGACTGGGGCACTGAAGGGATGTGAGGGCACAGAAAATGGTCTGCATGCTCAGTGGAAACACCAGCATTGGAAGGACCACTACGTTTGAGCAAGCTGAATTTAGGCTACCCAAATTCCACAATGGCTCCTTAGGTTTAGGGAAGGAATCCAGCCCTGGGCACACGCTCCCCATTGGCAACACGCTGCCCCTCAACAAGACCTGTTACTGCCAGTCCTGGGAAACATCAGATAATCCGTTACTAAGCAAACAGGGAATAACTATATGGGAGATATTTTCAAAGAAACACCAAGTTTATCAAGACTTCAAATAAAAATAGATATCTGCAAAAATATTAACAC
>WEIV01011235.1:50820-108175 GCA_013390005.1 Calyptomena viridis | reverse complement strand
CAACACAGTGCCCTGGGCGAGAGCGGGCCCAGAGGGTCAGAGCACGGCGATTTTCCCAGGTTTTGGCGAGAGGAAGAAAAAGGACTTTCTGGAGAGCTGCCGCCAGGCTGCCCCCTGCTTGCGGCGGCACGGCTCGCACACACGGCTAGGCTGCCCAGGCAGCGATACAGCAATGCAGGTGGTTAACCAGGTATTTACCGAGGTACAGAAGGGCAAGAGTTTATCTGCTGTCAGCAGAGGAGAGGGGCAGCTGATGCCCCCCAGCACAGAGGGTGACAGAGAAGGAGTGGCATCCCGGCACCAGGATGTAGCCAGTTGAACCCCTAAGACATCACATGGCAACTCAGTGCCATAAATATGGAATATTTAAACTATCAGAAAAAAAGATGTAAGGATAATGCCATTTTTCCTATTTTTTTTTTCCCCCCAGGTTTTCCACTTCCCATTGCACTGGGACTGCTGCAGGCCAACAGTACCAGCTATTCACAGATTCTGTCAAATCAGAGCATGAAGACAGAGAACCTTTGCTTTCATTGCAGGTGTTTTTTAAATAGAGTTCTTTCTTTCCACCAAATGAGCAGTGGGCTCACTTCCCACAAGGACCAGTGAAGGCTGGATGAGTACACATCTGCACAGCATCCTGAGCATGGGCTACTCCAGGCAAAATTTGGCAGTCACAGCCTCACCTTTCCAGCATTTTACAAAAAATCATATCTAGAAATCTATGCCTGTCAAGACTTACAGAGACCATCATGCCTCCTGTGTAAGCCATCAATTTAATCTAATATAGTCCAAATTTAGTAGCCAATTAACAAAGCATCAATCATGGAAAAAAAACCCCAAAACCAAACACGCCAGAAAAATTTGATCAGCACATGATATAATGAAAAGTTAATTATAGAAAATAAAACTGATAGAAGGAAATGGAAAAGTGATTTAAAAGCAAGCATCCCTTGGTTCTCTGGAAAAAAATGTTGAGGAAAGTCCTAAATCTCATCTATTTATGAAATTATATTTATTTATTTATCTATCATGTGCAAAACATTATCAACAGCACATCAATGAATATATACAGAAGGAAACACAAACCCAGCAGACTGGGGCACTGGAGGGATGTGAGGGCACAGAAAATGGTCTGCATGCTCAGTGGAAACACCAGCATTGGAAGGACCACTACGTTTGAGCAAGCTGAATTTAGGCTACCCAAATTCCACAATGGCTCCTTAGGTTTGGGAAGGAATCCAGCCCTGGGCACATGCTCCCCATTGGCAACACACTGCCCCTCAACAAGACCTGTTACTGCCAGTCCTGGGAAACATCAGATAATCCATTACTAAGCAAACAGGGAATAACTATATGGGAGATATTTTCAAAGAAACACCAAGTTTATCAAGACTTCAAATAAAAATAGATATCTGCAAAAATATTAACACGTTTTGCTCATAACATCCAGGTTCAGCAGGAACCACCATCCTCCTGAAACTCCACATTGGTCTGCACCAGGTGGGACAATCCAAAATCTTTTGGCCTAAATCCTGCCTTGTGGCAGGTCACCTACAAAATGTTTGCCCATGTATGTCAGGCAGTGTAAATGTCTGTGTAAATGTACGTGTGCAGATATCCCACTGGAGCTGCACTAAATCACTAATTTATCAGCCCATTTTCATACAGAAATTATCCTTGAAAAATCTTACTTTTTTTCTTCCTCCTACTGTTATACAGCTTTTACACAACTTTGGCAGAAGGGGAGGAAAGAGGATGTGATGCTGAATAGGCCAGATTGCTCATTGGCATTCTTACCCTTACTGCTAATTTTGTTACACCACTTTAGCTGGAACAGGCCAAGTCTTGAATTACAACAAAATTAAGCAAAATCATTGCATTTCTAAGAAACCTGGCAGCAATACCTGGTAAATGTGTGTGAGATCCAGAGAACTAATGAAACATAAAATTCTTAACAAGTTTTAGCAACTAGTTTCCTTACAGCTTAACATCTACAACCCTACAGCTTGTTAAACATCCAACTACACTAAATAACAGACACTGTGCATTCCAAGTCATTCTCAAATCTTGTAAGTTACACACGTAAGATTTTAAAACAACTATATAATTATGGTACTAGGAAAGGTATAAAAAAATAGAGTTTGCAGAGAAGTCTCTGATGCAAATCTTACTTAGAAAAATCTGAACTGTACATGATCAGGCTTGTTATGATAAATCTCTTGATCAAATCCTGTACTATTAGCTAAGCATCCAGCATCTTTTACCAGGTTGGGATACATTATATTTTATGGGAATTTGATACAATAGACAGCCTTTTTGCTACTAATGTTTTCACATTTAAAATTGTGCTTCTTTCTTCCCCATCCTCTCTAGGAGCCTGAACTAGCAGATAACTCAATGGAAATGTGAGGATCTATGTCAAAATCCTGCCATTTCACAGGGACTAATGACACCAGCCACCAGGCCTGTTGCCAAACACTATTGCAATTACACATCAAGGGGGAGCCATATAAACTTTTCCATTTAAAGTTTCATATGAACCTTTACATTCATAAAGTTGCCTCCCAATTATCCGCAAATAATTACAAAAAAACCCACAAACTACCCTAATTAACCCTGCCACCAATTGAAAGCATTACAGCTTTAGAAAAAAAAAATAAGCATACCCTTGTAATAAAGTGGGAAAGAATACACTGGAATACACGGATATTCAGGGGCTAGGGATTGGAATGTGGGATGTGGCTTTTTTCCTGCTGTAGGAAAATATTCACAAACACTCTGAAACTTTTAGCTACCTGCACCTGCCATCCTTCCAGCCACAGGAGCTGGATGTCCCCTGGACAAGCACAGGGCTACTGATACCAGCTCTGGCCCTAAAGTTTGGCTTCAGTTATCCATGTGCAGAAACTACCTCTCCCTTGCTTTAAAAATAAGTTCTCAATTTTCACTGGCACCTCAGAAGGCCTACTCAGCCCTTCATCTCAAAATAGAATTTTTTCTCCTGCTGGCTCCCCAGCACAAAGAAAAGGCACATCTGTCATCTGGCTTGCCAAGGGTGGAAAAACTCACTTTATAAGCATCACCTCTAGGGAAAACCAGAGTTAATTTTCCACACCATTCCCCTTTGATCTGCAAGAGAACATATAAAAGAGGAGGGCAGGCTGACAGCCTCTCCAGGTCACCACCCCAGCTCAGGGATCAACAGACCATTCCCAACAGTTCCCGTGGGACAGCAGGTAAGGACAGCACAGGCCTGGGGCTCCCTTCTATTGCCAAGATGGAAATTGTATATACATAGAAATAACACATTTTAAAAAGTATTATTCCTAAGTATTAAAACGCTTAAAGATAATAAAAATATTACTCACCTTTGCAACTGTTTAGGTGCTCCCTTTCTCTGCTCTCTCCCTTAGACATTTTTGGTGTAGACAACAATAGCAACTCAGGTCTACAGTGGTTTATTTGCATTTTTATTGTATCTATTTTGGATCCTATGCCTCTCTAATGGCTTCCTAACATATTTTATGAAAAATGGTTATGTTTATCTATTCTGAAATGAGTTGGTTTAATAAATGAACTACTATAGTAGTTCTAAACTTGTTCACTTCATCTTATTACAGAGACCACCAACAATATTTTAGCAGCCATAGAGGGAAAAAAAAAAATCTATTACAGTGTGACATATTATCCTAAATGATCCAAAACAAGAAGTTTTCAGTTTTAAAAACCCCAGTATTTTTGAAAGAAAAAAAATACACAACTATTTTGACTGTAACTGAATCAGGAGGAAGCTAGAGCCTTCTCATGGCTAATTAAAGGGATAAAAAAAGAGCAGCTATGCAGCAGGGAAGGCTTGACATTTCATCAGCACAAAAACTCTGGGTATTTAGAGAACCTGTAAATAAAGACCCTTAAAAAAAAAAAATAAAGAAAGAGGCATCTGTTCGGATGCCTCCAGGCTGGACAGTTACCAGCAACACTTTGTGAGCTTGTAATCAAAATCTGAAATGTAATGCTCAAGATTTCTTAAGAGAAGTCCAATCACAAGCATCTAACATCGCTTTGGAGTCTGACCCTTCAACCCACAAATTTAAGGAAAATTTCACACCAAATACAGGTCCTAGCACACCTGGATAGAAAAAAAAAAATCTGCAGCTTAGAGCTTTATATCACTTATTACCACAGCCAGTGCTTCTAAAACAGGGTAAATGGCAGATCATATGCAAATAAAAATCCACCAAGCAGGATTAACTTTCCTGCAGGGAAAATCCAGGCTGAAGTGGTAACTCCTCCATGAAGTGGTAACAGCTCCATACTGGTCACTGTGTAGAAAATTAACTCTATCCAAGCCAAAACCAGCAGTCACACACAAACTAACACGATTTGAATCTACTAATTTACAATCATAAATTATCCAGACTCAAATAAAAATGAAGCACCACTGAAAAAAATGGACATATGGGGTCCGATTTGCGAAATTAATTTTATTTTTGAAACATGATATCCAATTACAAATAAATAATTCATACAATATAACTCAATTAGGATATACAATGTTCAGGCAGTTCATCATAACAACCAAGATCACATTGAAAATGTGATGAGTTTACATTAAGTAACCCATTACAATAATATACAACTGGTCATTCAATTTAACATTTCAGCCTGGTCCAAGGTGTATGCAAGTTGAAGATTGTTCCTCTTACCAGTAAAGAAATAGATGTACATACTTTTATACCGAGTCCAATGTTGTTAATACATCACATTAATAGAAATTAAAAATGCTGTGTTGCATTGCCTAAATGTAATTTTAGTACAGAATAAAAAGTTTGTGAATTTTAGCAGAAAACATGTTATTGCAAAGGAGTTTGTCCTATAGCAATTTTTGCATAAACTTATGAGCTTTAGAGTGTTCTTAATGTATGGTTTTGATCCCATACCCTTCTCTGCAGTCTGTCTCTAAATCAGTGGGACAGGCCATGTTCATAGCTCCAGCCATACATTGCTTTTTGCTTTCATGTCAGCACAATCTTTTACTGCCCAGCTACAGCTCTCACTAAGGTGTGCTCTTGCCTCTGTGTAACCTGCAGCAGCAGCAGCAAACCTGCACTGTCTTTTCTCACATGTAACTTTTTCATTTTCTACCTACCCCAGAAACACTATTCTCTGCAAAGAACACTTATAACATCTAGACTGAATTTAGCCTAAAGTCCTGAAAATTTCTTAAATTTCAATTGTGGAAATTTAAAGGAGATTCACAGCATCCTTGGAATTTCTTGGTTAATCGTTTTAATACGAAATATGTGAATTTCCACAACAGAATAAATAGTTACAGTTTCCAATGATTCAGAGTCCTGGGAAGTTTGTATTTACAAAAGTTTTGTTAAAAATACCCGGTATATGCCCCTTGTTCTTAGTTTGAACTCAGAAAAATTGTTTAAAGTTACAGGTCTTTCCATTAGAACATTGCCCACATGACCAAGACTTACTTCCAACCATGCACTATTCCTAAGTTACTGTACAGCTGTCAACAGCCTTTGGGACACGTGCAGTACATTCCAGAAGGTACTTTTGTTCCTGCTATGCTGAGCATGGGAAGACACACACCAAAAAAAAAAAAAAATTACAGAGAGCCTAGATAAATTCCCAGCTGGCAAACAATGCATCCCACAGGGTTCCAACAAACTCCTCTGAAGTTGTCCTGCTCAGCAATGCAAGAGCATGGGGTGAGAAGGTGGCAACCACAGCTATGTGGCAGGCTGGGCAGTCTACAGGACCAAGACACCGGAGCAAGGAAGCCCCACATCCCAAATGCAACCTGACTTACCACCCCTTCCCAGCCCTGGTCGCTTCCCGGGAAGTGAGGGCACACAGGGGACAGGCAGCCACAAGGGGACATGGAAGTACTCAGTCTGGGAGTACTGGTCTCTTTCATTGTAAATTGAAAGTAGAAACATATTCATCACAAATATTTTCAAAAGTCTTTTCTCTCTCCAACGCTGAGACTAAACTCAATGAACTGCTTTATTTTCACATTCTGTAGAAGAAATAAATGTCCACAATGAATCTGATGTCTAATGAAGGAAGAATTATATATACCATATCCATTTTAAACATAAACAAACCTGAACTGAAAAATCAAATGTACAGTAAGACTGCACCCCCATCTTGTGACTGGATTAGAAGAATAATTAAACCCATTATTTCCAAACCACTTTAGAAGTTTCATTTATGCAATTTCTCCAAAGGGGATTTAAACCCTTAGCAGAATAAAATACTAACTTCAGGTTTCTTTAACCAAAAGCAGATTTATTTTCTTAAATCTGCACAATGCATCAAGTGATATACATAGTACTTCAGCAATTTAACAATTTTCACTAAAAATCACAAAAAGTATCTGAACAATGCACAGTTTGTGCTGAGTGCGAACTATTTAAGAACCTGCTGATAGAGCACAGATACATATTTAAGTATCAGTAATGTCTAATATATAGTGTGACACTTCCCTACAGCCTTGGCAACTTTTCCACATTCAGATTCTTTAGTCATTTTTCCACATTTGTCTTATCTCTATTTGCCAGGTTTTCATTTATGATCTAGACATCTGAAGGCAGTTATCTCATAAATATGGTTCCGAGTCCTTTTTCTCGCTCCCATTTCCATTATTTCCATTTGATTACTTACACCAAAATTCACCAAATGTTAAGTTTTTCATGGACAGCAGCAGGGGAAATCCATGAATAGCACAAACTACCTCATCATTTCATCAAAACTGAAGTACAGGGAACCTGCCTCATAACTTTCAAGTACTATGAAACTGCTTTCTATAATAATTGGAGAGTGTTAATTTAAAAAAATATTTATTTTTAATGAGAATTTGAATATCCAGTATCTCCCAAAACTCCACGTCACAAACATTAACAGCAGCAACTCCTTCCCCCCAAACAAAGCTTCTGCCCTTCAGCATTGCTATGTGCTACCATAGCAGGGGACTAACTGAACATCAGGACCTTGATTTGGAGTACTACATGCAAATAATACACGTGAGAGCATAATCTCCAAATTAAAGCCATTTTAATATTTGCTTCATCACAAAGTTGACTGATGTATGCCTTTTCACATTCTCATGTAACCCTGAATATTTTTTCCGGAAATATTTTGAAAATTCGTAACTCTAGACACTCACTGAAGATCGCCCACATTTCTCCACACAATATCCATGTATCTCTAGTGAAACAGAAATTGAAACTCCTTTCCAATGTAAGAATTAGGTGCAACAAACCAAGCAACATAAATAACTCTGGTTGACAAAAGCCTCAAATATCTGTGTTTAAAGCAAAAAGTGCTGAACAAAAGAACACAGAATCAAAGGGAGATTTTTAATGGCACAAAGGGCAGCTAGGCACTGTGTGAGCTGAGAACATAACTGTCATTATGACTTTAAAAATCCCCCCCACTACGATTTGGGTTGAAGCTAGGGCAGAGCAGGGGTCTCGCCAGACTTTCAAACACAATGAAAGAGCAAACCCAGTGTAATGTTCAAACCCAACGAGAAAAAACAAAAATAGTTACACTCTGTCTGCTAAGAGGACACTGTCCTTTGTAAAGTGTTAAGTGAAATTAATGCTGAGAGTCATATTACCACTATGCAATTCAAAGTTTCATGGATGAAATAGTCACGAGCTATTTAAAAAAGTAATTTCTGTATCTGAGAGATTATTCTTCGGTTTAACTTCTGCTGTGTTAATAACAATTTCTGTATTAAACAAGCTTTAACTAACACCTGCCTTGATGCAGAGCTGTGCCCATGACCAACTTTCCGTTTTCAGATAAAAATAAAAGTAACCATTAGGCACATATTGAAGGTGTATTACACAAGCTGGAATGTCAAACATTTTTTCCCTCAGACTTACACAGAAAAATAGCACAGCAGCAAATAACCTGGTCCTGTGTTCAACCATTATCTTGTTACAAGCATTTTCAATGTACATAATGTCACAACATCAATACCTTATCTTTAAATAATTAGGTAAAAAAAGGCCCCCAGTATAACCATTTCTCATATAGCCAAGTTCTCTCTATATACATCCAAATTTTAAAGATACAAATAAAACATTATACAGGATTTATAAATGTTTAAAAATTTGAGGCTTCAGAATCATGGTATCCCAAAAAGACCTGGGAAAATCCACTGACAAGGTAGCAGAGAAAACTGGAAAAAAAAAAGAGACAGACACAAGTTTGCTGCCGTAACAATTTACTAAACCTGCCAGTCATCATGGTGATGTCATCAGAAACAACAGTTTAAGCTGGAAATGAGGAATGGTGGTTTTATGTGTTGATCTCAAGTGTTGAGTTGAGACAGGCAATTCAAGTATTTCCTATTTGATCCAAGCTCATTGCAGCAAAGTGGTGCAGAGGAGAATTATTTTACATTTTTCCCATACATCCGATCAATGTCCATTTGATAGTACGCCACGAGCTCTTTACGTTTTAGCTTGAATGCATCTGTCACTAGACCAGTCTCTGGGGTCCAAGGATCAGGGCTCAAACGAATTTTTACTGGTATTTCAAACTTCTCCAGATTAGCTGTAAAAAGAAATACTTTTAATACAAAATATAAATGTAACCATTTGGCTAAAATTAAGCACAAAAGGAGAAATCACATTCTCACAACAGCATGTGACATAAATGAAGAAGTGCTCCTCTAACCCCTCAGTGCTTAACTTTGATAATCCATGGAGTCACAAGCAGAGTGACAGGATCCACCAGTAAATCCTCTCCAGTTTTCACAGAAATACTGGAATAAAGCCCAGCTGTTCAGGTATCTGTGCTGCTCCATAACTTCAGAAAACCCTCAGTGCATGGAAGTGACATCCTCAAAACACATCATTGTGCCAGCATTATGGTACTCATCATCCAGAGACAAAGCCTTACATAGTAGATTTTAAGCTTGAAAAAAATAGGAGAGGGGTTTTTTTCCCCAATAATTCTAAACTGATCATTATGAAATTAAGTTCATACAGCTGTTCCCTGTACTAAAACAGAACAGTGCTCTCTGCATGTTACAGCTTTAACACAAAACACTGTATCAATTGCAAGAGCTTCTGCTATGGTTTCAGATATAAGAGAAAAAAAACAACTAAAAAAAGTAACCAATAGATGGGCAATAACAAAATCTGTTTTCAAGTTAAATTTCAAAAATATACACAAATGCTATCCTGTGCAATCTGCCACTTTTAGATTTTCCTGTACTTTTTTACTCCCTTTGGCATTACATTACTGGGTTTGGTTTTGTTTTCAATTTTTTGCAGTTTAGCACTAAAAATCACAGTATTACTTTAAAAGCAAGGCCTGGGTTACCAAAGTGAAAACCAAAAGCAAATATAAAATAACATCAAGATGTGTAAAAATGCCTCAGGATTAAAATAAATACTCCTTTTCATCAATTTTAACAACACATGTAATTCTCTTTAGAACAGTTAGTGCTGCACAAAAACCAAAAGCAACTTTGTGCATGTTCTCCATCACAGCAGCTTCAGGGAATAACTTTGTCCAAAGGCTCCATGCAGTGAACAAAAACACACTAGAGACATGGGGCAAGAGAAAAGTCTGCTGCAGTGCTGAGACCGTACTCATGGCAGGAGGATTCTCCTATTACAAAAATAGGCAAATATACCCAGAGATTAATATATTCACAAGCCACATGGAGAAGAAATGAAGATCAACAAGCAAAGATTGTCGGAGCCATAAAGTTATCCAGGGTAGAAAGGATGGGGACAAACTGCAAAGAGGTGTAGAAGGATATTGTGATACTGAGCAACTGCAAAACAGCAGAAAACATTCATTCTAGAAAACTGTGGAAGAGAATGTATATGAAAAATTTAACATCTCCAATGACCATTTAAAAAAAAACAAAAACATTCTGTGGTCATGACAGCTTTATGAGAAAAGCTCGGTGCTCAGTAATGACCAAGAGCAAAAATAAGGCTGAAATTATTACAAAGAATAAACTATCACTGTGCCACTGTTTCGCTCTGCACCAGAACAGCCTAATAGAAAATAACCAATTAGCATCAAAAAGATAGAGCTAAGGGGGGAGTAAAATTGACACTGAAAGAATCAGGATCACCGTTGTGACTGTTCACTGCCTCTCCCACACCAGAGCTCAGCAGGAACAGCCCAAGCTGGCAGATGGCAGGGCTGGAACAAAGGAGGCATTTCCTCACACCAACACGGCTGAGCTGGGCAACTCTGCCACAAGATACTACTGATACTGATACAGAACAGTGGAGTAATTTTCAAATGTGACAGGAAAGTTAATGGAAGGAAAGTATTGAAAATTACTAATTACAAAGATGCTCTTTTAGCTTTGGAAATCCCTCAGATGCATTTAACTGGAAGCCAGAAGAGCCCCTGTCACCATTGGTTTATTTCAAGTCTGGCATGTAGCATGTGAGACTGTATGATACCCAACACATGTCTACAGATGACCCACATCTTTTTTGGCCTTAGCTGTTGGTCCAAAAATAATACGACAGGACATCTTAAAAAACACCAGAGACACATACAAACATATATACAAGGAACTGAACTTAGGTTTGTCCTGGTTTTATATTCTTTCCTCAGCTATTGGCAACAGTAAAAGAAGTTTCATGAACTGAAAGGACTGACCCTACTCATGCTTTGCTGTTGTTTGGAGTTTTTTAAATACAAAAATTCCACTTCATATAGGTTCTATGAAATATACAGATTCAAGGAAGTATTTTTAGGGCCTATATTTATCTATTTCACAGACATTGAAGTCCACAAGGTTGATACCCATCTACCCAGCAGCCACTCACCTGCCATGGCAGCCTCAGCTAGCACCTTCAGTACCTCTTTTTCCATTTCAGGACTGTTACAGATCTCTTCCCAGGTTCCTTTAAATCCTTTTTTTCGAGCTAGTTCTGCGAGCTCCTTTTGATTTGGCACAATAAATCCAATGACATAAGAATGGAAACTGAGAAGCAGAATGTACTTTAGTATGAATTTTGTCAAGTAAACAAGTCTTCAAAAATAACATTTCAAGTGTGGGGGGGGTTGCACTTCATACAGAGATATTGCTCTTCACAGCTGGCTTTTGTTCACCTGATAATCTTGCTGGAATAGTACGCAAATTACCTTTGTCTGCTTGAAAATAAGTAGAAAGAGAAGCTACTTACCTTACAGTAACTGGATTGCTTCAAGGTGTGCTGTCCATATGCATATTCCACTGTCTCATGCTCAAAGCTTTGGGAAGCAGTACCCATACGATGTCAAAGCTCCCTGCCTCTCCTGTTTTGCATCCTGGTATGGAGACTGGAGTCCGGCTTCCCTACCTCAGTTTCCTCTCAACTGCAGAATCCAGTTACTGTAGAGGAGTAGAGGACTGCAGTGAAGAGGGGTTGGAGAGCATGTTGTGGAATGAGCATATGCACAACACATCTCAAAGAATGCCTGCTTCTGTAAGGGAAGTGACTTCTCTTTCTCTTTCAAGTGATTGTCCATACGCTCACTCTACTGTTAGCAATCCTTGTCTGCTCCTGATATGCCCAGAATATACAAAGCTGTGATCTCAAGTCTTTGGAAAACATTGAAGTGCAATTCACCATGAAACAGGTGTTCAAGATTTTTCAGATGGTGTAAAGGTCAAGGAAAATGTGAACAGGACCTCACATAGCAACTCCACACATTCTAACAAAGCCCTTCACAGAATCAGAGCTGAAAGCAATCTCATATCACCCAATTAATTCACTTGTCTTGAAGCAAGGTCAGATTTAGGCAAACATCTGTTAGATGCAGCTTTCCTAAACATTGGGCAAGTGCTAATGCCAACACTTCATTAGTGATTCTTAGCATAGATAAGCTGTTCCTGATGTCTACTCCCGACTCTTCCTCTCTGCCATTTACATCAGAAATTCCTCTCTTTTGCACAGAAGCCATTCATTCATTCGCAGACTTATTTTTTAATCCTTCTCACCTTTTCTAGTCTTCCTTAAGTTTTTTTAGGAATTTAAGCAATTCCCGTTCCTCTGAAGTCATGCATCACAGACCTCTGTCCAGACATTCCCATTTTTTTCTTGTACACTTTTCAAGAGGTCCCCTTTTTCAGAAGGATTACATGTGAAACTCAGACCTTTTAATGCTTGGTAGAGCAAAAAGATCATTGTGCATCTCGTAGGCAATACATCTGATTATACCATTTACCTTCTTATCATAGCATGGCACTTGTTGACTCTTTCAGCTGCCACAGAACTTCTCCCAGCTGGTAGTTCTCATCCTGGACTTTTGCAGTTTNAGACCCACACCTCGTCAATTCCACCTAAGACTTTTAGCTGTTCCTTTTGTTCCCGGATTTGTCTATCCCATATTGGCCTTTTTAGCCATCAGCATGCCTGTAGCAAGCGTGGGTAGAGCCCTTCCCATATTCTTTGTTTGTGAAGCTTAGCCATGTATGTGTATATAATTTACAATTCCCCACTTGAACTTTACTGCAGTTTTCAAGCAAATCTCCACCTAGCAAAGCTTCCTCTGAATTCTAATCCTATCCTCCACTGGGGCTTTGGTTCCATTCCACTGGAACTATCTACAGATTTGTTAAATCTTTTCAGCTCTCTCTCTCACCAGACAGATCATTAATGCAAAATACAGAAACTTGACCCTGGTATGGAGATTACTGCAGCTTATCTTCCAAGGTCTCCAAGACAGTATTTTAAAATACTAACTCTAAATACCCTTTTGGTTACTGTACATTGCATTTTTCTCCTTTGTGATTGGCATGAATTATAACAAGCACCTGACAGCAGTTATGAAGACTGCATCAGAGTCCATTACAAACACAGACTTCTCTGGCAGCATCATCACAAGCTTTGCCTGCTGGCTGACTGGAAACCACTCTCATTTTTCTCTTACTAAGAATGTACTTACAGAATGATTTCGGATTAGCCTCAGTATCACCAGTGCTTGCATTCCACCTTCTACTTTTGTCTCTAGCCAACATTTTTCCCTACACACACTTACAACATACTCTGTACTGAACCCTTGTAACTTCATCTAGGGTCTACCCTAATGTGCATGTATTCTGTATGAAGGCGCTCAGAACAAAAAGGACTCTGGCACTTTCATCCCTGGCTCCTGTAGTCTTTTGACATGCTTAATGTCAAATGCAGCAGTATCACCAGCATCTCCAAGAATAAAAAGCATACAGAAGTAATCATTTGGCTGGGTAAGCACTGAACTTTCTGTTCATCTAGAATTCAGCCTCTTGAGTAGAAGCATACTTGTTCTGAACAAACAGGTTCATCTAACTGCTTTTTCCTGGAACATGTAGCTTTTCATTCTGTATCATGAAGTTAAATCTTCACTTGTTGCAGTTCAAACACTGAAGCACAGTTTTGTCTTGAGAAGTATCCTGAAGAATACATCTTCCCTCTCCACCATTGTTCTTTCTGCAGATCTTTTGCATCTGGTAGCTTCACCCATCTTGGAAGTCACTACAACAGCTCAAAGGAAGAAATTTGCAGACTGGTCCTCAGGACCTTCTTAATCATCTCCTCCACAGTAAAAGATTTTGCCAAAACATCTGTCCTATGACTAGGCAACCTCATTGCCTTGCTGTGCTTGTGATCCTACCCACATATGGCTCTCAGACCTATGGTCAGACACATTCTGTTCTGTCAAGCCTGGTCTTTAACTCTTGAGATTCTTGCTGAGAACTTCCTTGGGTTTTTTGCCATGTTTACTCATTCCTTAGGCAGCTGAACTACTCATTTTCCTGAGGTGATGCTTGAGACTCACTTAATGCATCTTGGATAGGTGAAGTGTTGATGAAGCAGTAGGAGTCTCCCATGAAAGAACTCTATAATCATGATTCCTTTCAGCAGACAGTGTATTCCTTAACTGAGTATTTTGACTGAAGTCAATACAACTCTTGAAGCAGCAATATGCAAACAAATTTTTACTAATACCTACTACCATGTTCAGAGGAGCTTTGCACCTCAAGATCTAAGGTCAAATCACAGACTTAACCATTTGTAAAAGTCTGCCCCCCTTGTCCTTTTGCATGTGGGAAACAGAACAGCTACAAATGAAGGACTCCTCCTGTACACGAGATCACCCAGGCAAAGTATAAGGAGAGACAGGATCCAAGAGAGGTCACAGGCACTGTAACAGAACTCTGAGCTCAGACTGCTGGGGTGAGTGGATACCCACAACAAAATGTGCCTATGGACAATCAGTCAGGGAATCTGTATTATGTGGCTACTTATGCCACATTACACACATGAGAGCATTAAGAAGAAATGCAGCACCAAAACCAATCTACGTTGTCTTGTTTGTCCTTGATCTGGACTCTCACTCAATGCATTTTAGCCTACTGACACAAAGGTGTCAAAACAAAGTTACAGGATTACTACCATTAGTTAACACAAACACACCCAAAATTACACAGAACCAGGTGAACAAACCAAAAGTTAATTTTTTTAATTTATTAACACTGAGCAATTCTCTGGTATGCTTGACCTGGCTTCTATCAAAGTTAAGTGGGGCTTTTTTTGGCTATACTGGAAATCAGAAAATTTCTGATTGTTCAAAAGCTCCAAAAAGTCTTTCCAAATATTAAAGTGTCAACAGGAAACAAAGACCACTCAAAATATATTTATATGTGTAATTCTCTACTATACAGAGGTAAGAAATTCTAGAAATAGAAACTTGAGACATGTGCGAGCCTTTACATGCCTCATTTATTAGTACACATAGAAAGCAAATAGAAAGGTCATTTGATCATAATTTAATAATTATGTGTTTCCTCTCAAACTTCAAGGCTTCTGCTGGTGTACTGCAAGGGTTAAAGAGAAGTAATTTTAATTCAAAAGTCAGCTTTAGGGCTGTTGGTGGGATCTCCACCACCTTCCTCTGAAGTACCACAGTACTTCCTCTGAAGGACAGATCACAACCACCTTCCTCTGAAGTACCACAGTACTTCCTCTGAAGGACAGATCACAACCAAACACAGCAACAAAGAAGGTGTCCTGGGGCTTTTACAGGTAATAATCTCTAAAGTGTTGAGTGACATCCATTATTAATTCAGTCACAGCTCAGTTGCTTTTCAGATTGGGGAAGAGGGAATGATAGAGACTCATTATGGGCATTTTCCAACAAATGAGAAAGCAAAAATAAAAACAGATTTCAGATGGTTTAGTTTTGATAATTTATTCCATTGTATTATATGTAAAACCCTTTTTCAACTGATTAACAAAATTCCACACATTGAGTGGCAAAAAATTTTGCTTGTGGCTTCAATAGGACAGACAAAGAACAGAGCAATAACAAAGTATCAGCTGCCTCTTACCTGCTTGCATATGCACAAATATTATCTACCAGTGGGAGATTCTTCAGAGCTGCTTCTACTTTGCCAAGAGAAACATATTCTCCTGCCTGCAGTTTTACAAGATCTTTTTTGCGATCTATGGAGGAAAAAAGGGTTTAAACACTAATTGCAGAACAGAAAGCTTTTAGACAATGATTTTAGATTTTTCTAAAATGCATCTATAAATATCAAAAGGTAAGCTGACCCATGTTTGGTGAATGTACCAGAAACATGTAATGTCAGGTTTCCAGACTGCATTTTATCAATCTGTCACTCACATCAAAACAAGGGACACTACAACTCCATGCATCTGCTGCCTTTAGAACAGCATTTCCTACATGACAGCACCATCATGTGCATGGAAGACAACCAGGACTATGAAAAGCCAGTGTTAGTTAGGAGCACACATTTTGTGCTGTCTGGTCCAGGTGCCCAAGGCAGGAAATGCACCATTTGGTGACAGTTTGTTATTTATTTCATATTTAAAGAGCAACCGTCCACCTGTTGTTTTTCAAGTAACACTAGGACCAAAAAGTTAAGCCCAAATTACTTGAGTTTATCATATATAGCCCAGAGAAGGCAGAGGTGACAACAGCAGCACCTCTCTCCTTTACTATACACTGTTGTGCTGCTTTGTGTGACCAGACAAGGGGCTCTGTGGCCATCTCACCTATCTGACCAGTGAGAGGAGCTGCAATGGGACCTAAGAATTTTCTCCAATAAGAAACCAAATAAGCTTTGTTTCGCAGAAACCCAAAAAGCTTCCTGAATTACCTACTGACTTCGAGAGAGACAGTAGTTTACAAAACACCTAATTTTGCACCTACACATGTTAAAAAACTATGAGCCTATCACAGGCTCATACGTATGTATATTATATAAATATGTGTATAAAATATATATAATACATAGTATATTATATAAATATACTTTAGTATATTTTCCCCCAGTTCCTCTATGACAAAAGAATATTCTTATTATAAAGAACACCAAGATTAATAAAAAAGCCTTATTTAATTCCTGAGCACATTTTACCACAAGTGCCTTTTTACTGATCAAATTCCACACTTACAACATTATACAATCCAAGGCAGCTTATCTATTCAATTAGCTTACATTTAACTAATTACTACCCAGTCTCGATAACACTACAGAGTCAATGTGTTCTTTCCATGTGACTCTTTCAAAAGAAACCAAAAATCAACTTCTAAAACACACAAACAAGCTTACAGTAACATATCAGAACTTCCCTGGGATGCATGGGAGGGCTTTAGACTGCATGCCAAGATATGCAGACTATTTGTTGTTAATTACTGTATTTAGGAGAGGCCCAAAAATGTGTGTGTATATATACATACACATTTGAATTTATTAACTCACCAATAATTTTTAGACACCCATCTTGATGAAACTCTCCAATGTCTCCAGTATGGAGCCACCTCTGTCCATTCTCATCAATAGTGAAATCTTTTTGGGTTCGTTCTTCATTTTTGTAGTAGCCCACAGTCACATTTTGCCCTCCAATAAGGATCTCACCTCTAGGATATGGTTTGTCAGTGTTATAATAGCCACCTAAAACAGTAGGATTTTAGTAAGTTAACAAGAACTAAAATATATTCCAAAGCAAAAATGTCTATTATTTTTTCCATCTATGGAACTAAGCACTTTAGTTAGTCCTCAGCAAAAGCTACCACTTGCCTAAACAGTTCATTAAGAGAAGTGGTTCTAATTCTTTTCAGCATCTAAACAGTTATTTAACATGTGCAGAGGGTAAATGCCACCTCTACACAATCTTTCTGCCATGCTCTATCAGTTCCACACAGGCTTGATTAAAAAAAATAATTTTGCCTCATATTTGAGGAAACTAAACACCTACAGAGGTTTCACAATAGCCCAAAACATCCTTAAGTATTATGTATTTCTACACCACAATACATAAAAGCCTACAGTGAAAGAAAATCACCTAAATGCATTTCACACTTTATTATGTATATCTCATATAGCATCCATTAAACTTCCATTCCACAAGCCATTTTTTTATGATTTTACTAATAATACGATGGAAACTATTTTAAAATAATTTCCTAATAGCAACTGACGGTTATCAGGTCCTTCAGCTGAAGTCTCCTGAATCCAGCACCTCTAGGGCACAACACACAACCTGCACAAATACTGACCAAAATCAGGAGGACATACAGTGCTGTGTATATTTATACAATGTACATATAAAAATAGAGTGACAGGAATAAAAGAAATAGTACAGCCAAAGAGAGTCATAATAATACCTATTCAAAATGCCACTTAAATGACAGCTTCTGCCTAGATATTGCCAAGTTTAGAAACTCTTGAGGATTTTATTTTACCTTTCCTCTTCCCAAGAGTAAACTTTCACCTATAAAAATAGCATTTAAAATCTAAATTGCCGATAAATAGCCTTCTAATTACTACCACTGTGCAAAGCCCAACAAAAAAATGCAGCTATTACAAATTTCTTTTTACAAAGAACTTTTTTACAAAGTTCTTACACTTCAATTTAATCACATATAGGAATTCTCACCTTCTTCCCAGTTCATTAACTTGATTTCACAACAGACCAAAGGTGCTCCCACTCTCCCTGTAGTGTAGTCCCAAACTAGAATTTTTAAAAGAGCATATTTTAGAAAATCATTTAACAAAAAGTGATTCGAAAAAATAATCTTTTGTTGTCATGCATCTTATTTAGAGAAAAGTAAATGCTATTTATTTTTGAACTTGAACTCGTAGAACAGAACTTCCAAGAAAAGCAATGGTAATGCTGACAAAAATCTTATCCTGACAAGGGAGTAGATGGGTTGTATTTACAGACACCCTCAATTACTAAAAGGCAACTGCAACAATTAGCTTCTGTTATATTAAATTAAAGTCTGGTGCAGGCTTTTCCTTTCCATTTTCTATTTTCTTCAGATATCAATATACTCACCAAAATTTGAAAAAAATTATTCAGTTCAACTGGTAAGTGCAACGATGCCATTCACATTATTATGGGCTGCCTCATCACGAATGAGAACATTAATTTTACGTGCTAAAGCTGGTGACATGCACAATGTGTCAAAATCAGTACTCCCACTGTTTTGTACATTTGTGATAACAAGTAATTCCCAGGATTCCCCACTGAGGTTTGGTGGCACACACCAAAGGAACAGTCAAAGACGGCACACGCAGGGCGCTCAGCACAGACCACAGCACTGACACCAACCTTCCATGATTGTTCCAGCTCCAGCAGATTCTGTCAGCCCATACCCCTGTCCCACAGGGCAACAGAAGCAGATGTTCATGAACCGCTGTGTAGCTGCAGAGAGTGGAGCTCCTCCACAAAGCAGGATGCGGATTTTTCCGCCGAGCAGCATTCGGACTTTCCGGAAAATAAGGCTGAAATGCAGAGATAAAAGTACACGTTTGTTGCTTTAAAACAAAGAGTACCTAATTTTGTATGTGAACTGAAAGTTTCCACCATCTTAAAATACTCTTCTATGGCATTCAATAAAAACCCTGAAGGAGCACATTGAAGTTTTCAAAAACACAGGCACAGATTTCTAAGCTTGTTTACACATTCAAATTTGAAGGCTGGTTGAATGTCTTGAGAACACAGATTTAATGAGACAGTAAAGTTCTGTAATTTTCTCCTAAGAATAATTTAAATAAGTTGTATAAATGTTGAAATACCATTATTCTTTACTCTTACTGAAGCTGGGAGATGAGATTAATTGATCCTTGTGGGTTCCTTCCAGTTTAAGATATCTTATGACTCCCTTCTGTGAAAATCTGAAGGCTACAATTTTCCTATAGACTTCTAATCTTACCCAAGAATTGTATAAATATTGGGTAATAAGATTTCAATTGTTAAATTACTGATGAAAATAATGCAATAAATGTAAATTCCCAATCAGTTTCAAGTTAAATAATACTCCCTTGAATTATATGAGTAAATATTTAAATTCATCACACAAACTACTGATCTGCTGTTTCAATTTACACTTAATTACAGACTTGCTCATGTTCAAAGTGTCAGCAATAAAATGAAGAAAAGCACAAAAAAATCAGATACTGCTCATGTGGTAAGACTTGGATAAGCAATTTTTCGGTGCTATTACAAATAAAGTGAATATTACCTATCACAGAGTGGGGTAGTGTAACCTTTGGAAATCTGTTCCATTTTGTAATTGTAGGCCAATATGAACAGATTCCGCTGGAAACTCGTCATTTCATTCACTTTATTCATGACGTTTTTGTAGATCCGATCCATAATTTCCTAGTTAGATAAAAAGATAAAGTTAATCTCAAAGAAACAGAAATCCTAAACTCAGTACAAAAAAGAGAAAACACAATCTAGATATTCAAGTACATTTCAGGTGACAACCCACCCCCAACTTGCCTCTTCTGTTACTAAGAGGTAGCAAGATGTTCACAAAAAGGAGAAAAGCAAACATCTGGGCAGGAGCACTGGCTAACCCCAGGCAGCCTGCTGCCCACCCTCTTTATTCCACCCATTCACTATGATGAACAATAAATGATTAATTAAAATAGGAATCGAATCCCGATAGCTATTTTAACTTTGAAAAATGTTGACACTTGTATGATAAATGTTTATTTCCAATGTACAAATAAATACCGAAGTTATTATTTTGAGCTAGCTTAAAAAAGGTAGAGGCTTGGATGTTATTTAAATGATAATTGTATTATTTTTGTTGTTAAAAACTGGATTATTCATTGCATTTAAAAAATAATTCTTAGAATTATTTATCCTTCAGTTACTTACCGGGACAGCTGCCATTAGAGTTGGCTTAAGTGTAGTAACATCACCTTTGCTTCCTTTCTTTATTTTAGAGGACTGAAGTGAAGAACAAGTTTACTAGCATTCAAGATTTTTAACATGAGAAACAAAATGACAAAAGACATCTTTCAAAATAATTATTTAAATTACTTGCAAAATTCAAAATACCAGTCGTAACCAAATTTTGTATGCTGTACTACTACAACCAAATGTTGTACTACTTTTTCAAAGAAATATTTCAAAGATTTGATGTGAGTAGTTATTTTCTTTTTAAATTTCTTTTTTTATACACTGCAAGGACTTGTATCTACAACATACCTGGTCAGCTAATGTCTGAGGTGAAGAGTAACCGATGCGGCACCCGTGAGACAGACACACGAGTTCAGCACTCAGCTCCAGAACATGGGCAAGGGGCAAGTAGCCAATATAGGTGTCTTTTTCCCTGTGAAGAATTTTTGAAAGCTAGGTTTATGTTGTACCAATAGAATTCTCAGATGAATCATTAAGTAAAATTCAGAGTTTACCGCAGAACTACAGAAAGCAGAAAAATGCCTTTGAGCTTGAGAACGTAGTTCAAACTATACAGGTTTTATTTGAAAAGTTGTATAGTGGGGACTGTAAGTTTAAGGGCATGAACGAAGGGTGATGTTTACTCATCCCAAGACAATTAACCATGTGTAATGGTTGCAAAGGCAACTCCGTGGACAAGATTAAAAACTGCACCAAATAGAAAGAAATCACAGAATTTAAACACTAACCAAGGGAAGTACTGCTTAGGGGAGCTTTAAACCATTCTAGTGCAAGGCTTTTGTGTCCCAGTCTTGCCCACATACAGAAGATGAGAGAACAAAGAGCACATGAAGTAGTCATGTCAATCAGTGCATTACCTGAAGATGCTCAGACATCACTGCATAGTATGTGTCACAGACATAGCAATATAAAACAACTTATTTTTTCCACCTAATTATCTAAAATTATATGCACCTACAAGTCTTCTTTATTTGCTGGCAAGTAATGGTTGGTACATACCCCAGATTTGGAATCCTCTCAGCCATTCCAGTTATCCCAGCAATTATGTTGCAATGGGAGATCATAACTCCTTTGGGAATTCCTGTGGATCCACTTGTGTACATGATCACTGCAATATCTGAGGGCACAGGCCTGGACAGCTGTTTGTTTCCTGCAATTTGTGTTAAAAAAAGAGAACATACAACGTGAGGAGAGCCTCTCAGGCTGGGAGATCTGATACACTAACATATTTCAGCAGTCACTGCAATACAGCATCACACCATTCTTGCTATTACCTTTTGGTTTTGCTTGAAGTGTTTGTGGTGAAGCTTAATCTTAATTGCCTTCACAAAGAATAGGAACTTGGCATTAGCTGAGCAATACTCTGAGGGATTGTCCTAGTCTACCATGACAACACTTCTCCTGTTATGTTTCCACTATTCCTGCAGCAGAGAGAAAACTGGGCAGAGCTTTAGCTTCTCCAAAATGCCACTGAGCATCCAGCCTCAGGAAGGTTTACTGCCCTGGTTCCACACTGCTGCAGGGTCCATCCCTCAGTGCAAGTGTCCTTCCTCACATGTTCCCTGGCAGGGAACACTCTGCCTCATTTGCAACACCTGCACAAGGCACTGCTGAGCCAACCTGAGGTCCGATTTCTATAAATATTTAAAAGTTCAACAGCTTTAATTGGATTAAAGTGCTTTTTAAATACTTGTGCTGAGAACAAGAAAATACTAAAACAATTGTGTTTACTCAGAGGAAAAGCTGCATAATGCACAATGCATGTGAAACAATACACACACTGAATGAGAAGCATGAAAGCATATTTAATCATTTCCCACTCACTGAATCCTGCTTAACCTACGCAATGGACAACACAGAGGAAAAACATAAGCAACAGCTCATCTACTTAATATTAATTGGACATGCTTGACCAGAAACACTTCATAATATTTCACAGTTTATGAATGGTTAATTTGACAAAGATAACGTTCCTTTATTGCAATGCAGAGTATGTGATATTTAAAAGACTGAAGAAAGAAGGATTAGACACAGTTTTACATAGCACATAGATTAACAGATCTCAAGCAGCTAATGAATTACAGCCACAATTTTTCTGTTGGTGTTGTATGAAACAGTTTTAATAGTACATAAAACTGGTAAAGCAAAAATGGAAAACCATCTTTTAAAGAAATTGAGAGGTCATGATGCTGGGAGCAAACCTGCCATACCCCTGAATATCAAGAGCAGATGGATTAACCACTCTCCCTACTCCTAAAATATAATCCAACATTCATGTGCCTTCAGTAGTCAAGAGATTCTGAAAACAGAAAGGATAAGAACAGAAGAAAGCAATCATAGAATATAATTAAATCTTCAGATAATAGGTTTGACAGCTCTTCAGAACCAAGAATAAATATTTCTTATGATAATAGTTAAAACACCTTCCGAAATTCTGAATTTTAGTTCTAAAAACGTGACAGATTAGAAATAATTTCAATGAATTTACATAGCAGGTGGATAAATCTCTTACTACATTTCTGAAAGTAAGTTCTACCTGATTCAAATGGCTATTTTTAATTTTTCCATCTGTGAATTTTTTTACAAAACTTAATGGTAACAAATCATTGATTTCTTTCGTTATAAAATACGCAATGATTTTCTTTGTGTGCCCTGAAAAATCTGGTTTTAATATGTCTGATCATAAGAATGCTTTTTAAGATTCTATCCTGGACTAAATGCTTATCCTAAAAATTATCCATCAATATGAGACACTTGATTGTGGAGAAGACAGTTTTTATTAAAAGCACTTTACTCTGTTGAGAAACAAAACAAACTACACCTCAAAATCCAACCAAAACTATACAAAAAAAATCCCACATACTTCATTCAAAGCAAAAGCAGGTAAGGAAAGGTTAACCACTGAATAATTTTGAGATCTGCAATTTCCCCGAGTTTACCCAACAGACTCAGGGTAGGACAACAAATGAAAGAGTCCAAAGAGAAAGCAGAAAACCTACCATTATCTGCCTTGGCCCCCATGGCTTGCACAGATGCCATTGTGTGAACAATGACACCCTTGGGAAACTCTGACCACGTTGTTGGTTTGCCATCCACTGTAATAATGTGTCGTAGCAGTGGGACTTGAGATACAATTTCCTGTGGAAATGAACATGTGTTCAAAAATTAAAAGTGAGGTTTATGCCAATCAGAAGGAAAAAAAAACCCACAAGAACTAAACCCCCCACACTTTCTACTGCATACTTTTTAAAAAAGCATTGACATAAAATACCTCAGTATTTTAAATATCAGAGGATAAACTTGTTGAGCTCAAATAGCTGCAAAGCTTGGAATTGTCCACTTAAAAGTCCAAAAACTTCTCCAACCATTTACTGATTTTTGCCTTATTTTATGAAAGCCCCACAAATAAGACTGCAATGATTTGTAGAAATAGTTGACTTTCCACATCTATATGACACAGAGAGAAACTGGTGATACTGAGTTCACAATAATTCTTAGCCTACCTCTTGGTTACTATACTAGTTAAAATAAGCAACAGCTAGCAAAAATATAGAAAATTATTAATTAAGCATTTCAAGCAAAATATGAGTTCCAAAACATTTATCAGTGTTCTAGTGGAAGAAGAGATGATCATCCCCTCTCCCAGAACAAATACATTCTCTTATTGCAAGCTGAAATAAGTGTGCATTGTGTATACTAACATTCTAGTAACTTCTTTTTAAAGTTTGGTAAATTCTCATTGAAAATTCAGCAGCAGCAGCAGTTTTTCATTAAGTTCCCTTATGTGAAAGGTCCAGTTTCCACCAAAATTCAATAATGAAAGTCATACGGATTAGTTGTTCCACTTTGGTATTCCATTTGGGTCAGCAAGTCACAAAAGTTTTTTGGCTGTTCTAATGTTTAGTAAGCTTTCCACCACACAGAAAAACAGCTCTAACTCTTCAATCACCCATCTTTAGATTTAAAAGCCATTCTCTTCTGGGACAATATCCAACAATAAGCCAGGAGGATAATCACATTTAGCTCTTCATTCACAATTTATACATTTTTCTGTTCTTTCTATTGTTAGATTTATAGGCATTAAATCCACTCAGAAACCAAAGCAGTTTATTGTAAAGGTGTTGTTCCAGGCAGCACTGCAGCTCTTCAATACTGCAAATTGCTCATCCTATTCTCCAGAGTCACTGAGGAGCCTAAAACCCACTGAAAGCAAACTATCACTTTTTTTGTACATGAAGACAGATACATAAATCTTTTCTCCAAAGCATTTGCCTCACAGAAAGGCAATAAATCATTGTTCTGTACAATACCAGGCTATTTAACAATAATGAGCAGACACACTGGAAAGAAATAGACAAAGAACAGTTTTCTGACCTTCAGTTTTGTTTGCATCAATTCTTTACTAGTAATGATGGTGGTCACCTCTGTTTCATTCAGCCCATGTACTATTGCTGAGCCTCCCAGAGTGGCATACAGAGTCACAACTGCAACACAAAACAGGGGAAACGGTGAATCTCTGTTACATTTCCTAGTCCAGTTTACAATAAAGGACTGAGATTAACCTATTCCAAGTTGTGTGACACAGTAAAAATATTTGTCCACTCAGAAACGTGGGACAGTTTTGTAAATTTGTAAATTTGAAAAAATTCCTGGATTTAAATACAGCGTGATTAAGTTTCACCCAGGAAGGAGAAAGAACAACCATTGTCTATATGACTGTTTACTATTTTTCAAGGTCTGATTAGATGTACCAAAACCACATCACCCTATACAATTCTCCTAGATCTACTCATGCCTTCCTTTCTTTTACCATCTGAAAAGCAGGCAAATGTTCTCAGTTTAATCATTGTGTAACAGGCCTCTTGCACACAGGAAAGAAACAGCTTTCATTCATGTGATCTCTCTTTTTACTAGAATTCACATACTCTGTTACTAACCTTTTACAATTGATTGCTAATAAATTATTACAACATAGCAAAATGTGTATCAGCAGATGAATTTTCACATTCAGTAATAAGTCTGTGACTAACCTATTCTCTCATCTATTTTAAACAACATCACGTCAGAAAGGTTTAATCATCACAATCATTAGACATTAAACTGACATCATAAGAATCACACAGAACAGCAAGAAAGAAAATATTTAGGAAGTTGACTGTAAGAAATACTCTTTCCTATATTTAAGTACGGCTCATTAGTAACAGGGTGTTAAACAATTATTTCATGTTAACAACTTTTAGATCATATTTAATTTCCTGTTATTTTCATGAGAACTAAATGAGAACAGACTAGAAGAGACTGGGGAAAAAAAAAGGCAGTTCAAAAAGGAAGAGAGGTATTGCTCTAAAAAAAAATAACCATTTCCTATTTTCCAAGAAGAACATTAAACAGAGGTATCTTGAAAAGAGCTTTAAGGTCAATCAAAACAAGCAATAATTACAACATCCATGCTGGAAGTTTTGTCACATCAGGTATCTGAATCTTTTTGTATTTTAGTTTGTATTTAGCTGAATATTTAAACAACCTAATTACGAAAACAAGACATCCTATTGTACATTAGGACTAACTCTACTGCAGCAAGGCTAAAAAATTAAAATTAAAGTTCTGCTGTATTCTAAGATAGGAAATCCACAGAGTTACTAACCCAATGCAGCACACCAAAGAACAACTCAAAAGCAGTTTTCTTACATAGAAAAGTAAATAGTTGACCTCTACTTATTTTTTTCCTTGTTAAAACAGTCCATCATAGTTCAGAACTGTTGCAGGGCAAATGCACATGCACTGTGTTTTCTTTAATTTGGTGGGAGCAAAGTCCACAAGAGTGCCTCTACTAGTTCCCACGAGCTCTCTCTACTTACTGCAGTGACCCCTGTTATATAAACACGCAGCAGAAATTCAGCTTCCCCAGCCAACAAGCAGAACCGAGTCGACACACTGCCCAGAAGGAAAAGTACCATCTCTGAAATAACCCTGTGTGTAAGTAATTACTCATCTGCAAGTAAGTACATTAAGACACTTAGAGCCATATGACAGAGCCAAAGTGAAAGAGAGAGACCATTTATGTGATGGTGCACTTATATTATAGAGAGAATAAAACAGCAATGACCCCGAGCTCTGAAATTATTACTTTTCCACCCTGGCACCTACGACTTTTTCAGGCAAATCTGAAAGTTTTGGTCATGTTTTTTCTCTCTTTGCACCCTTTGAAAACATACCAAGAAGGGATTATCTTGTGTTCACCTTTACACATGCAATAGTAAAAGTGAGTCTTTGTTATCTGACCTTCTGTTAGGAATGCTGCTCTAAAAGTCTAAGAGAAACCCCAACACTACGAAATTTGCCAGCTCATATACAAGGACAAAGCCCAAGTACAACTTTTGCAATTTATTTCAATATAATTAAAAAGATAAACTGAGTAATTCAGCATCCGTCATACATCAAAAATAAAAAGCAAAATATATCTTTAAAGGCTTCAGCCAAATCAATTCTGACAAAACCACTTCTGCTCAAGCTTTAGGAAGGCATGATTGGAAAATGAAACCTAACCTCTTCTACCTCATCATTTGGTTATACATTTGGCTGTTTTATCTGCCTACACCAGTTCACACAGATAAATAGGAGGTGGTCTAAAAGAAAATCTGTTTTCATGTTAGCACTACTTTTTCCATTTTTGAACTAGCAATCTCACTCTACCTCGAATACAAGACTTAGCTTCAAACAATTCACATTTAAAAAAAAAGAAACTATTTCTGATTATAAAATCACTTTTATAGATCATCCATAAAAAAAATTACTTTCCCACTTTAATTCTGTAGTGCAAAAGGCATTCTCTCCAACACTATGTATGAAGAAGATGAATCTCCTCTCGACATCAGTTCTGAGCCCATACCATCAGATTTCATACATTTCACATTTGGAAAGAGTATCACAACACTACCAGTTTACACAACTATCAGTTGGTGTAAAACCTCTAAACCAAAAAATACTAAGATAAGTCCTTTAGCAATGCCTTGCCACACTACTACTTCAACATCATTTGAACATTTTATTTCATTCAGCAAACCAACCATGGATACTGCACAACACTCTCATCATCTGCCAACACACAAGTCAGCCAAGTTCACATAAGACAACATACAGCTTAGATGCTGAATACCACGTCAGACAGTGTGCTGGAGCACGTTGCAACTCGGGGATTTAACACACTAATCCAACAAAACCAAAAACATATGCATTCCATTCTGCTCACAACATCCATCCTCATCTCAGACTTTTTTTTCCCCTCTCAAATTACAAAATCTCCCTAGGATTTGTAAGTGTGCTGCACTACCAAAGAAAAAAAATGATACATTGGCATTTTATTCCCAGGATAGTCACTAGGAATCTGACAGATCTCAAAAGTGATTAAAGGGAACTGGCATGGTGTATTATGAGACATGTAGTTTAAAAGCAACAGAGGCATCTTGTCAGAGAATAGCCTGTGCAGGCCAGCAGCATTTACTCACTGAAGAAAGAGCCAAAAACATCACCAAATTTAAAGTTGTAAGGTAACTGCACACACCATTCATTACAGCAGACCACTCAGTGTCGTGGTCAGTCTGGTTTTTATATATCTTCAAGGATGGAGATCTCACAACCATTCTAGGTTCCTGTTCTGATATTGAACTACACTCAGAATTAAGATGTTTGCCCCAATATCTAACCAAATTTTCTTGTCATTTGACTTCTGCCCATCACCTCCAGTCTTATCAAAGCAGACCTTAGAGCAGAGTCTGGCTTCACCCCTCTGTGTGCTCCCACTGGAGACAACAACAAGATCTGAACTCACTCATCTTAATGCTGAACAGATCCTGCTCTATCTGCCTCTCCTCAGATGTCACATTCTCCAACCCCTCCAGCATCTTGGCAGCCCTCCACTGGACCTGCTCCAGTATGTCAGTGTCTATTCCTACAAGGAAGCCCCAAAGCAGACCCAGTACTCCAGATGTGGTTTTACCAGTGTCCAGAAGGAGAAGAATCACTTCCCTGGACCCTATCTGCTACAGTCATGCTACCACCACCTTGGATGCTTTTGGCCTCCACTGCAAGAAGGCACTAAGAAATCCTGGTTGACCCATTGCCCACCAGAACTCTCAGCTATTGCTACACACTTACCAACACATGGTTTCTCAAACTGAATCAGACATGTTCTCAGAGCAAAGAGGGACCATTGAAAATACAAAAATCTTGTTAGGCTTGCTTCCAAAACCTGAAAAAAGTCTAATTGATAGACAACTTTGGTGTACACTGGTAAAAAATCAGAAATTTCTGCACATCTGGATTTTACAGTCCATCTCTTATTGAAGGAAAGTAAATGTGGCATGGGAGGAAAGAGGCCAAAGCCCATAAGGAACAGCAGTTTTTACAGGCCCTATGGGACAAGGAGATACATCCCCCTGAGAGCACAACAGAAACCAGCCAGGCTGGGCTTACAGCGAGGTCAACGACACATTAAGGAGTGATGATGAAACAGACATTTAAACAACTACAGCAAGTTGAGATCAGCACTCCATAGATTTCTCAGCAAGAAAACCATGCCCAACCAAAATCAAAATTGAGGAACTGACAAAACGGCCAGCTAAAATAAAACTTACAGACACAGATGAAGGTTTGACATCAATTCCTGAAAGCAAGTTAATGAATTCATTTTTGTTTCTTTTTAGAAACTTGGGAATCCGCACCAATTTGAGACTAAAAGAGGATAAACTTCCCATGAATTCATTGAGCAAACTTTACTTATGATACTCTTATCTGCAAACAGATACAGGTTTCTTTCTTCACTAAAGCAAAATGCTACAAAGTGCAGGGTCTCTACCTCACACAGCATTTCTTAACTTGCAAATTTTAACGTTCTATATAAAATCTGTATCAAGCTTTCTTAGCATATAAAGCAAAGTAAGAAAGGTTTACTTTCAAGTTGTGCTGTAAGATCAAGACACAAAAATTTCAGGGGAAAATTCCACTTACGCTGGTAGTTGCACATAAAGCAGGCCTGTGCTGCAATCATCCACTCGGCTCTGGTCTCACAGAAGATAGCGATGTTAGTCTTTGGTTGCTGACCCAACACTGCTAAGCCATTTCCAAAATTAACAGCTTTAATGTATACATCTTCATAAGAAAGCCAGGTGTACTTGCCAAGGATGACCTAATAAGAATAACAAATTCAATTTAGAAAACGAAAATCCTTAACACGTGTCCTACTATATCTTCATCCACATGGAAGAATCCACGGATGTTTGAAGTAACATGTGCCTGAGTTATAACAGCAGTTTACTCAAGATAATGAATAATATTCTTGCCAAAAACTACAGGCCCTGTGGACTTTGCAACACAAATACTGCAGTATCTCCATGCACGTTACCACCTCAGTTTCTGTTTTCACATGAGGGAAGCACATGATTCCCACAGCACTTTGTAGCTTCAGAAGCCCTCTGAAAGGCTGTGGGTGGTTATCTAGACTATATGCCTTCACTTTTTAAAACAGTTTGTTTTATGTAAAGGGTGACAAGCACTAGCTGGTAAAATTAATTCTCTACATTTGCTGTCTTGTATATTTGGGCTACAATTCTCCTACACAGATACGATGCCTAGATGTTCATTAAAAAAAAAAATAAAAAATTAAACTGGAATCCAGAAAGCAGTGTATCCACGTATCAGTCACAAATTGTGAAATCCCTTTCCATTTGTTCTGAAACAAATGTCAAGGGGAAGAGTGGTAGTATTTTTGCTCTTTTTTACAGTTAAACAAAAGTGGGACAGGAGATTGGATTGGAAATTACTGGCAAACCTCAGTTCTGAAAAGTCATGTGGAAAACATTAAGCAATCTCACTTTTCTTCTATACAAGAAAGCTGGTAGACAGTAAAATTGGATTTGAATTTACAGGTCACTATCACAGATTGCTACGTGTGCACCTGCACCTTGCAGTACTTCTTTCTTACTGAGTGACAGGATATTTGAGGATATCCCAGATATTTTCATATGCAGATGTAGTGTGAAGATGCTTCATACTGAAAACCCAGACTCTAAACTATTGTACCTTACCCATCTAGTTATACAAGCACACTGACCATTTTGAAAAATAAAATTTTCCAGTCAAGTATTTCAGACATTTTCTTTGACTACGTGTTATTAGTACCAAATAAAAGCAAACACTAACTGCAAAAAAAAGAAAAGCAAACTTCTCCCTTATCCCCTATTATTTTTTTCTACATTTCATTCAGCAGCTAGAACGAAATTTCAAACTTGTGAGCTGTCAAATTAAGTGTTTTGGTATGTAACTACAATTCTAATGAGTTTGTATTTCCACATCCACTTCCTTAATAAAACATACTTTAAAACCTTTCTCAACATCCAACAGAAAAATAAAATCTAGTGGATTTCTTTTATCAAAACATTTTTCCAAACTGCTGAAGCTACAATTATGTATCAGTTTTACCTACTACAGCCTCACTGCACATTTATCAGTAATCTACTTTTAGCAGAACAAACTTTTCTTAATTCAGGACAGGTACATGTGCAGCTGCTCAGAAATTTCACATATATTTTCACGGGACATCATTTAATAAACCCAAAAAACACCACTTGCCAACAATAGCAATACAGAGCAATTTCACCACACGTGTTTCTGACACAAATATCTGCTCAGGTTTTTGTGGTTTATTTACAGAAACTCCATTTCATTGGTAAACAGGCTGTTTCAGAACCAAAAACCTTGCTGGAGCAGAAAGATCAGGTTGGAAATCTCTACTGTAAGGAGTGAGAGACCCCCAGCAGCACTGGTGGTGCAGGGGCTCACCCCTGGCTGGTGCTCCCAGCCACAGCCCCACGAGGAGGGGGAGACCTGGGAGTCCCTTTCAACCCATCAAGATATTTTTGGTGTGGAAAACGCTTACGGCTTCCAATGAAAATATTGCACCTCTTCCTGTCCATCCAAATTTCAGTAATGTGGAATTTAAATGCCAGTCCGGGACATTTTTTTTCCCCAAAGACAGTATTTTTGGCAGACTTGGAAATTCTTGACAAGCTCATCAGTTGAAAACAATTTATAGCACTGAACTGGGCAACATCCTTTCCCCCATTTATACTCTGACTACAGTGTGGCTTCAGGAAAATTGTTCACAAATAATTTAGGCAAAGAAATACAAGAAAATTCTTATTCTTGTTGGTGCCTTCTTAAGAAGGAAAAATCCACAGAAAGGACGTACTGCACCATTAGCTATAGTTATTTTTATATATATGAAAATACATTAATGAAGAACACAGTGATATGAAAACAGGCAAGATCATTTTCAGTGTACTATTTTGAGTTCTGTTTTCCTACTGCCTTCCACATATTTAAATCTCAATGTTCCTTTCTTCCCAGTGCCCAGAATTTATTTTCTAGTCCCTCCCTATGACATATTATTTACATTATATACACATTAATGAATATATATTCATATATACTTATTAATATACTGCCTCTCTCTGGATGTTCCTTCTCCATGTCCCTCTGTGCCTCTTTTGCAGGACACAGAGCAGGTTACGGTTTCTCACATCTCTCCTTATTTTTATGTCTCCAAATCCATGTCCCTTCTTGGCCTTTCCCTCAGTAGCTTTCACTAATGTTTTCCAATGAAGAATTCAAGGAGCTACTGGACAGGGTCCAGCAGAGGCCACAAAAATAATTAGGAGTTTGGGAGCAGCTCTCATCAGGAGAGACTCTGGGAGCTGGGTCTATTCAGTCCAGAGAAGAGAAGACAGGGGGCATCTTATCAACATGGAGAAATATCTCAAAGGGGTGTCAAGAGGACAGTGCCAGACTCTTCCCAGTGGTGCCCGGCAACTGGATGAGGAACAATGGCCAAAAACTAAAACATGAGAAGTTTTACCTCCACATGAAGAAGTTCTTTACATTAAGGATGGCAGAGCACTGGAAGAGGCTGCCCAGAGAAGTGGTGGAGTCTCCCTCCTATGCACCTGGACACATTCTTGTGTCACCTGCTCTTGGTGACCCTGCCTTGGTATGGGGGTTTGGACTGGAGAACCTCCAGAGGATCCTTCCAACCCCAACAATTCTGTGATTCAGTTTCTGCTGTAATGTCAGACTTAACAGCTATTTAAGTGCCATAACCCTTTAGACGTTCACACACATTTAACTTTAAAACTTTCGGAACTTACTTCTGCTCAATAACCACTTACATATAATAAGTAAAGAAAACAACTGTCCAAGAGTTTAGGACTCTTGGATTTTAGAAGGGCTCAGGAAGTGAAGTTGATCGAGCACTGACTAAACAGCCCCACAAACCCAAGCAGTGCCCGGCAGGGAAGGGACCGCACGGCTGGGCTTCACCTGGAATTCCGGTACATTCCATAGGAAAACGCTGCCCTCTAGCGCTCCAGCTTTTAAACTGCAGGACGAGATACTGATGTAACAACACAAAATACTAGTAAGTATCAGGACTCTATTAATATTTGAAATCCAGAAAAGCATAGACGCTAAAGACTCGCTGTACATTCTCTTATCTGGATTTTACGCAGGTATTAAAGTGTTTAGTGTGAAGTTGTCAGAATGTTCTCCATAAAGCTGCAGGCACGTGTAGAGTCATTAGACTACCTGACCTCAGTTACCTTAAAGAACCTTGGAAACCAGTGATAATTAAATACATTTTCTTGCAGAAAGTATATTAAAAACAATACAAAGGAGGTTATTTGAAATGTCCACTTTGGGCCTTTTTCTCATGAAAACATGGACTGCAGCTGAGCACTTCTGAAAAAACTCACTCCAAAATATTATTTACATAGCACCCTATGGTTTTCAATGTCATAAGCTACTCTTTTACTGCTCAATGACTTATCAGGGCAAGAACCTTCCTGCAATTTCATATTAAGTTTCAGAATCAGCTGTAAAGAGCAACATTTTAAATTCCCAGGTGCTTGCTGCTTCACCTAAGTCTCTCACACTTTAGATGCACCACCTTCCCCTCTCAAAACTGTTTTTTCTTTTCCCCACTAAGTCTTATTTATTGTGTTTTCTCTAATTCTGTTCTTGGATACAAACTCTTTTTAAAACAGAACAAGACAACCAACCAATCCTCAAAACAAACAAACATCCCCATCAAAAAATAAACCAACAAAAGAACACGGACACAGCAAAATCCACATATCAACACAGATAAAAGCAACCACCTGACGATATAACTAATACAAAATAATAATCAGCCAGCAGAATAAAGCTCATCATAGACATATTTTATGATGCCTTTTGGGCATCATAAATTTTAAGCTCTGATTAAATTAATTTTTTCAATTAATCACATCTTCATCTCAGAGAAATGTTCAACATTATTTTATTCTGACTTAAATACGTATTTTATAAAATTAATATTAGGTATGTTTTCCAATGCATGAGATTGGAGAAGGAAATTGGAGAAGTACACTACAGAAGGAAACAGAAAACTAACTACATATGAAATACTATAAAATGTAAAGGAAACATAAACAAGTGTTTGTATTTTATAAACATATATGAATTTCTGCTACTTTGGCAACTGCAAAGGAATAAATAAATACTTTTGTAGCAATACAGCATCATATCCAAGAACAAATTAATGTAGTATCTGATCTGAAAGATGTTAATAAGCTTTAAATAATTTTGGTTGCAAATGCGAACACACTTATTTCTCTCAAGAATCTAAAGTTAAATATTTTACTTTTTTGAGATATATAATTAACCCTTTATTTAGGCTAATCTAGCCTACTGCAATTTGCAGAGATATTGCAGCTCAGCACACAGACCCATGATCACATTCAGATCTGTCCCTGACTTGCAGACGACCTCAGAAAAATGCATCAATCATTCCCATCACTGTGTTCAATCGTGGAAAGGGAAAAGTAATTAACAAGTTTTGCAGCTCCTGTAAGGTATGGAAATTATAGGCATTATACCCAAGAATTAAACTTGTCACACATCTTTTCCAAGAGCTGCACCAAACAAGTCTCAGCAAGCTGCCTTTGCTAAAGGGAACCAGGCAACCAAAAAGTGCATGGTATTAAAGACAAATCAAAGGAAAAGAATCCTGACATTCAGAATCAAGAACATATCTTGTGAAATGTTCTGGTTCTCCTCACCTGCTAAAACATGCAATGAGGTATCAAGAAACACTGTATTCCTTAATGGAAAAAAAAAAAATTAAAAGTAGACTTGTGTGATAATGCCATAACTCGGAGCAAACTAACCCAAGGGCAAGTGTGCCAATTGACCATAATGAACTGTTGTGTTAAGCTTAGACAAAATTACCTAACTGGGATAATTTCTAAGTCTAGATACTTAGAAATAAGTAATTTAAGTAGATCAACACAAACATTCTTCAGCTTTCCAATATTCTGAACGCTTTGCTTGCATAATGAAAAAGGCTAAAACTCCTAAGTTCTTAAGTCTTACTTTACCAATTGCAATTAAAAAACAGGGCACATATCACAGGCAGCCAAAATTCTGATTTGTGCTCAGAAGCCCTTCTTTGTACAGCTTTGTACAACATGAACTTTCTGTTTCTTTACAGGGTAATGAGCCAGCAAAATGTGCATCAGGAAAGATTACATGTAACCATTCATCCCAGCATTTCCTTCATACCAAAAAAACTAACTCCATAGCTGAGAAGTTTCACTAACAACTAAATCTTCTATAAAGATTTTAACAGAACTGAACTTTGCCATATATCGTGATATCAATCAAATTCTATTTTAAACATACTCCTTAATCAGAATTAAAACTAGCAGTATTTAAGGAATCCTTTATTATATGAAGGGAGAGTTTCCCTGCAGATGAAAAAAACCTAAGCTAAAAATTATCTTCATATCAGGGATTTAACAACTTCTAATACAGAAATACAGACCTTTATTACACACACAGATTCACAGACATATGAATCCTGTTATGGTACCCTGCCTTTTTCAGCAAAAGTGTACTTTTTAATGCTCTGAACAAATACAAAGCAGCAAATGACAACAAAGCCTTGAATATTAAACATTATAAAAAGTCAGTCCCCTGAAACAGAGTTTATACTGAAATCACATCTTCCTCACACACTAGGATTACGGATTAGCAGAGAAGCAGTTCACCTTAAAGGAGACCAAAACAAAAAAAAGGACTCTTCCAATAAAATCTGTGCAATCCTTTTCCAAATAAAAGCTTCATTTAAATTCTGAATTCACAGGGCAGAACAGCAAATCCTTAAATGAACTAAGTTTACTGGAATGGCACATCTGAGTACAGGCATCTAGTAATTTTTCAGTATTTATCCGATTATCATTCAGAATAATACAAAGAGAGACTTTTTTTAATTCACCTAAAAGGCAACCTTTAAAGCCACTTACATCAGCAGCTGGATATTAACAACAAATACCTAAAATACATCTGTGATTTTGATTTGGCTGAAACCACAAAAAAGGATATCTACTCAAGAACGCAAAAAGAAGGTTTAGGTTTGTTTTAAATGTCAAGTAATGAAAGATTGGGAATTAGATAATTAAACTCTTTTCACAACTATTTAATCTAAGCAGAAAAACTTATTTTTCACCAGGCTTTGCTTTACTGGACTAGAAAAAGTTCTTTAAGACAGACTGCAAGACGACTTACCTTTTTAAAAACTTTTCCCGATGGCTGGATTTCATCTTCCTCTTTTAGGATTTCACGTGTTCCCAAGAGTTTTTTGTCCTTAAACTTAGTCTTAGCATATTTAAAAACTTTGTCAAGTGTATCACAGCCAGGATATAAAACTGAAGCCAAGCAATGTAGACTGTTAACAGATCTGTATGCACTCCCAGGCTTGTTGTTCACAGGTCTGGCTTTAACCTGCTTGGCTTTTGCTATAGCTTGCTTTGATCCTGAAAGTATGTACCATGGAATGTATGTTACAAGGGTGTACACCAAAATTATAAAGTTTATAAACTGTAAAAGAACGGGGTTGATGTTATGCTTCAACTTCATTTTGGCTGCTTGTGAAGGTTACAAGAAAGAGTTCGGAAACATGAATCAACTACAAGGGGATCCAAAAAGATCTGAAAAGAGAAAAGAAAAGGTTAGTGGTAAACTCACTGTTGGCAGGGGTTGTTTTGAAATATTATATTACAATCGATATCCCAGTAGGTCTTTTTATGCAGAAATCACACTACAAGTCTCAACCCCTAACACAAATGAAACGAGACTTTGATACACAGAAAAACTTTTCCATTCCCAAATATTTAGCAGACTGCAGTACAATCACATGTGAATGGCATGCATTTATCTGAAAATGTTGATTATGCAGTTTAAACAACATCAGAGCATCTACATTTGTATTTTCATGAGCAATCTTTATTACCCATCTATAAACCATCAGCCTCCAAACAAGACCTGAGAACACAAGCAATGCCACTGCTCTTTGTACATGGGAACCCTGACTTCTTTCCAACCATTAGACACAGTGGGACACCCATGGAAGAGAAGGAAGGCTCTGTATGAGACAGAACTTTGCTGGTTCTTTTATTCCTAGGGACTTCCCATCAGTCCTATGATGTCAGTCTCAGAAGCAATAGGCAATGGGCCCACTTGTTGTATCAATAAAAATGACAATGAGTTAATTAATATTTGGTAAATACCAGAAAATAGCTTAAAAATATCCCCAAATTCCTCAAAACAGTACTATGAAGAGATGTGTAACTTTTTACAGGATGATTCCAGGATATTCACTTTCATTTATCATATCCAATGACTACAATGATGATGCAACTTTCTAATGTACTCTACTGTTGAGGCAAGAAACCATCTGTCTAAAAGATTAAAAAAATAAATCAACAAAATAATTAAAATCCTTATGGAAAACAAGGACACTTGCCATAAAGGCTGAGAATGAATTTCTGCAACAATGAATGAGCCATCAGTTATAAAAAATCAGTGTTTTGTACATAATGAACTACAAATGCACTTCACTCAGTTAACTTTTCAAAAGTAGATAAAACTTACTAAAAGCAACAGCATAAATCAAGCAACTAATAATGTTGTATACGTAAGATGCTCAGCTTTTTACCATTTTAAATTAAGTTTTCACTCATAAGATACAATATTGTACTATTCTTTGCTGATGTCTTACGCTCATTCACTCTTTGTCCATAAACTTTCCAGAAACCCTAATGAAAAGAAATTTGAGTTAAAAAAGTAATTTTTAAATTATATAAATTTAAAATTTCCATTACTTCAGTAGTAATGGAAAAAATTGTGCTTCATTAATCTTAGATCTGTAGGTCCTTTGGGTACAGATCAATCCAACATTCTTCCTTCGTAGGATGAGATTAACTCCATCTCTCTCCAAAACATACAATTTCTTAAAACTCCAAGCAAAAAATATTTGACCATCAACCTCTTCCCTAACAAGCTGCTGTAGCCTCATTGTTAACATCACATCATTACAGGCAGTATGAAGGAACCAAGCAACATCAAAGCCTATTCTGCAGAGAACCCAGAGACACAGACTCAAGCCATAGGAGCTCGTCACAGTATGGACTTACTGCAACAAGCAGCAGTGGGGAAAAGGGATTTAAAATCTAAAAAACCCCAATAAATTTAAAAATTGAAGTGACTATATCTCAATTTTCAGATCAAAGGCAAAAAGCAACAACAAACCCAGACTTAAATAGGCTAAAGGGCAAATTCAGTAATCATTTGAAGAGACTTATGTTCTTAGGCTGTCACTGAAAGATACTTAATGAAAATAATCATGAGCCAGCCAATAAGCTACTGCAGCCCAGAAAAATTGAGCTGTTGTTGATAGCAAAATAGAACAAGATGTTTTAAAAGTGAATCCAAAGTTCACACAGCAAAAGTTCACCCATTTTTCAAAAAACTGTATGTTGCACTGTAATTTTGTCTGGCTGAGTTCAGGAGGGGCACATCTTTTTTCTCCTTATAAAGCTGGAGAACTCTCTGCCTACAAAGCAGAAACAGATTTTAACACCATTATAAACAAGAAACTAAAGCGACTCATTTAATACATTTAGGAAAACTTTTCTCCAAAGAAATTCCCTGTCTGACTAATAGCCAAGCCTGTCCAAAAATATTGTAAGTTTCCTAACTGTCCTTGGTTAGAGAGGCACTGAGCCCTTACAGAATAGCAGCCTGCCATTTGATTTTGCAGTTATCCTAACAGCTTTATTCCTATCTCAGAAGGACAGAGGAACCTTTCCCACCATTTCTAAAATCATCATGTCAAGGTCTCATGTCAAGCTCTCCCTTCTGGCTCACCTGAAGCCTTGCACACACCCCCCCAAACCTGGCAATGTTTGCTCTGAATTGCAAACATAAATTGTGCTATGCCCACCATTTCATAAAGGGCTGCATTGCAACAAAGGGTCTAAGGAACACTACAACAGGACACACTTGAAGGAAATGTTTTGGAATGTCACCCTGGCTCAGAAAAGTAAGCATCCAGCTCTAGAACTCTGCTATGATGTACATCTCTTACCCTGAGTAAATTGTTGACTATTGCAGCTCCTCCTTCAGAAAAGTGAGGCTGGTGTTAACAAGCTGGCAGTGGATTTCACACTATGATATTTACAGAGCATCTATGCTTGTAAGTAATTGTAATTACCATTGTACCATTGTAATTGGAAGTTGGAAAAGTGCAGCCCCTTTCTGAACAAGCAAGAAAAATACATTCTAATAGTCTCATTAGAAGGATAAGCTCTGGTATCTTTGTAGGTTGATTGTTCTATGGAGAGCTGAGCCATGAAACAAAGGAAGCTCCTTGTTGGCAATGTAAAGGCTCCACCTCTTTCCTTGTATAACTGAAGAGCACAAGATGCATTTTAACTCATCATTTCATCTGTTTGATATGTTGCTAAAGAAAAATACCAGGTAATCAAAGGAGATGCAGTTTAAAATGCCTTCATCCCTGACAGATCTATCATTGCCATTCCCAGCAGAGGAACACTGAAGTCAGCTAAATGGATCACTAAGCATTCAATAAGAAATTCATTTTGATAACAATGTACAAGCAAAACTCTACCCTAACTTGAGACTGGAGTGCTAGTTATAAGACAACTATATTTTACTGCAAGCAAAACTAATGCAGCTTAACATGACAGTGCACTTTCTGTTGGTTTTGTTCCATTTTTTTTAAATAAGTCATTCAACTTCCAAAAAACCCCCCATTTTTAATGACATAAAAGAAAAAGATTGTTTTCACTAAGATAGAGAAAAATGCATGAGCAAACACTAACAATTGCTATTTCAACCCTTTACTGTATGGTATTCTAAAAAACTCTAAATGAAAATACATTTTTAATAATTAATTTGCAGAACCAATCTGAAAATTGAAAGTTTTAGTGAAATTTAAGGTTATATCAGATTTGAAAGGCTTAAAAGAGATGCACTGTTTGCTGTAATATTCTGCCTTTAAAAAAAGTACCACCAAACAACAACAAAAACCTCCAAAAGGTTTAGTGAAATACTATACAGGGCTTTACGATTTCATTAAAGTACAATTTGTTGTCACCTTATTAATTATGGAAGTATATAACTGCTTTTGACCACAAAAAGAGGCTAAGTACACTCAACATTTTAGGGCAGGGAATGGAAAACAAAGGACATGATCTTAAGCAGTTTTTGCAAGTATTAGACCATGGCATGGTGAGAAAGCTGCCTTTACAATGCTTGAATTTTGCTCTTAGTTAGCTCATACTTAATCACTGACAAATAAAAACACTTGACATGGTAATAGTCTAAATTAGTGGTTCAGTCTTCAGATGAATTGTAAACACTCAAGTGCTTACAGAAAATGCACCCATCCCTGTTTCACATAATCCTGCTGGGGTTTTTGAGGAATCAGTCTTCAAACCCTGACTAGTGATGAGAAAAAAGCTGGCAGGTTAAATCCTGGAGGAAAGAGCTGCTAACTTATTCAAGAATACACCATATAGCAAAACTATGCAAGCAAATGGTTCCACATATACACAATAGCTGCTCAGTTACATGTAACTCTGCTTCATGAAGTTGTCACTAAATGGGAAAGAGCAAGACCACAAGCTAAAAATTTATTCAAGAGTAAAGAGTAGCAGCAACCAGCGTTCTCATGAATGAGTCTGGAGAAGTAAACTGGACCTTTTCAGAACTGATCCTGATTAATACCTAATCAGTGATTTGGCCTGATATACTACTTATACTAATACTGTTATACCCTTCAGTTGTAGAACAAAACTTTGGTTTGATGAGGAAAAAAAAGAATCCTTAAAGGAATGTGTTTACCAATTGACCTGCTTATAACAACTCTATTACAATAAAAGCATGAATTAACAAGCAAAAACCTTATGCAACTTCTCATGGTGGCAGGTACAGGTACAACGGCCGATACAAGACGTTCCTGTCTCAGTTTACTCAGCAGGAGCTGTCACAGGCAACTGCAGGAAATCTAAAAATGGAAAATCTCCATTAAATATGGCAATTACAAAACACATCCTCCATTCTCTCACTTGTAATAAATAAATAAAGCCTTTTGCTCTTTTGATGCTGCACTGCATCACCTCAGAGAGTGTAGGCCCACTACATCCAAGTTAAAGTAAAGCCAACTGGAACAAAGCCATGGCTCAGACTCAAGTCCTGTATAATCAAGGTGGCTGGAAGAGCATTAGTTAAACTCAGCAGCTCATGGTACTTGTCTCCCTGACAAATTCTAATTTCCCACTGGCTTTCCATGTACACTGGTTTTACCATTTGGGGTAGAAAAAAAAAAAAAATGTACCTATCTTTGTTTATCTGTCTACACAGAGAACACATTTCACTCTGAGTAATAATTATTCCTGAACACTTTATAAAAAGACTAAATAGAATAGCAATCATTGCATTTTGTGACTTTGCTCCCCTATACAAAGTCTTATCACCCTTTGCAGAAAGAAGTCTTAACTTATGCCAGCAATTCCCACTTAAATATGCAGCAAATGTAAACATTATGTACCTACTACCTTTCTGCAAATATTATTATTTACACGGCTATTCAGTTCTTACACAGACAATCCTTTCTGTTTCAATGGATGAACTATTTGCTGCTGGAGCTGAATTCCCAGGATGCTCACTGCCCATTATTTCACACATACTAATTAAACAAAACCAAACTCAAACCCAGAGACTCCAAGATACTCTTACAAAAAACATTTCAGTCAATAATTTATAACTGTAAGAACACACATTTAATTTCTGTTAACAGTGAATCTTGCAAAAAGAAACTGATTTTTTAACACTCGCAGAAAGGATAAAAAAGGTTATTCTCAGGGTAAGGTTTTAATAGACAAAATACCTGAGTATCTTCACATAACAATACAAATATTCAAGATAATATAACAAAACCCATAATAGAGACTTCTAATTGTATCAAAAATTAGCCTCTACTAGTTTATGTCTGGACTTAAAAAGTAACATCAACAACCCTGAAGAAGCAAGTTTTTCCTACATCTGGAATTCACTATTAGAGGTGCCATTCTTTGCTAGCATTCAGCAAGTGAGCTTTTCTTTTACAAAGAGATAAGATCTAAACGAAAGAAACACCTATTATTCATTTATACTCATCCAGCCATCTATATAAAAATAGAAAAGAAAACCAAATGTATACAGGAGCAAGAGCCCATGCTTCACAAGCCAACTCCCTGGACTATGAAGCAAGGTAGATCCTGAGGTGGTAAATAATGCAGAGAAGAATCCTAAACACGAACCCATTTAAGCAGAATATGGGTTTAAGACACAGTTCTATTTGAAAACAAATGTTTCTCACAGCTACAGCAGAAGTGTCTTCACACATTTCTTGAAACAGAAAGGATGGAAACCCCAACAAGCCGTTCTGAATATTCCTTAATGGAGACTTGGGTCCCAGGAGAAGAGCTGGTGCTCAGCATATCTTCCTGAATTTGAAGCAACAGCAGAGAGAACACAAGGACATACCTCAGCTCCCCAGCTCACCCACCATTGCTTCTGCAAATCTCTCCTCCTGCCACCTCCCACATGCCCAGAGAACTGCTGCCATGGGACAGCTCCCACGAGTTGCTCCCCAGAGCCCAGTCCCCTCTCACATACCCCTTGGTTTCCACACAAGTACACACAATGTCCTTGTTCCCTGCTTCCTAATTTTCCAGCCTCTCTATCTCTCCATGTCATCCTTTTCCACGCTGCTGCCTGGGTCCCAGCATCACTTCCATGCACCTCTCAAACATCCACACAACCCTTCACTGGGCAGACCTGAAACCCTGTTCCAAAATGGACTGCCTCACTAGAGTCAACCTGGGAACAGATCCCCGGCTCTGTCCCAAAGGACATTGCTTTCCACAGGGAGGAAAAGCAATGCTGGGCACACCAATGCCCCCAGTGACCACCTCCTACTGGAAACAAACCCAGAGGGACCTTCCTCAAGAGCTCCATGTGACCACACAGGGCTTCTCACAGTTATTAAACAGCCTCTGCTACAGAAAGATCTAGAACAGGATCGCATGGCTGTAACAGACTGACCCACACTCAGCCAAAGGTTTTTCGGATACTTTTTCAAGCAGGCAAGACAAAAAAATTACTCCCACATCAACTCCAGCGCTTGATCTCTCACTCCCAGTCCTGAATAAGACATGACTCTCCCTGGACTTTGCCCTCCCTGCTGCTACACACACTGTTGTTAGCTTACACACAGAGGTGTGGTAGGACACCAAAATTACTACTGATTACGGCCTTTCTCTCCAAGCGAGGCAGATAATCTGGACATGGGGAGAATAACTACTCTTTGCAAGCACATCTGGAGTAATTCTGAGCTACCTTATCCAGATCACTTGTAGCCTCCAGCTGTGGCCCACCTCTTGCACAACCCTGGGGGAATCCTCAGGCTCTTTAAATGCTTCCCGTTGTCCTGCAGTGGAACACAAGCAGGCAGTGGCAGATTGCTGGAGCCACATCACTCCTCCCACACTGTAAGCAAATCCACAGCTCCAGCCCTGACAGCAACTCAGGCACTGCTCTGCATGAGTGTGTTTCTGAAAAGCACACGAGGGCACACAAAGACCATCAGGGAAGAGACATCATGACCTGAAACAACCCAGTTTCCAAGGCAAGAATTAACAGACCGCTGGGGCAGCAAAGGTTGCTCCTCAACTGCATGGCCCGAGGGTGTGATTTCAGTTTGGCTCAAGCAGATTTAACACTGGGCCGCTAATAAAAACAGATTGTTCATCTCCAAAGTGCAATTCAGCTCTTTCCTTCCATTGTACCAACACATGAGTGCCTGACCGGCTAGGAACGAGTCAGATTAGTTTGCTGATCCACTTTAAACCCCCTCCTTCTCAGGGCAGAACGGTGGATTTTCCTTTGTATCAACTTTGGTACTTATCTGAGCCTGGGGTGAGTCACCTAAACCAACAGAAAATTAGCACTACAAAAGAAGTGATTCTTCTGTTATCTCAGACTGAGTAACCATGAATAGACAAGAGTTAAGGCAAAATCGGAGGAGAGGGAAGGAGCCTGGCAGTCGTCACTTCAAACCATACCTTCCCTGGGCTGTAGAACCGGGCTCAGAACGCCCTGTGACCGGGCTGTCAGCAGTTCACTGATCACAGAAGGGATCACTGCGGGATTAACCTGCTGCTCTCGCTACTACTTAGTCTTTTTGGAGCTCAGCCTGAAGGTTTCAAGTGGTACAAGCCTAAACACCTTTAAATTTTGGATGCAGGTTAATAAATATTCCTATAAATACAAAGGGGTTAATTTATGTCCTTCACATGTCAATGCTATGTTTGTAAAATGATACTCCTGTTTCCTTGGGAGGCAGTCAGAAGGCGTGTTATTAGGATAAATAAATTATTATGTACTTGTTAAACACCAAGATACTCTGATGGTAGGAATAACATGAACCAAAGAAGCCCCTTACCCTAGGGAGATACTTTCTACTGTATTAACTAAACTTTGAGACAAAGGAAAAAGTTTTATTATCTAGAAAAGATTTATTTTCCTCTTACTAGGCTCATTTATATCAAAAGGAAAAAAAGTCACACCTGATGGTGGCAAACAGGGACACAAATGTGGTAGCACAAAACTGAAGTAGATAAAAGGAGCTGACATTTCTTGAGGGCAAAGACTTGCACCTCCTCTCAAATGGACCCTTGGTATATCCAGTTATTTCTAAAAAGGTAATGGTAAAAACTCTTTGACATCAGCCTCTTCTATGCACTTACAAGTCCCACTGTATGAAATATCACTGCATGCTGCAGGACAGCAGGAGGCTTGGGTTGGTACATCAATCCTCTGCTTTCTAACAAAACAAAAGACAGTAATATTTATGAGAACTTGAAAGCTAAAGTGGTATCACAAAGCAGACAAACAAGCTTTATTTTCCCCCCAAAAACCTGAGACCTTCAATGCACAGTCTGACTGCATGGGCTACAAACTTCGTTACAGGTGAAAAATAAAACTAAATCGAAATGAGTTGAGCACTAATGAGTTGCAGGAGCAACACAAACAGGCAATCCTAAAGCAACCTTCACTCATGACAAAAACACCCTTCCAGTAAAATCGACTGAAAATGCAAACCCCATTGCAATCCCACATCTTGGGTTTTTTCTTAGTTAAAAACATTTTAAAGCTTATTTTCCTTCAGTTTTCTTTATACAACACAGTTTAAATATTTAATAGATTGACAAATAATTCTCTGTTAATAAGAACAATAAACACAGCTCTAAGGTAATTGTTGTCAGCAAACCTGAAAGCACTCCCCCAAAATGGAAACAGTGTGCTAAAAACATTTACTCAAAGTCATGTAACAAAGTAATGGCTATGCCAGAACACAATCAAGGGCTGCTACCCTTCATCTCCTTCTCCTCCCCCTACATACTATTGCTTCATGGCAAACTAAGCATCTTACTTGTTTCTGACACTTTCTTCCACTCCTTTTCATAAGCAGTTATTAGGGAACCTAAAAGATGCATTTAATGCCAAACTAAATCAAATGTTTTCACGTTTGTGTCAGCAAAACAAAGAAATTAATGCATAAAGTACCTTACTACTGGAGAAGACCCCAGAGGAACTTTGGTATCTGCAAATTAACTGCCAGAGAAACACAAAACCACCAGTTTCCCTGGCATACTGGCTACATTTTTAAACCACACGCATAAATTAAAAATGGAAGAGTTCTTAAACAAGAATGCCAATACCACTGCACATATAGTATGAAAAGAAGTCTGCAGAAAAATAAGCCAGAAGCTTCATCATTACCTCAACCTTTGACTGCTGAAGTAAAGTAACAGGCTAATTATCACTACCAGTTTATCGCTCTGCAAATGCCTGCAATCATTTTCCTCTCGTTTAAATCAATCCTTCTAAGTACTTCCACTGGGAGGCAGACTCTGCATTCCATCCGAATCAAAGGGACTGACTAGAATGGTTTATACTCTATTTTCTACTAAAAAACAGCCTAAGATCAGGTCTCCAATTTCTGGGAAATGTGAAATGCATAAACAGTTCTGGTTTTTTTGTTTCTTAGAAAACAAAACAAAAATAGATGTTTTGATGCCATACATTCAGTGTGGTTTGTGCTGTATCCTAGTCATGTATTTGTCAAATCAGAACAAAAAAATCTTACACAACAAACCCACATATTTCTAGGAATAAAGCTCCTTCTGGTTTTTTCTCCAGCAGAAGCTATAAATGCATAGAAGTGTCCTCATTTACTTTTAGATCAATTTAAGTTCATGTAGAGCCACAGTAAAAATTACCCATTATGCTATATTAATTTTTTTTTAAGTACTGAGTGGCCAGGTCCAAAATCTGGTAAGCCTGTATATTTATGTTGTCTCTGCCTTCTTTCTGTAACATTTCTTCACTATTTGATGGGCTTTTCTTAGGGATAACTGTTGTCCCTAACACGGCTCATTACCCAGTGTGCAGTCAATCCACGCACCGAGATGAGGTATTTTCTTTATTCTAGTTTGCACAAAGTAGGCAGGTAAGTGTAACTCACAAAGTCAGAAAAACTTTACACTAGTTATACATTTTAACAAAGGCATCAGCGTTCCTTGGTTACAAATTACATCTTGTTTCATTACTTAATACTCAACCCCTTTGCTCGCTGCATTTCTTGCTTCTCAAGCTGATTATTCCTCATGGGCAGCTCTTCCCTCCATTTGTGTTGGGGGTCTGTTTGAAGTAGGTGGGTCTGATCTCCCCTGCCACAATTACCTTTCCCCCAGTTCCTGCTCAGTCCTGCTGACTTCACTCCTGGTGGCTCTTGTCCAGACAGTCCATTCATCTTGGGATTGTTCCCCTTTCCTTCAAACATTAGACGAGCCTGCAAGTCTCTACAAGTTTCACAATGCAATTGCTTAATCGTAACTGCCTACCTGTAACTACTGATTAACATCAAAAAACCTGCAGTTTGGTTCAATCTTGACAGACCAGATACCAGACACTCTCAAAGAACAAGCAGCAGATGAATACACTCAAGCAACAAAGCAAATGGGAGGGAACAAAAGGAAGACAGAGACTTCACGAGAAAAAGTGTGAAAATTCCGTATCTTCAGAGGAGTTCCTCACAAGAAAAACATTGGCCAGATAAACGATATATACAAAAGTAATTTTGCAACACATCTCAAAGGTATAAGGATATCCACAGCACGATCAAAGCTATTGAAGTGATAAAATCAGATGTTCCACCATTTAATCTCAAAGTCCGAGCTGCTGACATTGTCAATACACTTTCTGTTTGAGGTATTTTTGGCTGTTGTTTATTTGTGGGTTTTGTTTTGGTTTTTTGCCTTTTTTTTTTGTTTTAGGGGGAATTTTGTTTGGTTTTTGTGTTCATTTTTTGTTGTTGTTGGGGTTTTTTGGTCTTTTTAAACATCATTGTGTCCAGTTATCTAGAGGGACTTACCACCAAAAAAAAGTTTAATGAAAAAGTTCCCATAAGAATATCTGCTTTTCTCACACCCCACACTTTCCACTGTGGTGACTGAAACTCTAGAATAGGAGCAATCCCTCTCCTCTGGTCTGTGATGGAAGTCACAAATCCTTCAAAAAGGACCATCACCTTTTTGAGGAAAGACTAGTGCTCCCGTGCTCACATGCATGCTTCTGACTTATCTAATGTTCACTCAAAATAAAGAAGATATTCCCCCCCTTTAAGCAGAGAAACAAGAGGAATGCAATTTACAAAAATCACAGCCCCAGGAAGTGTTGCCTCAAGCCAACACTCACCGGGAGTTTCATACTTTGAAGACTGAACCTCTCTGTAAGGACTAAGCCAGACATATCGAAAGCAGTACTTCACTCCAGCAACTATATAAATGCAAAAAATAGCTTGTAGAGCCTTTCCTGAACGCAAATAGAAAGAGAGAAATGAAATTCATTCATTCGAAGTTCTGGGAATACACAATTTTCACTTTTAGTAATCTTACCTCTGTCACAAGTTTTAATCTGCTCTCAAAAACATAGTTGTCTGTTTGTTAGGTTGCTTACAGTAGTGTCTGTGAAATCCCACCTCCTAAACGCCCAGGTTTACAGATTATTACACTTGACTCCTAAGCTGGTTTAACTGAAATACTTTGCTTAAGATTAGTTGTATTTGAACGTACACCCCAATTGTATTGCAATGGCCAGAAACTGCCTCTCTCCTAGTATTTTTCAGAACTTACTGCTTAAAAAACTCTTGGCTTATGTAACTCCAGATTTCAAAAAGACTCAAATTAAACCAACTTATAAGACACTGAGAATGCTGTACACACAACCAGTAAAAATAAGACTTCAACCAACGTTTCCTATGGACACAAACATGACACTATAAACACCAAGTTGCCAAAAGGAATGTCACCTGGAAGCCATGGCAAAACGGTTCCCCAGTTAAGCACTTGATGAAGGCTGGGGAAGGCTCCCACAAAAGCAGGTTTCAGCTGTGTTTCAGCCTCATTCCTCTATGTATTTATAGGCAGACAGCATTCTCTGCACTCAACAAGTGGGGAGAAACCAACAGGAAGTCGCACAAAAGGTTGAGTTACAGAAAGACTAGAAGGCTCTTTCACTGCAAACCACTTCGGAAGGCTTTTATTTCTCTTGGCTGCTCTAAAATTCTAGGGACAGTGGGGAATACAATATTACAAAAAAAAAAGAAATGGCTAAGGAAAAAAATATTTCAAATGCAGCGTTTTCCTAAACAGCTGCTAGGTTTTATATCTATACTATATGGGGAAAAATTACTCCTTTGTTCAAAATCCAACACCAGAATTTATTTAAGCACGTCACAAAGAAGTTTACCCTGCTCATTTGAGTTATCATTCTATTTTCTAGCCTTAGAAGTAACAGACTATCGGGATAACCTCTCTCCTCCATCACAGTGGAACAAATATCCTTTTCTGTTTTTATTATTCTCTCTTTTGTAAGCAAATCAAGGCTGGATCAGTTATGAACATGCTCAACAACTGCACAACACAAAACAAACATGAAACAAGGTCTCATTAAATCAGAGGCCACTTTATTCTATGTGAAGAAGCATTACCAAGTGTGGCTCCCAGCTTCAAGTCCTTATGTCTCTTTAAAACTTACAAACACAGGTGTTGAAAATCCAAGGACAATATCCAGTAGCCACAGATAGGGACTGGATGGGATGATGGTGAGGAAGTAACTAAGTTCTCACAGGACTTACTCAAGTCACTAGTTCAAAATCAGTACACAAACATCGCGTAGGTAGATGGAGGGTTTGGTAGAAGAGAATCCTGTTTTTCTATTCAGGGAAAACAAACACACCCTTAGACTCCAACTATGCAAACATGACCAAAATTGAGGTGCCTGGATGGGTAGAGCTTTCAAACGAAGTTTCAACAATCACTTTTTTTTTAAAAAGAGAGGTGCAATAATAGTACCAACAGCATTTGTGGGAATTTTGTGAATATTCTCAGGCAAAATTATTTTGTCTGTGTTACACAGATGTTCACATTACGTTAATACAAGTTGGAAGTCCAGAATAGACTATTAAATATTTCTAGAAGAAGAATATAAAGATTTCCTCTGTTTCATGAGGTGCTTACATTTCAACACTAAGAGAGATACGTCTTGCTTTAAAAAAAAATCCCCCAAAGAATCATGAAACATTAAGCTAATGATGTAGTTTAAATATATGCAGTTCTAACCACTGTATTCTTAAACTCTGTTATCTGTGATGTAAACACATCTACAGATACACAAAAAACCAAGTCAGGTTAGCACATCTCTCAGTTCTTTCACACTCTGCACCTGACCACAGCTGCATTTCTGAATGTGTAACACAGGATTTGGGCACAAGATTATTTCTTTCTTTTCTTAAACTTGTGGGGGTTTTTTGAGTGTCTATTTCAGTTAGTGTTCTTGAACAAAAAACATCACACCACCTTTCAACACCCACTAACCTTGGCTTGGTGGCTCAGACACACACTAGCTCACAGCCTTGCTACACCTATTGGGAAACGGATTTGTACCTTGTTCTTGGAAGTACTGGACATTATCAGGTTAAGCTATTCATGCAGATTGCAAGAGAAGTAGATAAAAATCTCCAGAAGCATCTTCCCCCTCAAAGAGGGGAGGAAAAATAAAGTCTACACAGTTTTCAGCACTGCAGAACTGGAAAATATTTTCCAGGCATCTCAAAGTTGTCCATTATAAAAAGCATTTCTCTAGTCACAGTTCCCCTAGAACAATACAGTGCAGCAATACTTCATCAGGGCAAATAACTGCAGCAATAAATGCCTGGAAAGTTCTATTGCCAGGGCTGGACAACTTGTTTGTGGACTTACTGCTGCAGAACAGACCAAACCCAGTTGACCACAAAGACACCAAGCTCCCTGCCCAAGCATTACTGGGACCATTGTCTCCCCTCTCTGGCTGCTGCCTCACCTCTCTCCTCTTCAGCACTCACAAACATAGAAATCCTTACAAAATCTGCAGACAAAAAAAGCAGATTCATCTCCCTACATAACCACATAAATCCTCCTTCAAAGCCATCGCCTCCTGCTTCTCCTTCCCATCTGCCTTTCTCTGTCCCCACATACTTTAAGCTGACTACAGACACCTCTTTCCCAAACACAAATTACCAACATGTCTAAATTCTAAAAGCTAACCTTAGATGTTCCACCTTCCAGAGTTTTCATAGGTTCTCACATAATGAGCCCATTAACATTGATTTTAATAATGGTTTGGAGAAACAACTGCAGAAAACACCCCACCATTTCACAGACCATCTTCTCATACTGCCTTAAAACTTTGATAGGTAGAAATTGTTCCACATGTCTGACCCGATATACCTTGAGTAATCATGTCCAGTGATGTATGACACTGTACTAACAGTTTAAGAAGCAAAGCATTCATGCAAAACCTTCCTGCAGTTGGTCAAGGTTTCTCACATGTCTTAGCAGTCAATTTGAAAAAAATGAGGTACATTCCATAGCCTGCACAGCAGTAAGAAAAAGGCATAAGTCTTTCCTCTAAAGATGCAGAAAAAGTGTTTTTATGTAGTTTTCAGTTTACAGTCTCTTTAGGAGTCTCTCACAGGAGGAGAGAATGTTCTACACAGTAATGTAAGACAGAAAATAGACAAGGAACTGGATCTGGCAGTGCAGTACTACTGCTATTCTGCTGCTTCATCTTCAGCAAGTCACTTCTAATCTTTATTATCTATTCTCCCCTTCCGGGTCTCATACTGGTTTCATCTCAAGGATACAAGCATTCAGGGTAAGGATATTTACACAGTTCCTAAAAAACAAAGCCCTAGACTTCCAGTTTTATAGTGAAATAGTAGAAGGCTTGATGTTTTTTATTGCTGTTTTCAATATCAATAGTGAAAATTCGTAACGCAATAACTTCAATAATCTTATCTTCCCTGCTTTTCAGGAACCTCATAAAACTGAGAAGCCAGCTTGTCCCATTTCAGATATTGTAATTAACTAGCACATTTTTTGTAATTAACTAGCACATTTTTGTAATTAACAAGACTCACAAACACTGAAGGAAGGATGACCTCCCAGTGCACAGGTGGTGACAACTTGCCACCTCCTCCTCCAGGATTACAGACACTAAGTCAGCACCGTGACTTCCCGTGAGCTGCAGGCTCACTTAAGGAACAAGAGGATGAGTAATTTCTTCCCAAGGATCAGTAAAAGACTCTTGCAAATTTTGAATGGAGCTGATTCTAAAACCATTTTGAATTTTGAACAACTTTTCTCTAATTGATTTAGAAGGTAATACACAATAAGATCCGAGTTACACTGTTTTCCCTGCTCATAGTCCTGTATTTCAAACAGCCATTCAGAAAGTGTGGTTAGGATACAGCCCTGTCCAGGTGATTTCCTTCAACAGGCTCAGAATCAATAGATCCCAAACTGTATCTCTAAGTTGAGTACCGAATCCTTCAAGATCCCCTTCAGGCCTCAATACATGGCAAACCCTGATGTAGACCAGGCACTCAGGATGAAGAGCAGGTTCTTCCAACTCTAACTGCATAATTAAACAAATAAAGTCCTGCCATTTGAGAGCTGCTTAAGATTGGCTTGAGTGCTTGCTATACTCCTCCAAGTCTGATGCACAAACCTGCACTGCCAGACCACACACAGTCCTTAATAAACTGGCTCAGAACCTTCCACTGCTCCATTGGCAGAAACTAAACAGAGCCATGGGATAATGCAGGTGGAAAAGGACAGCAGAGGGACTCTGGTTCAGCCTCAAGCTCAAGGCAGTTACCTGTGAGAACACACCTGCTTTCTCAGGGCTTTATCCAGTTGGAATTTGGAAACGTCCACGGAAGGAGTCTGCACAAGCTCTCTGGACAGCAAGTCCCACCACTTGACAGACCTCAGGGTGAAAAAGGCCTTGTAGAGACAGACCTCCCATGCTGGTTGTCTCCTGTCCTCCCACTGTGAAGAGCATGGCTCCCCTCTCTTGAAAACCTCCACACAGGTGCTGGAAGGGCGCTCCAAGCCTTCTCTTCTCCAGGTTCAACAGGCACAGTTCCTCTACTTCCCCTCGCAAAGCAAAAGCTCACAACTCAAGACAATCTTGGCAGCTGTCCACTGAAATCACTCTGGTTTATCAACACTCCCTGTCCCAGGGCAGAGAGCATGACTGGATGCTGTATTCTGGATGCAGTCTGACAAGTGCCAAATGGAATGGGATAATTGGTTCACTTCACCCACTGACTGTGCTCCTGTTAACACAGGGCACACAGCTGCCCCAAGCCCAGCTCGCTGTCCACCAGGATGTCCAGAGCCTTCTCATCAGAGCTGCCCCCCAGACAGGCTGTGCTGATGCAGGGGGTCGCTCCTGACAGGGAAAAAGCCAGGAAACCCCCACCCTTAAACAGCTGCTTAAATGGTAAATTTGCTTAGTAATCGGCAGCAGATGAAATGGATAGAAATTGAAGCCAAGTCCTCTTAGTGTTAATACACCTTACTTAGTAGTACTAAGTCGCATCTTAGGGCCATATTCAGATGGCCTAAATTCCACATAAATCCTTCTGCCTCCTATTTCTTATTAGCTGGCTTTCAGGCAGCTCCCCATTCAGTGTCTTACGTAAATTCTCTCAATTGCTCTTCAAAACCATCTATATTTCACCATTGACTGAAAAAAAGGGGCTTTAGTGGAATCCAGGTCACCTGAAACTAGTCTTTAGGGTCCGGTAATGTTGCAGCATCAGATTGCACTATTCCTTTGGATTTGCCACAGTGGCACTTTGTAGCAGCTCATTTGTCAGGACAGGCTTAGTTACTCTTCCACTTGAACATACATTTTAAAAGAAAATGTAGATTCCTAAACAATTCAGGACTCAGTTCTTGCTGCTACTTCCTATGGAAATTTACTCCATAGCTGGATCTCCTTGCACAAGAAGGATTTATCCACAGCTCTTTGGTTTTCTGTCCTGAGGCTTGCATGATGTTTTGTTCCAGATGTCTTGACAATTCATTAAAAAATCCTGGGTCTTTAGTATGACTGTGGCTCAAGCCGTTCACTGGTGTACAGAAAGGAAGAATAAAAGCCCTACAATCAGCACTGCATGTGGGATGGGGAAATCAATGGCTTAAATGCTCACCAGTTCAGCAAAAGCACACCATGCTTTAAGTCAAGCACAAAGATATTTCTTCTAGTTCTTTGAAGACTATCAGTTTTCCAACAGATATCATTCTGATTTTCCTAGGCTTCTGGCTGATTTGAGAAGCTATTTCTTATAAGTATTATGGTTTTATAGCAGTGTCATAAATTGAGAAGTTCCACATGCCAGCATACACAGCCCAATATCTTCTATACAATGTTATTACATAATCAGGATCCTCCAAGCAAGAGAGCTGGAGCAGGTAAGATGGGAACGACCCATAAAAGCACTTGTGAAAAGAAGACCCAGATTCAATACACCACAGCCCTGATGCCTCCTTTTAGAACCTTAATAGTGCTTTTGTCAGAGCACTCCAGATGCACAGGTATGGAGAGCCTACCCCTTGTCCACAGCTATAAGCCAGAGCTCCCTCAAAATATCCCAGTACTATGAAATGTAACAAATAAAACTGAGGTTGAGATTACATTAATCCTTACTTCAAGTGGAACAGGACACTCGGATACAGCACAACTTTCAGGACCAAGTGCCAGCTTATTGCAATCAAACAAACTGTTTTAGAATTAAGTCAGTAAGTTTGCTTCCCTGATCCCCTTAAGGGATCCTGTATCCATTAGCAAGAAGTTTGCTTTCCTGACCAGGTTCATACCAAGGCTGATTGTGTTTTGTGCTTCACAAGTTTTCACCACACAGATCAGCAGCCCCACTGCACTGACTCAAGTTTGTCAGCCAGGTATCGACACTGAACATACAAACGTAAAATGTTAACCTACCTCTGGCTTCTAGGGACTAACAATAACAAACATGCTGAACAACTACAAAGAAAATTAGGTCTCCAAGTCACAATGGTTAGTTTCAACCACTCCTGAAGCATAACTCTACAGTACAGTACAGTACAACATAACTCTACAGGGGGAATTACCAGGCTTAACTTTCCTCAACTTTTTAAGGCACCCAGGACAGTCAAATAGTATGAAAAGTGCTTGGTCTCACAGAAGTGCAGATGGTTATGATTACAAAGTCTTGCAAGTGCACCCAGATGATTACCTTCCTTCCAGGGTATAGGTAAGACCTGGTAACACATCCATTATCTCAGACTTGTACTTTTTAGCCCCAGGAAATAAAAAAAAAAAAGTCCTATGCCACAGCGAATTTCTGCACAATGAGACACCNCAGGGAAAAAGCCAGGAAACCCCCACCCTTAAACAGCTGCTTAAATGGTAAATTTGCTTAGTAATCGGCAGCAGATGAAATGGATAGAAATTGAAGCCAAGTCCTCTTAGTGTTAATACACCTTACTTAGTAGTACTAAGTCGCATCTTAGGGCCATATTCAGATGGCCTAAATTCCACATAAATCCTTCTGCCTCCTATTTCTTATTAGCTGGCTTTCAGGCAGCTCCCCATTCAGTGTCTTACGTAAATTCTCTCAATTGCTCTTCAAAACCATCTATATTTCACCATTGACTGAAAAAAAGGGGCTTTAGTGGAATCCAGGTCACCTGAAACTAGTCTTTAGGGTCCGGTAATGTTGCAGCATCAGATTGCACTATTCCTTTGGATTTGCCACAGTGGCACTTTGTAGCAGCTCATTTGTCAGGACAGGCTTAGTTACTCTTCCACCTGAACATATACTTTAAAAGAAAATGTAGATTCCTAAACAATTCAGGACTCAGTTCTTGCTGCTACTTCCTATGGAAATTTACTCCATAGCTGGATCTCCTTGCACAAGAAGGATTTATCCACAGCTCTTTGGTTTTCTGTCCTGAGGCTTGCATGATGTTTTGTTCCAGATGTCTTGACAATTCATTAAAAAATCCTGGGTCTTTAGTATGACTGTGGCTCAAGCCGTTCACTGGTGTACAGAAAGGAAGAATAAAAGCCCTACAATCAGCACTGCATGTGGGATGGGGAAATCAATGGCTTAAATGCTCACCAGTTCAGCAAAAGCACACCATGCTTTAAGTCAAGCACAAAGATATTTCTTCTAGTTCTTTGAAGACTATCAGTTTTCCAACAGATATCATTCTGATTTTCCTAGGCTTCTGGCTGATTTGAGAAGCTATTTCTTATAAGTATTATGGTTTTATAGCAGTGTCATAAATTGAGAAGTTCCACATGCCAGCATACACAGCCCAATATCTTCTATACAGTGTTATTACATAATCAGGATCCTCCAAGCAACAGAGCTGGAGCAGGTAAGATGGGAACGACCCATAAAAGCACTTGTGAAAAGAAGACCCAGATTCAATACACCACAGCCCTGATGCCTCCTTTTAGAACCTTAATAGTGCTTTTGTCAGAGCACTCCAGATGCACAGGTATGGAGAGCCTACCCCTTGTCCACAGCTATAAGCCAGAGCTCCCTCAAAATATCCCAGTACTATGAAATGTAACAAATAAAACTGAGGTTGAGATTACATTAATCCTTACTTCAAGTGGAACAGGACACTCGGATACAGCACAACTTTCAGGACCAAGTGCCAGCTTATTGCAATCAAACAAACTGTTTTAGAATTAAGTCAGTAAGTTTGCTTCCCTGATCCCCTTAAGGGATCCTGTATCCATTAGCAAGAAGTTTGCTTTCCTGACCAGGTTCATACCAAGGCTGATTGTGTTTTGTGCTTCACAAGTTTTCACCACACAGATCAGCAGCCCCACTGCACTGACTCAAGTTTGTCAGCCAGGTATCGACACTGAACATACAAACGTAAAATGTTAACATACCTCTGGCTTCTAGGGACTAACAATAACAAACATGCTGAACAACTACAAAGAAAATTAGGTCTCCAAGTCACAATGTTTAGTTTCAACCACTCCTGAAGCATAACTCTACAGTACAGTACAGTACAACATAACTCTACAGGGGGAATTACCAGGCTTAACTTTCCTTAACTTTTTAAGGCACCCAGGACAGTCAAATAGTATGAAAAGTGCTTGGTCTCACAGAGGTGCAGACGATTATGATTATAAAGTCTTACAAGTGCACCCAGATGATTACCTTCCTTCCAGGGTATAGGTAAGACCTGGTAACACATCCATTATCTCCAACTTCTACTTTTTAGCCCCAGGAAATAAAAAAAAAAAAGTCCTATGCCATAGTGAATTTCTGCACAATGAGACACCAATCCACTCTGAAGAAAGACTGTATCCACAGCAGAATATAACTAGACAAAAATCCCATCAAGGCTTTTTGGTTTCATTTTATGTTTTTCTTCATGCAATGCTTAAAACAATTACAAAAAAACCCCACCTTTCATGTCAACTCAAATATTCCTTAAGACTTCTACAATATTCTAATGTATTTTGAGTAAAAATGACTGCCCTTACCCTTAACAGATTTTCAAAAGCAACCAAAGTAATTTATCATTGGGATTCCTATTTTTCATAAATTCTGTACTGATAACAGCACTTAAAAAGTGAGGCTATTCAAATATAATCATTTCGCATTTAGTGCTACCAAATTAATTTCACAGGCAAGAAAAAGCCGTGTTCTAGATTGTGGCACTTCCAAATAAAATGCAGCATTTCTGATTTTAAAAAGTTACTGACGTATCAAATGTTTTGGGAGGCTTATTTCTTCATCAAGCTAAAAAAGCGTAGTAGTGCTTATCAACGACCTTACAACGATTTTTATTCTGTCACTGTCTTCGTTTTTCTGAAGGCTACTAAGGTTTGCTTATTTCCCCGATCCTTTACGGGTCCCAAACACTGAACTTCAGGGTCTTTATGGAACTATCTGAAATAGCCTTTTCAGCCTTGCTTCTCTCCCTTGGAGTGACGGGTGTCCCGTGTCCCGCTCTTCCCGGGGGAGCCCCACGACGGACACGTTCCTCTGCATTAAATCCTGTAGCAAACGCGAATGGCAACACTGAAACAGCCGCAAACGCCGGCCCGCACCCCCTCCGGCCCTGCTGTCCCCCACCACAGGCGCTCACAGACCACGACGCCCGCGGGGCCGGACCGGGGACACCCCGCGCCCCGGGCACCTGCCGGGGGTG
>WEIV01011235.1:32307-50602 GCA_013390005.1 Calyptomena viridis | reverse complement strand
GGGCGGCCCTAGGAGCGGCGCGGTCCGCGGTGGCCGCGACCCCTCGGCGCCATCGCCGCGTCTCTCGGTCAGAGCGGTCTGGGCAGAGCGCTGACCGTGCCCCGAGAGCTGCCCGGGTTGGGTCGTTGTAACACCCGGAGGTGCTACGGGAGCGCCGGGGCTTGAGGCTGCCCTTGGTGTCTCCCTGACTTTGTGGTTTAAATGAGGGTGTCACACGTGGCAGCTGCCTCAGAGGTTGGCGAGCTGGATCTCTGCTGGCAGGACCGGACATTTCACACCAGAGCACCGTCACCTGGGGCGAGATTCGGTCAGGGGGCTTTGGGCTGTGTTCCTGTTTAACTTCTTCTATCGGCAGCGACTCACCCGGTTCCTGCAAATGTTCCTTTAGAATTAAAGGTTTTCACTTAACCAGGGTGAGATACGACGCTGAAAGATAAATGATCACGTGCCAAAGATAAGCAAAATACAGAAAACAAATGGGAAGAAGGTTTCAAAGCCCAGAGGAAAGGTTTCGTTTCGGCGGGTGCCGCGGTTGCCTCTGCAGTGGTGGCGGCGGCCACGGCCACGAGGGGCGAGTATGTCGTGCGGGTCCGGTGCCCCTGTCACAGCCCCGGGGGTGAGCAGCCCGGAGATGGGAGGAACACGGCATGTGGAAGGGGAGAGGAGGATGGCGGTGCTGAGGGCAGAGCACACAGCCGTACCTACACATCATCAGGCAGGGAGTTGCTTGTACCATTCATAAAGTGCTCAGCTGACACTGCCCAAGACGTGTCCCACCAACAGCCCTTCCTCTTTCCCCCTCACAGACACCACGTTCCAGAGGACGAAACCCAGTTATCTGCAGAGTACTTGAGTGGCAGGGAATATACCCTTGCTGAGAGCTGATTAACGGGGTATGTACTTCTAATCCAAAGAATGACTAAATCAGTCACCTCAGTTACCAGAAAAAGCACTTCCAAGTGTTTAGAACTGGAACAGAAGAGATGGTCACTGATAGTTTTGTAAAGCAGTGCAACATTATGCACAAGACTTATCTGAGCTATAAATGTTGTGAGCTACTGGAGCAAAAGCGATGCTATTTGAATTATGGGTGGGAGTATGAAGATGTTATATTTAAAACACTTCCACACTCACTGGAAAAAGTGGAAGAGAAGAAACTAATTTCTCAAAGATGTAAAACATGGGCATTTGTGCAACAGGAGGGAATTCAGGGGACTTTCTGCCAAAAGATTGACTTACATTGTTAGAGACAGGGTAAAATTAATAAATATAATGTGACTACTTGCACAAGGAAGGGAGTCCTAGATTCGTGTCACAGAATTACAAAATTGTGCCATCTTTCACATTTCATTCAAGCCACGGAAGGTTTAGGATAAAACTAGAAAAGCGATTTGATGTAAAGGAAGATGGGAGATAAAGCACTGGACAGCACAGAGCTCATCTGCTCAGTCTTGGAGCTCATTTTGAACCCTCTATTCTCGTTTGCTCCTGGGTAATCACCAATGACTGAGCAGTAAAACACCTTGGCAAAAGCCTGGCTTTGAGAAATGCATGGAACCCACAACGTGAAATTAAATGTGATCCTTATGAAACTGCTAGATCTGAATACTGTCAAGTTTTTTGAGGAGATTCCAAAGAAACATTAACTTCAAATACAGATTTGTTGTAAACTTTGTATTTCAGCTTTATTACAGAGTGCATCAATGTACATGGTTTAAGTTTGCATGAACTTTTGAGTGATTTGAAATCCTAATGCTGTGTAACTAGTTATATTTATTCCAAATAGACACAGCTATTGGTTGTATCCCTAAAAGTCTTCAGGGTAAATGAGGAGTTGTTGGTGACATACCACCCCAACGAGATGGTTTTTAAAAATTTGAAGGCCTTTGGTGTTGATGTCCCCCAGTTGTTATTGCCTGTCCACAGTGAGATAAACAGCTTCATCCAAACCACTACTCCAGGCTGGAGGGCCTGATCCCTGGCAATTCCTGTGGCTCCTAATTCAGCTCAGTATCAGAGGCAAAACATCAACTGTAGCCTACACTGATAAAGCAACTCCAAATTTACACCTAAGGCTTAAAAATTTATATATATATACACAACAACATACTGATTTAAATAGATTTCTACATGTATTCCCCATTTTCTTGAGGTTCTTCATAGATTTCTGATCTTTACATACAGCATGGGCAAGGCTTTTCATGATATCTGGGATTTTACCACACTTGTTGCTTAAATGTAGATTTTACAGAGCAGGGCTTTGGAAGATACTGGTGTAATGTGTCACACTCCAACACTTCTCTTGTGTGAGTCTGAGTATCCTATAGGGGAACCAAACAATTTGGGAATAGATAGTATGCATAACAGTCACCAATAAAATGATAGATAATGTATGTCTATAATTGAAAATTTAAACTGCACAAGACACATACACCAGTGACTGTGGGAAACAGACCTTTCTTACACCAGCTTTGCATAATGATGGGAAATTAAAATAGTAGCTGATTTATATTCCATTTAAAAAGGCACGATAGCACAATTAAAGGCAGGAAAGAAGTATCTGTGAAAACATTCATGGCTCCTACTAACCACATTCATGTATTCACACGTTTGGTTTTTTCAATCTCCCGAAGGAGAAGCTCATTCATTATTCTCACTTTCCCTTTTAAAAAATGTCGGGCATGCAGTCAAGGGGAAAAATCCACTGCCATGTGTTTTGTTCAACAACGGAGAACGAGTAAGAAAGCAGTAAATAGCAGGGAAGATTGCAAGTGATCTTATGAAACTACTAATTTGGAAGAACAGTCAACTAACGCATCAGGAAAGAGAACAGAAAGCCAATATTATATTTGGCTAATTCCAACTAATATCCAGGGGGAATTAATAAAAACAAAACCACAAGCCATATGGAATGAGGAGAGTCTGTGAATAAGTATATGTGGAAGGCTGGCATTAATCCTTGATGAGCAGGCTGCTGCCCACTGATTCTTGGGAAGAAGCTAGAGGGGGAAAACCCAACAGTGTCACAGATATAACAGATGCAAGAGCTTTCAGCTAAAAAAATCCCTGGAGGCACATAAACAAAATTGAGTACTACAGGACAGTACATATGGTAAAACTAAAACCAAATTGGCTTTGTATGTGAAATAATAGGGACCATTAAAGAAAGGCTTAGGTGAGACCAAGCTCGTGGTCTCAATAGAATATATTTCAGTGTACACCTTCAAACCTGTGAAAAATGAATAACTCTATAATTAGCAAACTTTCTCCAGGACTCATTAAATAATTGAATGCTACAAATTAATACAGTGATAGTTGAAATTAAATTAATTGTAACTAAAGAGAAGATAACATTTTTAAACCCTTTTCTTAGAACTATGTTTTAGCTACAAACACCAGTTCAACAAAGGGACTCGTATCCCTGGTCATTTTTAATTAAACAATCAAACTGACATTGTAATGTTTTATTTCTGAAAATATCCTGGTAGCCTTCTTAAAAGGTAGAGAGGGCTGAGCTACTACTGAAAGGGAAGGGAGAGCCACCTGGGATGTAGGTTCTGGCAGCAGAAACAGCTTGTGTTCTTGAAGTGATCATTCTCACAACTGTTAATTTTGGGGTGTTGTTTCAAAAAATGGAAAAACATTTCTAGTGCAAACAGCATGAGGTTTAAATGAAAAATAGTCTCTATGTACATACCGTGTACATATCAGTACATTTGACTCATTTTTATCCATGAAGCTTTTTGTTTCCAAATAAAGAAATGAATGAGTAAGTTCTAAGATTAAATTGAAAAGCAGCAAACTCTGGCAACATGCCCCAATGATTAATTATTTAGTAGAACATTTGGTCATATGTGCATGCCCAGAGCCACTTTTCACAGAAAGAGATGGATGACATTAATAATAAGGTGATCAAGGGTATACTGGAAAATTTATTACCACTTGACACAGTTCAGCCTTGTTAATGCTTGAATGCTTCTTGAAATTCCTAGCTTGTATTTTCTCATCCCACAGATCTGTTGCCAACCCACTGCAATAAATCAAAGTGCCATTCAGGTATTAATAGTGCAATAACCCCCCAAACCTGAAATTTCCAACTAGGGGAAAGCATGTAAACAGGTTAAGATCTGTAAAACAAGCTGAAGTGTCTGCAACACTGCCACACCCTGGAACTGCTATGCTGTGAGGGATTGTGTCACCCACAGAAAATTAGAGGAAGGATTAAAAATAGAATTTATTTCTGTTCTTGAAATTTCTTGCTCAAAAAGCTGCCTGTCATTTTCTAGGCCAGCGAAACATTACCGTGGAGCTGACAGCATCAAAGGCAGCCAAGAGGAATCAAATCATCAAACCATGAATTGTGACTCGAGCCTGCAGAAAAAAAGGTGATCCCTATGGGCTCCAAAGGCAGTGGTGTCCTGAGAATCATCAAATAGACCACAAAAACATCCAAGCCCGGCTCCAAGTCCATGTCTGAGCTTTCCACACTGCTTGTACCCCAGAACTACCCAGGCTGGACTCCCCTACAACTTGGTGTGTGCCCAGGCATTACTCCATGGACATGGATGAGTTGGTCTTGCAGCAGCCCAGTCCACTAACACCCCTTCCAGCCTTGGCACAGCAAACATTTCATTCAAGCAGCACCAGGCACAGAGTCCTTTTGCTTTTCAGACCATCATGATAAGACTCCCGGGTTTGTCTGGATTACCCTGCATGCACCTGATATTTGAGAAGGAAGGGAAAAAGACATTTCCCAGGGCAGACTTGCTTTCTTCTGCAATTCTTAATAAACATTGTAAACATGTACTGTTACAGGCAGAGCTGGAAGTTATAAACCCTGAAATGTGACAGCGAGTGGCTAAAACAAGCCAAAAATGCTTTCCTGTTGTAGCAGGTGAAGACTGCAAAGGCTTCCAATAGTTTGTTTTTATTTAATGGGCTTTGTTTAGACAACTGCTGTGCAGTGTTTTCATAAAACAAAACCATTTTACTGTTTTAAGACTTCAACCAGGACACAAATGTGGACAAAGGTTTCCAAAACAGAAACTTAAATTTAGGTCCTTGTGCAAGTTGGATGTTTGGGGTTATTTGAGAAAATTGAGGTGAACAACCATGTGTTTGGCAGCTTGAGAAATGCCATAAACTTAAGTGGGTGCCCAAATGTACCCAAGATGAATTCTGTGAAACTTCACAAGAATGGCTTTCAGTGTGTTTCATAGAGGAGGAAACAGTGTCTTCCCTCTGCCAGAAATACGGAAAGGAAGCCATTCCATCAATTTCACTCTGCTAAGCTCAACTGGGGAATTCTTCCAAAAAATCAGGGATGAAGCAGAGGTGTCTGATTTTTTCAGGCTGAGCTGATCCCTGCCAGGCTGTCTGCTGGTTGGTACCTGCAAGGCAATGTTTTGTGGCTTATTCTGCTTAGTGCCATTTGCCCATCCCACTTCTGCAGAGCCCTTTGGAGACAATGCAGCTACACAGGAATGGAGCAGTAGCCCTGAGACAGGCTAGGAGCAGAGCAGAGGAGAGGTATTTCCTTAAAGCCTCATTTATGGTATTTGCACATGTGTAAAACCAGGGGTTATTTGGGGGCTTATACATTCACAGGTTCTTCTGGGAAATGCAGAGCCAAATGTCAGATCTGCTCAATTATACATTTACATTGTTCCTTACTGATTGCATCAAACATAGACACATACAACCTACTGCTCAAGGGAACCCTCACTCTCCAAATTACTCCTCAGTAATGATAAGAAGAGGCTTATTTAAGTTTTGACTGATGGACATATTCTTCTGCTTCATAGCAGTTACTTAGGGATTGAAAATCTGGTATCAGAAACGGCTGAAACAATTTCTCTAGCTACTAGGTTTTGTATGCTTAAGAAAGTAATTGTATGTTAAATAAAGTAATTGCCAAATTCAATAAATTCAATAACAGTAATTCTGAAATTCAGTACATTTTAAGGCTATCCCCACTATAGATACAGGAGAAAGAGGATCACTGATTAAAGGAAAAAAAAAAACAACAAAGAAACCCAGAGAAAGATAAATTCTAAATTAAATACTAATATATTTACATACACTAACATTCCATTCCATACCATGAAAACATACTAGAAAGCATATAGAACTGAGAACTTGCAGGGACAAGTACAATCAGAAAGTATACAGAAAATTAAAAGAAAATATTCATAAGATAAAGGCAGGAAGATTTAAGAGTAAGGCCTCAGTCAGGAATTCAGAGCTGAAGGTGCAATAGTGAAAATATGATTTTATAATCATCCTACACCTTGGCATTATTCTGAAGTAAATCAACAAAGGCCTAAATAACTGAAGACGGCATGATCTCTTTGATGATTAAAGTGATACAACACTGAGTTCAGATATAGGGTGTTCTGGGTTTAGTGAAACTAGGCCAGTGGTAGCTGGGAGCACACAGAGCATTCAGCCTCACCTGACCCAGGAAAGGTCTAAGGATTAGAAGGATTAAGATTAAGGATGACAGTTCATGCGTGAGGAAGACTACAACCACGCTTGCTTAACAACACACAAAGAGAACGTCTGCAAACCATGATCTGCATCACTGCAAAATGGTTACTTATCAGCTAATGGAACATATGCATCCTGTACCTCCTCACTCCTCTGATATTTCAAACACAGGAGCGTTTCTAAGACACGAAAGCAGAATATATGCAAATGTATGTAAAAATTTGAAACAACAAATGCTTTCTACATGCTGTGAATATTTTTAAGGGATATCTCCCCTGAATCTTTCCCATAAGATACCAAAACTCTATTACATTTGCTGGAGAACACCCTAATTCAAAGAAGTCTTAAATCCTGAAGGAGAATCTTAAACACGAGCAGTGTTTGTTCCTGAATAACTGTATGCTGGACCTTCCTGGAGACAACCCATGCCAAGAAAGTTCTAACCCCAGTCCAAATAGCTTGTATCTTTGCAAGAAGACAATGAACATGAATTTATCCTGGCAAACTACAAACCACTCACAAAATACTTTTGGTGCTGGTCTTTGCCAGCCAGTTATGTCACTGGGCCAATATGCTCAGTACTGGGTGTGGACAAGGACCATTGCATTCCTGTACAGCCAGGTGTCAGCTGACAACACCATTGTACAGGTATTCACAGGGACCTCCTACAAACACAAATTTTGTGGGTTTAACACATGAGGTTACCACACAGGCCAGCTTAGGAAAAACTGATCACCTAGTTACTCATTGTAGTATTTTTTAATTGTATCTGATCTTTGTTTAGTGCTATTTGTGTTGTTTTAAAGGCATTTTGTCTCATCTAATTCCCTACTTGAGACAAAAGCCTGGAATTTTAAATCACAGTCATTAGCACAGCTCACCAAGGTCATGTTCTCACATAACCTGTTTTGCTCCTGGAAGAGAGTTCTGAGAGCTGGACTGCATGCACTGAGTCAGCTCCATTTTCTTCCAGAATAGGAAGTTAACCCAGCAACAGCATTATTTTTTCTTGAAGCAAGGTATTGCTGTTCACCAGGGGAAGGTTTGGCAATAATTGCTTCTTATGTAAACAAGCAGAAATAAATAATGTTTTCTGGAGACCTAAACAAAAGTCTTGTTAATTACTTGGAGCATGGATGTAAAATCTTTGACCTGATAAATACTAAGTCATACATTTAGAGTTCTATTTCATCTCTTATGTTAAATGAATAAGAACAATAGTTTAGTTTCTAACATGGATGTGTTAGAAATGTCTGCAAACTATAGGGCTGGTTTAGCATATAGTATTCTTAGAATACATTAGAGCATGATTTTTTAAGATTTTAAGCCTGTAAGAGACAATTAGACTACTCAGCTGACACTGTAATTACCATGATATAAGGGTAAAAGTGAATAATGAATGTTGCTACTGAAAGTATATTGTGGAATAATTAATCAATGTATGAAATCTGGATGCCTTTAGGAGATCAGCTAGAAGAAGTGTCATTAGGTGTCATTGCTTTTTTCCGCCTGAGGCAAAGAAAGCATGATACAAACCAGTAAGAACTAATATTAATTAAGAAGCTTATTTTAAAAAGCTTTAAACTCTCCTTATTACTTCCTTATTTTAATTGTGCAAGGGATACCAGATTTTATAGCAATATTAAGTTTCCTCTGACTATCTCAAGGCACAAAACTCCTGGAAAAAGAGGTGTTTAACTGATTCTTAACAGTTTGCAACACCAATTCATGAAGCCATCTATACTTTTTTATTACTCTGTCCATCCCCTCCTCAGTACCCAGCACTGAAGATAATGATCAACATCATAGTCATTACACCATGAAAAGAGAAGTTATTTTTTAGGTGAGAAAAAAAATCCAGCTTGGAGTTTGATTTTAGAAATTCATTGGTACTATTCTGCAAACATACAATCATGCAGCATGGAGCAGATTACATCCCATCAATCTTGCTTAATGGTTTGATATTATATTTAGTAATATCTTTTGCCTGGAGGAATACTAAATAGCCATGCTCTTAATTCTAAGGCATTAAATGATCTCCCAGCCTGCTGAAAAGCACCACTCCCAAAGCACTTCTAGCCCTCACAGTCATTCTTGTGGAACCCGTGGCTTTCTTATGTTTCATTTACCAGAGACAAGTATAAAATGAAAACTAGTCTTCATCTAAAAAACCTCACAGCAATAAGACATCAGGGTTTTTATAAACAAAGTCTGAAATCCTGACAGGCGACAAAACCAAAGTGCACAGAATGAATCTTAGATTTGCTATTAACATTTTTTAGATATTCTGTGGTGCAAGCAAAGATTTTTTTTTTAGATTGAGGCTTACAGTGTGGATTTCAAGAGACACTTACTGCCTGTAGAACTCAGTTCTTGGTTTAGGAAATATATATATATGCTATGATATGATGGGAATTGGCTAACCTAAGTCCCAAAAAAGTCACATTTGAGGTGCCAGCTGCAGTGCAGCCCAGCCGTGCCCTGCTGGAAATGCAGGCAAGAGAACTGCCACTAGTATTTATAAGATGTTATATTTGAAGAGCAGCTCCTTTAAGAGCACAACAAAACTGGCCTCAGGAAAGGGCAGGCCAACACACAAGTAATCCTTCTGTTCAATTAAACATTTGGGTCCTGTGAAAGTTGTGATTTTTCCCTTTCTGCAAGAACTGTAGTCATCATGTACAACTTTAATGGGAGCAGGCTGTCGCCAGCACAACTCCTGTGCTCCAACACTGCTGCCATAACCTCTGCTCTCCATCATCATCGCCATGGAACACAGCCCTTGATCTTACAGCACTTGTGCTAGACTAGGATCAAAGTCTAGAGGCTGGCAAATTAGCACACAAGACTCCAGCCACAAGGAAAAGGCCTTTTCACACTTGAAAAACAATATGCATACTTCTGCTGCCGTGTAACTAAAAACATAGTTATGGTTAGACACGTGATGATGAGTAACAAGGATACAGATTACTTGAGTGCATGGAGATTCATCACTTGCTTTTAGTGACACCTCCCCCTACACGCTTTTATTTTTCTATCACAAGCTAAAATTTCAAAATATGGCAGTATGAGCTGGTTATGGATGACCTGAACTGACAAACAGAAAGTTGGATATATAAAGTCGGATATATTTTTAAAAAGTGGGAAGTTCATTCATCTGTATCCTATTTTGTCAGCACTACTTGTGGAGCCTCTCTACATGACAGGTTTAGTGATCACCTCTCACCAGCTGCATTCCCTGCCCCTTAGCTCGGCGAGGCAGTGGCTGACAGCTTGTGCTGAGATGAGGCAGAGAGAGGAGTTAAAACTGAGGCAGGTTCTTCAGGCCTTGCTGGCCCTGAGCAAGTCTTGATCTTGACTTTTATTCAGTCCTTCGGTGGGTGATGAGGAAGACAGGAGAGCAGGCCTTTGGTGTCATTCACAGTGGTAATTCTGAGACCTGCAGCCAATGTTGGCAGCGTGACAATTCTCACTGGGATCACTGGAGGCACTGCTGCTCCCCAAAGCCAGTTATTTTAAGTCACATCTAAACAAGGAATTATCAGCTTAAGATCAGCCTTTCTCCCCTGCAGCAGGTTCAACTAGATGCAATACTTAATAACTAAAAAGCAAAATCACATCCCTCTCACTTGAGCCAGACTGCTGTTGGCTTCGGTGGGAGTTGGCTCCTGCTGAACTGAAGAATTCAGAGCCTGGCCATAGGTGTGTGGGTAAACACCTGGGAGGCTGATGTGCCCCATGTTCCTGTGTCACTGAATACCAACAATGGGGGAACAGAAGCCTCATTTAAGACACTTCTCTTCGTGCTAATGACTGACATCCTTGCCTGCGGGAGGGCAGATGACTCTGCACCATTTCTTATGCCACCTGTCTGGCACCTCCTCGTTTTCTGGTGATAGTTATTTGCCTTCTCTCTTACTCATCTCCTGAGCAAAAATAAACAAACACACCACCAAAAATTACCACTGAACTCTACATTTCACAGCCTGCCCCACGGATACTTATTTCCCTTCTTCCCTCCATACTTTGCATTTTCAGTGGGTATGTGCTGGTCCAGCCATTGTGTATTCAGTGGCAGCATACCTGTACCAACAGTTTGCACCACTGCTATAATCCAAGCAGAAACTAAAAGCCCATTGCAGACGAGGTCTTAGAAACATCAAGAGGCTTGCAACAAGGAAAACAAAACAAAAATGCTCTTCACACATCTAGGTTTTTTCCTATGAAACTATTTTATGAGATTTTTTTTTAATCCATCACTGGGTCCCTATACAGCATTATTGCTGTATAGCAATAATTAATTATATGTATAGCAATAATTAATTCTCCTGTTAAGAAGAAATATTCTCATACCAAAACAAAAAGACAACAAAATCCCAACTGCTTTATTTTTGCCAGGCCTAGCTCAGGAAACCTCTTGCTGGACTGTACACCAGCCAGGGCTGCCAACAGACATTTACATTAGAGATATCCCTGGGTAGTGATGGCCAGCTCCAAAGAGTGAAGCTATGCCCTCTTTTTCTCACTGCTGAATTAAAACCAGCATGAATAAACCCCCTTCCCCACAAGTCAGAGCATATCTGTTACAACCTGTTGGATAAAGACTTCACTCTGTATCCAAATACCTTCAGCATTCAGGTGGGTGCAGATCCAGGGGTGACTCTCGTGTCTTCCTGAAGTCCAGGACATTGTTCCTCAGCTTCCTTGCAGCATCACCAGCCCAGTCTGAGCTTCTCCCCCAGTGAGGGGTGGTGCCCCAGAGCCCCCACTCAGCTGCTGTGCTCTCAGCCCTGCTGAGCCCCCTCAGCTCCTCTGGGGACAGCTGCCTTCCCAGCCACACTTCTGGAATGATTCAGTTAAGGGAATAAACAAAATGGAGCTTCCTCCCTGGGGAAGAGGGATGAGCAGCAGGTGAGCAGTGAGAATACCAGCAACCTGCTGTCACAGCCCACGACTGTCATTACCTTAACAGCGCAGGTAATTAAGGCCATAACTCAGCCGCACTCAATTAATTTGTTCAATCCTCATTCACTTGCTTTTATCTGAGGGGAATGATCTGAAAGCAGCTGAAATCATGGCATTGGGCCACCTAACTACACATGGGCTTCAGCTGTGAAGCCAGATTTGCACTCTTCAAGCTTATAACCAGAAAACCATCCAGACCCCTCTCTAGTTCTTTGTGCCTATTTCTTCAGTTGCAAAGATTTGTTTGAAATTGATGATTAATCAGGACATTTTTGAGGTATCTGAGCAGGACAGAGATCCAGGTGAATTTTATGTTTATATACATTTTGAAAGGTTTCACTTAGTTTCATCAACATTGCTGTACTAAGTGTAATAGCTTTGAGAATCCAGGCATTCACTTCATGTAAAAAAGTGGAACAAGCCTAGGACTGATTATGAGAGTGCTGATGGGGTAATGGATATTTAAGAAACACTACAAAACTTCCCTTTGACATTAATTTGATCTGGGCTATTGTAGAGCAATGACAACCCTCAGATTGCTTCATTCTCCAGTAAATTAGACTTCAGCGCTTCATGAAATAACTAAGAAAGTTCATGAAATGAAAAGCCATCATTCAAAATTTCTAAGAACTAATAGGAAATTAGCTATAGAAAGTTCTGTCATTTTATTACACACATGCACACACATGCATATAGAACTGCTTATTTACTCATTAATTAACTTTTTACATCCCACATCTGTTGCAGCTCCTTTGCTGCAAGCCCCCAGCCAAAACTTAGGAGTGGCTGGAGAGCCCTTTTCAATCATTAACAGGACCTGGACATTATGTTCCAATTCTTTGCATTTCAACTCTTTATAAATTATTAAAATAGGAGATCTAGCTGACTGTGCTATAGAGAAATAATGTTTTGCCTGAGGTCACACTGGGTTTTTTTAACAATACTATTTATTTCAATACCTGATAAATTAAAATATATTGCCAGTGAACACACAATGGAAAGCTATTTTTCTGTTGAAAATTTAATTGAAGGGTATCCCAAGTAACAATGAAAGCCCTTAGCAGCATTGGCATTACATCAAACATTGGTCCTGGTGCTTTACAAAGGTACTTCTGTACTATTCATGATCAGAGGAAAGATTAAGTGATACAGAGGGTAGGCTGGTGCTTCTTTGATAAATTCTGGCAACAGGGTTAGAACTCTGGACATTGGCCAAGACTGCAGTTTTCATGTGCAATCAAGGGTATAGGTTAAAACAGAGGAGTCAAATCCTCCTCTGCAGCCAGGGCTTGGGAGACGACAAGCCAGCAGGTGGCCATGGTGGAGCCCAGGAACTGTAACTGCGGACAGTTGTACACTGTACTCCATTTAATTTTAATATATTTTTTAATGCAAGTGATTAAAAGCACAGCTGTCCATCTGCACTCCCAGTGACAGCTGGTTTTGCTTTCTCACAGATTAAATAAAGCAAATCAGTCTCTGTAGCCCACTGAGACCACTTCCTACTGATGTCAGCATCTGACTCTGCCCTATTCTCACTCCACCCTTTGGCTGGAAGCAGCAGGTAACTGCAGCAGGACACCACCATGGCAAGGGCAATCTAGGTGCCTTTGTAGACAGGCCAAGCTAAGGAGGCTGTGCCTGACTGCTTCTCAACCACCACAGGGCAGAGCAGCCCTCCCCTTGTGTAGATGGGATCAGGAGTGACATCAAGATGAAGGGGAACTGTGAACGAAGCAGAAAACATTGTACTCAACAGCATGGCCTTTGAGGAGCATCTAAAATCTCAGCACACAGCTGGAATGATGCCCTTTTATAAATACCACTTCGCCTTGGGCAAAGAAGTTGCATTTATATCAGAAGGTGTCGCACAGACCTTGCAATACAAATTTTAATTGGAAGTAGAATCGGATTTTTTTTATGCAACTGTGTAAGAAGTGCAATGGCATGGGATTAGCAATTTTACATGGAAAGAGTGAATTTCATGCTCTTCTCTATTTTTTTCTAGCTCTTACCATCTTGCACTGTGAAATCTTAGACAGCAAATGTAGCAATACAGTCAAGCAATATTCCAATAATGAAAAGGATACGTCACATATATTAGCAAAATTTGTAATAATGCCATATAAATATCAAGCACATCAACATTGTTATCAAGCTGCCAACATAAAGGACTGTAAACAAAGAGTTTGATAAACACTTTTAGAACTGGAGATTTCCCTGCAGAGATCCAAATGACTTACATTTTTCCAAAAAGTTAAGAATGCCAGGCTATCATCATATAAAATCAGCTGAAGAGATTCTTGTAGAAACAAGACATGGGGTTGGGATGCCAGTTCTAAAACAATTAGTTAAACTTCAAAGTCATTTAACGTTATTACGTTCATACTTTTGGTTTTGTTCTTTCAAGTGTTAATCATTTTCTTATGTATCTTGGTTTTTACTAATGGATTCACTATAAATAAAGTGGCCATTTAATTTTTCCATCTCTTATAGAAAAGATCAATTATGGAGTTTTTAGAACAGAAATTATTGTCTCAGGAAAGAACTGAGGAGCTCTCTCTTCTATGAAGGTAAGCTTCAGTGCTTAGAAAAAGATCCAAGTTGATGGCAATATCACTTACTAGTTTTACCTCCACTGACAGCAGGGCCAGACTGAGATAAGAATCAGAGCATTTCACACCCGGGGTACCTCTCAAGATAATCCAGGTGGGGCTGCTCACCTTGCAGGGAGGGTCAGAGTTTCAGCACTGCATTGACAAGAAAATTCAGCCACTAAAATCCCTATTCTCTTCCACTTTTTACACCAGTGTCTATAGATTGGTTATTAGAAGTGGGGTCCCAGGAACTGCAGGGGTAGCAGCCTGTGGCATAGCCTGTGACATTCACCTGCCAGTGAGTGCCAGCAGGCTTTGGGATCTGTCTACACTTCCAGCAGTTTGCAGCAGTACATGTCTGGGAAGTAGTAATCATGCTGTGGGCAAAGAAGTAAACTGAGTCACAAAGGATGAGGGCCTGTTCTCAATCCCAATGCCATCAGTTAATGTTTATTTATGAGATTTGTTTATTACAAGTCCTTTGTGAACCTCTTTCCTGTTTGCCAGCCCACTGTCTTGACTTCTTGACCATATTCAGGCAACTGGACCAGACCTATTGTTACCTGCCTTAAAGGACTGAAAGCAATTTTCCCTTTTTCGTTTGCTTTCACATGTTTGAGGCAAGTTGTTGTACCATCAGTACCTGGAAGTGGAATCCTGGAGTTGATTATCCATTGGTGCAACTAACTCCTTCCAAGGTTACTACAGGTCTTTAAGACCAAAATGTGTCCCTCTGAAGTACTTCATTCCAACAGGGTTTCTGACTTTGTGCTGAGGTCCATCGTACCTAAGGGTTCTGTTTACCTCAGCAGTTCACATTTTCTCAATGGCTCCCAAGACATCTGGACTCTTATGGGGTTATCTGGGTGATCAGAAAACTTGCAGTGCTTTGCTCTGAAATGTCCAAAGTCGACACTTTTGGAAAAGCAAAAAGATCTGGAGAACACATTCCTGTGAAGCTTGCAAGAGGACCCTGAGTCTGAAAGTCAAACAAACAAAAAACCCACATGGTCTGTGAGTCAGACTGGATCAAGCCTTTTTCCTCAAGGTATAGAAATTTCATCTGACTTGCTGGTAACTTGTCACTTTTGCCTCGTGTAAAACTGAAACAAGCTTCACACATAAGACCTGGGTTAACACACTGTATGCTGGGGAAGTGAAATCTCAAGTTTTCCTGCTGACTTTGAGACCTTTCCCCCGGCACCATATGTTTTCAAAGAAAAAGAAATCTGTACAGGCAAATGCATTTCAGCCTTCCCTGCTGTTCTTCTGATTCAAAGCAGATCTGAATTGGCTGTATCAGATATATTTAAGAGTTGCCATATACCAGGGAAAAGACACATTGCTTTGGACTTATTTCTGTAGTACTTCTTGTGATGGATGCCTTAAAGTTTACAGACATTTGGTCACTGAGCAGAAGTCAGCACCTGAGGATAGTGGCTGAGGGAGATTATTAACATATCTCCATTTTAGTTGAGCTGAGTGTTGTGCATTTGAACTGAATCTCTCAAGCACAGCAGTAACAATCAGTTAAAGCTATGATTTGTGATAACCAAATGCTATAAAATTAAGGAGTAAACTCCTGGGTACAGCTGCACTTCTCACCTAAGATAGGACTAGAGATTGAACCATTTCTTCCATAGTCGTGTGGATTAAGTGAGAGCTGTGGATACCAGTGTCCATACTGCCTTTTCAACACACTTTTATGATATTCAGCACACCTTGATTCCTGAAAAAATGCTATTTCAGCATGCCTCTGTGTGCTTCCTCTCTCCCTCTCATTGTTGGCAGCTGAAATTTCAGTTTTGTTTTCTTCTCCCCAACTTCCCTCCATGCTGTCCCCATCCTACAGAGACTGCATCACATATACAGGACATGCTGCAATTCAAAGGCCAAAAGTTGCTAAAGAGCTTATGCAAGTTAATTACTGTGCCTGTTTAATCCCATGTAATGCAGATTAGTGCTGTCAGCTACTGTTTGGAGGGCAGTGGATGTAAAAGGTTTCAGTATCAGCAAGGAAATGGAGCAGCAGAGTCACTTAGGAGATGCTGACCAGTGCTGGGAACAGAAACCTCTTGCACTCTTGCACTGTCAGAAGGGAATAGTTGGACACAAAATCTTGATATGCCAAGCAGGCAGGTTTAAAATGACACCCCTCATTTCGAGAGCAAATTGTCAGCTTTGACCCTGTGCTCCACTTCTGCACCTTCAGATGAAAAGCTTTTAAGTTCCAGAGAACAGATCCACAAACGACATCCTTATGCCAAGACATGAGCCATGGTGAAGTCAAGTCAGCCCATGATGAAGTCAGGCCACTAGGCCCTATATCAAAGTGAAAATCCTAATACATGTTTCCATCTAAATGGATACCAATAGATCAAAGACATCCAGTTTGAAAGGCCAGTCATCCCTCTGGGCAGGAGAAGGTGGAAAGGTGGAGGGCTTCCTGGGAACTTCCACTTCTCACAACTTGAGCCCAATCTAATGGGATTAATTTACAGCCCTTATTCAGGTAAAATGCCCTTTGGCATGAATGTCTGTGTACACAGGGCCTGCTTATTCCATGAAAGAGTGCAAATGCAATGTGTTCAAATGGCTCATTCAAAAAATTAACAACATGTAGTATTTCAGGATTTCCAGCACCACTTTTCCTGTTCTAGAGAGTTAAATTAATAAGGGTTATCTTTATTTGTAAGTGGCAGCCAGGACTACAGCATTTCATACAACACCATGGGTATCCAACCACAGTAACAATGCCCATTTCCTCCACTCATGCATTATATGACAATTTAGCAAATATTTTCCACCTCAGCAGATTTTATGGTCAAATTGCAGACTTTTCTTTTTCTGGTTCATGGCTGATGAAACTGATTGATGGAGACAATAATGAGGGAATATGTGACAAGGTTGTCTACCACTCCCTGAGAGTCAAGATATGGGACACTAAACTTCTACATTTTTAAAAACCCTTTTTATTCCATGTGAATTACAAATGCAGCAAAATTTAATCACTTATATTTAATTGTATTATTTTTAAAATAATCACATCAACAGTTTTTCTACATTAGAAATCTAAGAAATTTGTGTTCTAAAAAATTAAATTCTGCAAGAAAAAGAGATGAGAGATTAAAAGATGAACAAGTGTCTAGAACTTTTTTATCTTGCACTCAGCATGCTCCAGCCATTAGCCTCAATGCCTAAATGTGGACATTAAACTTGCAGCCTTCTACCTGAATCTGAATCTGGTTCCCAAAAAATCTGCCTGCCAGCATCCCCACGTGCAGCACCATAGCAATGCTCTCCTGGGATGATGCTCAGAGGTGAGTGCACAGAGTCCTGGCAACAGCCACCATGACAAGACCTGCACCAGCTCAGGTACCAGAGACCCACTTCTCTCTGCTCACCCCCAAGAACAGGGGGTATCCCAAGAGAGAGGTTACTTCTGACTTCACAGGAAGGAATGGCAGCAAATGGCAGACAAAACATCTCTAGTCAATCATTAGCAAAGCCACTCACTTCACACAGCACTGGAACAGGATGTTGCAAATGTGGAAGGTAAAAGCATCCCACAGGACAGCAGAGTGGGGCAGGGGAAATCGTTCAAAGGATGAACACACTAAGAAATAACCTTGGTATAATGTAAACAGGCTTCCAATTTGAGAATATTAAACATTTTTTCATAGGGTCTTTTTCTTCTGAAGACCAAAAAGCAATGATGTATTTCAATAGCTTCCAGAGCAACAGTTGTTACCTTTCCTGTGTCATCCTTCCTCCTCCCAACAGCAGGAATTAAAATGTCAAGCTTACAAAGTCATACGTAGACAGAATTTTTTTCAGGTGAAACACTGAACCAGAAGAAAACAGGCAATAAAGGCATTCGAGCAGCAGCGCTGAACAGACATGCAAAATCCGGGCAGTCGGGAGCACAAGAAGCAAGACAAACTCATCTCCTGCTCTCATTCTACCTGCCTTGGCTCCCTGCTCTGGAAGAGAGAACGGGGAGTCACTGCAGCCACGCACAGCGGAGCACACTCGTGCGGCGTGGCAGGGCACGGTTTGGCCCCTCCCGCCTTGGAAGCGTGAGCGAGCAGGTGCCTAAACCTTGGTGCCCAGGCACAGCAGCCCAAGAGCATCCCCCCCGCTCCCGTCCCTGGAGACGAGGATCGATTGTTGGTTCTTCTCCGCATCCCGCTCCCGCCGCCCGGAGGGGGCGGGCGCCGCTCCCCGCAACGGCCGCGGCGCTC
>WEIV01011235.1:3717-30975 GCA_013390005.1 Calyptomena viridis | reverse complement strand
GCTCCGTCCGGCCCCGCACAGCTCCGTCCGGCCCCGCACATGTGGCTCCGGCCCGGCCTCCGCACAGCTCCCCGCAGACCAGCCTCCTACCTTTTTGAAACTTAAAAAGCCAGTGCTGTGTCACTTGGCAAAAACGCCACCGAAACAAGAAACAGCATAAATTTTAGAAACAAATAAACCACTTGGCTTCTGTTTCAACGTGGACTTTGGTGCATTTTAAAGCACATATATATCCATATTCCTATGTGTAAGTAGTAGTCCTATGCAATTTCCCTGGAAAACACTGTAATTCATGTCTCTAGAGGACAGTTTCTGCTCTCCAAATAGAGAGGATGCGAGTTCTCCAGCAATACACACCTATTCTTTGTGATTAAATACTGCAGAAGCGAAACATGAGAACACTGTGAACACTGTTGATTGACGTTAGCCAAGAAAAGCTCACAGCCAACATGCCCAGCGCCTGGTCTGTTCATTAAATTTCATTGTAGCCAGTTTAAAAGAAATGGGGCTCCACTCATGCCAGAAGGAAATTTGACTTAAAATAAATTGCACAAACAGAAGGTGCCACTTGGCTAACAGTTGTACCTGTTACTGATGTCCAAGATAGAAAAGGATCCACATTAGATGCCTGCCAAAGTGGGAAACAAGTATTTCTTGATCCTAGCACGCTTCAAGGGAACTTCTTCCTCTTTGCACTGCAAAAGGCTTTTCCCAACCTTGTGGTATTTGTGAAACTTACTGTTAAGGTACAGAAAGCAACTGAAAAGGATATGGTTACTCACCTTTTAGCTACTTTTTAAGATATATTTCTCCAGCATGTAACTACATTAAGTTAATTAAATTTCCTCTTTTTTCTGTTCTCCTTTTCTGCAGCTCTATTCTGTCTATCAGGCTGGGAAAATAAAAGGGACTTCTGGGATCTGCAATATAGGCAACTGCTCCAGCAGTTCAGCCTGACATGAAATTGATATCAACCTTAAGAACCATCAGGTGAAAAGCCATCTACATCACTTAGGCCACTCAATTCCCTTCAAAATCAACAACTTGAGCAAGGAGGTAGTAGCACCTACCTATCACAAGTAGTCATGATCAGGATTTGTGTTGCTTCAGCACTTTGAGATCCACGAATGTCCAGCTCCTCTCCATTTCTTGTTTTACAGGTCTAACTTGCTTCTTTTTAGTATTACAGCAAAAACAGGATGTGATGTTGATCCATTGATGAACCATGACACATCTCCAATTTACACATGCATGCACACACAATGGGACTACTTTAAAGCAATCCAAGGACACTTTTTATCCTTTTTTCTTCTTTACAGTATACCAAGATGTAAAGTAGAATCATTAAAAAAAAAAGCATTAAAATTTTAACAAAATACAGTTACCCTTTCCCAGGCTTTGGAATTCACACTTGTCACTGCAGCTCTTAGTGCAGCATAACATTGCCATCTTCAAAAAAACCCTCAAAACCAAAACCCATTAAATACATCACTGCTATAAGGGGAAGGGGTTTCCTCTTCCCAAAAAACAAATGCAACATATATTTTACTCCCAGCAGCTATTTAGTTCCCTGGTTCCTAGAGTTAAGCAGAGCCTTTGCAGGGTTTGTTCTTCTTTCTAGGGTACAGTGGTAAAACACTTGATGCGTCACTTAAAATTCAAACTTATCTTTGAAATGAAGTTGTATTCAACTCCAAAAACTATTATTTTACCAGCTCCTCAGAGGATTGTCCATCCCTCCATGCTCCAGCTTCTCTGCTGTGCCCCCTTAGCATTGTGCTCCTGGCTGTGGGTTGCTGCAGCTCAGCCCTTCCCTGCTGTGAGTCCCTTGTTCCTCAGACCCTTTGGAACCCCTGCAGAAACCTGTATTCAGGTGACCCCTCAGGAGATTGCAGCAAGCAATCCATCCACCTTCCCTGCCCCACTTATTTCTTAGCATGTTATGAGCACCCCTTGAGGAGCAGTGATGCATATCTGAATTTCAGTCAACACCAGCCAACTTTGATACAAATCTTTATTATCTCACACTTCCTCGCCCCAGCTATCATTGAAACAACTACTGTGATGTTTCTATTTTACAGGTACCACAAAAAGTTACAAAGTGTAAAATATGCTTTGTAGTTCACAAAGTAAAAATACTTGATGACTTTCTGTAAATGGAATTTGGCACAGAGATGTTCACACACGAGGGAAGAGCCAGGTACTGTCATCCTGAGCACACTGGGGAGGCAGCATTTGCATGGTATAGAGGAAGAGCATCTCTCCTGTCAATAGATGGGATTACCTGTGGCATTAAAATCCCTTCCCTGGGATTACCTATGGCATTAAAAGGCACAAAGAGAAACACACTACAAAGCAGACCCCAGTCAGTGTGGACATCCCACCAGAAACCTGAGCACTACCCAATTCTTCCAGTCACAGCTGGGGAGGGGGTGTCACCATTCCTACCAGCTGCTGGCTCTTGCTTTGTCCAGCATGGACTGCAACTGAAGAGTTACTCCAACAAAGATGGGCAGCCTCCTTGTGGCTGCAGCAGTGGTGGGATTGGTGCCTTCACTAGCCAAAATGAGTCTATGGCTTCCAGGGCTCTGGCCTTTAGGCTCAATATTGCAAGGCCTCCTTACAAAGCCACACAGTAACACAGAGGTAAATATTTTAGATGATGTCACGTCTACGAGGTTTAGAGATGGAAGTTCTATTTTAAAATAGTCCTAGATACACTAGACAATTGGTTAATAAAAGGTAGGTTGGAATGATCATAAATGATAGGCAGCAGTTACTGAGTAACAATAAATATTTAAGTAGCTTGGAGATTGTTTTCTTTTTTTTTTCCTCCATCTCCCTGTGTTAAAAAGCAATGACAATAACAGTAGTCATAGCAACACAATCCCTACTTGTTCTACCTGTGCCAGTTATGGATGGTACTCAGAGCCCAGAGATATTTTCTCACAGAATTCAGAGGTAAGACTGTTTGTAGGGTAGCCTCTTTCTCAGACATTGCCCAAAAATTGGTATCCATATATTCCCTAGAAGTTGTGGTTAATTTGATTTAAAAAAAATCCACTGCTACTTCTGACATTCAGAGAAAAACCTGATGGCATATTTGATAAACAGTGGTAAGTCTTAAATTCTAATCAAAGACTTCTTCAGTTTTTTCTGCTCATGAGCTCATGGCTGGGGCAATTTCCTATGCTGAAGCTATGGATAGGGACCATGGTGATAAGAACATCTGTGTGGAGTCTCTCACTTGCATTTCTGGTACAGATGAACCTAAAAGGACAACTCAAAACAGCACTGGCTTCAGGGCTCACATCCCAAAGATTCCCCTTCCCCTCCCCAAGAGCAAGATAAAAATCAACAGATTATCCAATAATCCCTTCTTAAAAGTATTCCTTACATAAGGATAATTACAGATTGCAAAATACGGATTGCAACAAAGACATCTTTCAGAAGGTACTGTTTCTTTCCATGAGATCTGGAATTACAAATTGTAATTTGTTACTCAAAGATGAGAGATTTATGCTCAGGGATCCCATAATTTCTTTTGTGTTCTTCAAATAATTTTCTTAGTTTCTGTAGATACAATGCATGTAGCTGATCAATCTCTTCAGAGGTGGGGTTCAAGTTCTGTTTTACAGGGATGGGGCTTCCCACTGTAAATCAAACACAACAGCAGCATTAGCTTAATTGACATCCTTTTTTAATTAGAATTGCTGTTCCTCCTGTAACAGATCCATCACAGCGACCAGTGAGATGGCAGCACAACTCTCTTGCCATTGGGCCTGATCTTGCCTTTCACAAAATTGAGTCCTGGGTCTGCTTTTTCACTTACCTTTGCTGAAGTTGAAGGTAAAATGAATTAAACCACTCACCATTTCAGTTTGGCAGCAAAAGAGCAAATGAGAAGGGGGTTAAGCTCTAACTTGGAGCAGTTTACACTTCAAGATACAATCCCATGCTGTCCAAAAGCTCAACACAGTATTTAGAGAAGTGTACTTCCCCAGTCTTCAGTTCTGATCAGAATACTAAAGCTATTGAATAATGAGGGACATGCTTAAGAGGACAGTGGTGCCCTCAACCATGCAGTCACAGGAACAGAACTGAAGGAAACACAGTGACCTTCCCATTTTTTTCAAAATGGGTATTACTGCACCAGAAATGTCACTGGTGGCCTCAACCTAGGGAGTGGTGGCACATAAACCCTCAAAACACTGTAAGGTGTCTCTGAACCATTCACTGCTCAAAAATGTCATTGCAACCAAAATGTTCTCCAGGCAGTGTGCAAAGCCTGCTACCTGCTCCATTGGAGTGAGAGCAAGGGGGAGCATGGGAGGCAACTCCATGGAAGTTCAGAGGGCAGCCTCCTTCACCACAAAAGGCTATGGCTAAAACACCTGCAATCTTGCTGAGAAGCTTCCCACAATCTCAGTATTCCCTGTGTTGTTCAGTCATTGCAGCTTTTGACAGCTGTTCTTGCACTGGAGGCACTGAAACCTTAACAAACCCAACTGGGATTACAGAATAAATCTGTAGAAAGGCAGAGAGTTAAAAGCACCTCCAGGAGCTTTTACAAAGGCACCTGAAAATCCCTTCTGAAAGACGTTGCCACTTCAAATTGGGTGGTGTTGACTAAAGGGAAGCCTAGCCACAATCACAAAGAGGCTGAGTCTGCATTTTCCTGCTGCAGCTTCAGCTGCCAACAGCTCTCGAGCCCTACATGGTGCTGAAATTCACACTTTGTGTGGATTGGGTTGGGAATCCAGCCCTGGATTGAGCAATATCTTAGGGGGTGTCAAATCAATATACATACAATACAGTATTTCCAGAAGCAGGACTGGAAACAGCAAACAAACCCTATGCCCTTCTGTAACAGTCTCTTCTCCCACGAGTGGAGATTTATTGTAGAACTGGAAACTACATCATCTCTCTAATTTTATGTCCATCTTAAAGGAACCTGCTTAATTTGGTATTTTAGAATACTTTCTCTTTCTGAAAAGCAGTAATATTAATCAGGAAAAACAAAAGTACATCACTAATCAAGCCCAAACCACTCAGACTCCACAGACTTTGGCTCAGCTGAAATGGCTTTAGGATCCACGACTTCTGAACCAGGAGTAAAATGCTGTCAACACAGCAAACCAATGATCCTTGTGGGTCCCTTCCAACTCAGAATACTTGGTGAAATCTGTGAAACTGGCTTGGGTGGAGCTCACTGTGACTCTGCAGCTCTTAGGAGCTGAGCCAATGCTTTCAAAGCAGTGTTGAGCCATGCCAAGAATATCCCCCACACACCTCCAAGGATGAAGGGACATTGTAATGGTTCTCAAACACGAGGAAAGAAACATAAAGAGTAAAGGATTTCATCAGAAAGTCTCTGGTCTTGTGATTTGTAGCACTCCTATGCTCTTGCCATGGACCACCTCTGCCCTTGCTGCAAATATTACAATGATGAAGATTTGCCTCAAAGAGTAAGACATTTTAAGCTTTAGAACAGTTTTAATGTTATCAATCCAGGAAAAATTGCAGAAAATACATCTCATCTCATTCCAATGGTTTGATAACTTTTTGGCTTTAAAAGAAGTGATATTTTTAGCATGTGTATGTACAGTGTGCGTTTTAAAAATTGAATCTTTTCAAAGCATTTAACTGTATGAACTAGATAAAACATAAAATTTGTCTTATGTGGTTTTATTTGTTTCATACTAAAATCAAATCACCCCTCCATTAAAGGGAGGCTGTTTTAAGTGTCCTTTGTGCAACACTAGAAAAATCTCAATTTACTTTTCTTTAGAAAAAGGCAGAATCTGGCTAAAAAATGATTTATCAAAAAAAATATACAGACAGCTACTGCCTTTGCATGATGCCTGGCACCACTTTTTTTTAAAAAGGTGTGGTTGTCAATAGCACTAGTTAAAGCCATTAAAAACATATTCAGTTCCTCACTGTACTGAGAGTAGGTGACCAGTAATGAAAGCTTTTGGGGAAAAACACTCTTCCATGGCATGCACATGACTGGATCTTTCCATGAGTCAAAACAAAAAAAAGGAAGGAGAAAGGATAGAAGCCTGTGAATAACTGAGAATAAAGAGTAAGATTTGGCCTAAGACAGAAAGGGGACAGGGAGAAAAGACCTCCCTCTTTTAACTGGGAAAGACAGCAACTAAAGAAAAATATACCTCACATACCCATTTTAGATGCACAGTTATGAATGTTTTCTGTTAGAAGATTTAGAAATTTACACAGATATTAGCAGCATACTGATGCATTTCTAAACATTTACAAAAGCACTACAAAAGGTGGAGGGAACTTACCAACAGTATGAATAGGTTGCCTGTAAGGTATTAAGCCAAAACTGTATTGAAATACTCCTCTAGCATGGAACAGTGGTAAAGCAAAGCCCATTATCTTTTGCAACTTCTCCTGTACATTTCTGAGCCATGAGCCTTTGGGATTTGCAACTTGCTTGAACAGTTCATTTTCACCAAAGGAAAACACGGGCACCAGATGAGCCCTGTAAAACAAAGAGGACACTGAGTATTCCACATCAGCCTGCACTCACACTGTGGTTCTCAGCAGCAGCATGGAAACAGTGTCACAATGACCAGCACAGAAAGCTTCAGCAGCTTTAGATTTCATCAGCAACAGGCATTCAACTCTTCTGATGTGCCTTGGTTCTTGGATGCCTTGGCTATTTATGAAAAAAACAAAAAGTGATTGGCATACAACTAGCTTTTGGCAGTATTTAGTTGTTTGGTACCTATTCCAACTTGTTATGACTGTTCATAATGATAAAAGGTCATTGTATATATCATAAACATGAGTTCATCCACCACTATTTCAGAAAGTTTGCCATTGTTCCACTCCGTTTTCTCCCTTGGCAAGCAAAGAAGCCTCATTTTTAACTTTATAATGCTCCCAGATTGGCAGCATCAAAACCAGATCTTGGCTTCTCTTTGTCCTTTGACTGGAGTAATGCAGGCCCTTGATTCCAGCACAAAAACCATGATAAAAACCAGATATCCTCACAGACATGACTTCAATGCCAAGCTTCTCCTCTGCTGCCCAATCCCCAGGGAAATCCTGCTTCCTTCGGACTTCTTCGAAAACACCAGCTCTAATACATTATTACCAGAGGTCAAATCCTACCCACAGAAATTACATGTACTCACTTTGGCTCTTGCACAGCCTAATGAATCCTTATTCAGCTAATGAATTGGCTTGGGAGGAAAGGCACTGGCTAGCTCCTGGACAAAGTACTTGGGTGGATGGAATCAGTGCAGTTGTCTCCAGCAGGTAAACCCACCACTACATTTAAAACCTTGACTGCAATGTGCTTTTTGAATAATGCTTAGTTTCATTAAATATTCTACAGAGTTTAGAGAAAAAGAGCAGGGTAATCCTAAACAGTTTCTGAAGGACTCAGAGATGTCTTATTTGCTTTACTTAAGTCTTAACTTCTATATATCAGTGCCATTCAGCCCATGCTATCTTTGAGGAAAACTTTACTGTAAAACAGCAGTATTGCTATAATATTGTCAGGATGACTTTCTGCAGAGCTCTGAATGCCTGAGGAGGATATACTGAGACTAGAACTGGCTGGAAAGTACTGTGGACAATCAAAATCCACCTGTATAGAAAAAAACCCAGCTGTTTCGACAGCTTCTTTAGCCTGAAGACTCACACAAACTATCATTCCCACATACTTTTCTGACTGGTGTCTGTTCAAAGTTTCTTTCTCCAGTGAAGCATATATCACCCAGCCACCTGTAAAGGAAATACCATAAAGCCTGGTACTGTGGCTGTGTAAATACTCCACTTTTTCCTACAACACTAAGACAAACAGGAATATCTTGCAGTGCAATAGTATCCCGACACTGTGGGATTTGTTTTAACCTGGGGAAGGCTTTTGCAAGATGCTATGTAGGAGGCCAAGACAGAGAAATAAGTAACTTAAGATTATGAAATGAAAGATAAGTTCACTGATTCATCATTTGTTTCGTGTCTTTAGGATTTCTTCACTTCTTATCAGATATTTATACTACCTTGGACCAAAATGTCTTTTGCAGAAATGCAGAGGACTTTTGCTGACATATTCAGGCCACACTTGACAAGTTCCCAGCTGAGAAGTGCAGCTTCTTTCTCCTGGCAGTACTGGAGTTAGGGCCAGACAGCACAGCTCTATTTGATGCTGCACACCACCAGCACCAGAAACGTGTGCAGGCACTGATGGCAGGTGGTTCTTCTCATTTGTGTCCCAGAAGCCTCTCTTACCCTTTCATTGCCATGTGACTTGGAAGCTTTCCTCATAGTTTGTTAATTTTTAGAAACAAAACATTAAAACCAGAAGTAATTATTGGATGCAGAGTCTTTGGGCAAGAGCTCTGTTAGTCATGCTGTCCTACAATGGCCATTCCTGTGTTTTGTAAGTGTCCTGATCTCGTTGTTCTGTGTTGGAGATGCTTTGGAAATCAAGTCCATGAGAGGACACAGGTGTATCTGATTTCTCAATCCAAATCAATTTAGATGAGAGAGAACCACCAACCTTTGTGATCTGACAGATTGGACATTTATCATGCTGAAAAAAAAAAGGTACCTAACTATTCTTTTAAACTTTATGGTTAAAACAAATAAAAGCTGCCAAGAGTGTTGAGGATCCCACTGAATAAATCAGCAGTTGAGCAGAAATTAAGTAAAGGCTCATTTAGGCACTAAAGTTCTAATTCAAATACACAAGAGATGTTTCTAGGTACAAACTAGACTAAAATGTTACTTTCTATTGGCAAACAGGTCCTTTATGAGACTCCTAGTGTCATCTGGTATAAGGAACCCTCTTGGAATTTTGAGACAGAACAGTTTCTAGGACAAAATGGACCTTAGCATCCCATGTGAAAACAGAGCTCTTCTCAGAGACCGCCTTTTTTCCAGTGAATAACTTAAAAAGCTGTACATATTTCTCAAGATTAGTACTTTTTCCTCATTGTTTCACATGTCAATATATAATTTTGGGAGCTGTTCAGAAAGCTCAGCAGGAACAAGTCATTGGTTCCAGTACTTCTGATACACAAACCACCTACATCAGTTCAGAACAAACAATAGTTTGTACTATGTAAATCACTAAAAAGATAATACCATCTCTGTTGGCTGCTTGATTGTAAAAAGTTAGTTTTTCTTGAGATTTTCATCAAAAATTCCCAGGAACTTACTTTTGCAAATAATGTCCAAAAGAAATTCTTTAGAGCAATGGTTCCTTGACCACAATTTTCACTGATTTAATAAAACAAGGCCTGGCTTTCCAATTTGTTTGTTTGCTCAAATGGTAAGAAAATTCTATCTTAATCTAACTTGAACTTACAGACCAGACAACAGAACATTTGTTCTACTCAGCAAAACCTGCCAAGGTTTACTAATTTTGTTTCATAATTCTTACTCTTTGCTACTGCAAGAAACAACAAAACAAGATATGCTAATAACACCTACTGCTGACAAATTATGAAAGCAAAAGGGAGTTTTCAACACTCCCAGATTGGATCTAGGTGGACAGACTGGCTCCTGTGCCAGACATTTGCAAATTCTTTGACGAGTAACTCTCTTAAATTCTCTAGGCTTATATAGTATGAACTATATTTAAGATTCAATCTGCATTCAAACCATGCTTAACTATGACAGCCCAAATGGGAAACCTACCCATGTTTTAGGGCCATTTTAATAAAGCCCTTCCTCTTGAGGATGTTCAATGTTAGACTTCCAGGATGTGCATTCAGAGATTCTTCTGCTCCTCCAATCACAATGATGGATGCATGGCCACCTCCTTTATTATTCAGCACGTAAGACACACTCTCCTTGGATGCAGAAACCATTCCTTCGGGAGAAAACATTTTAAAAATGACCACTGTATCTTCATGTACATGTACAGTGGAATTTAAGAGATGTTTTTAAATATCTAGATGATCTTTCAAAATTACAACAGCATAGAACAGAGTTCAAAGATTTGGGTTAAACATCCTCACTCTGCATCAGATTTGATCTTAGGCAAGTCCTTTGATTTCACACTCATGAGCTAAACACTGTTGTCTTTCTCAAGAGTTTTGAATTCTTCAGAGTGTGATCTTCTGCCAACTTAACACCCCCTCAGAGAGACTCTGCTTGAGAACAGAGAAGTTGAATGGCAGCAGATACTGTTCAGATGCAGCAGCTAAAGCCATACAGCAGGTGCATATGAACACTGGCAAAGAAGGGTTAATAGAATGAATAGAGGTCTTGTTAAGTCAAACATGGAGCTACAGTGCCAAGCTGATCCCCTTTATTCTGTTCAAAGCTATAAAGCAGCAGTTCCTTCTAAGGCAAAGGCATGACAACATTAAAAGAAGCAGAAAAGGCTCACTTGTACCATTCCCAGTGACTGCAACAGCTCATTCTCTACTAACCAGGCCTTGGCACTCACCAACCTACTTAGGCTAAAATGGCAGACTATATGAAGCTTTTCTGGTAGTCCTGCTGATCCAGATAGTTCTAATCAGAGGCACACTGCTGTATAAGCCTTTATCATTGATTTAGATCTTGATCTGGACTTGGTGCTTTGAAAAATCCCCTTTCTCACAGATATGCACCTAACACTGCCAGAGTTCCTCTGTACCATAAGTTTTACTTCAAAGGCTCATGGTACCATTTACCCAGAAGCCACGTTTAATTACACTAAATGACAATTTAGAGATCAACTCTAGTTTACATCGTTGGTGGTTTTACAGAGCTGGTATCAAAATGTACTCTTTGGGATGTCCTGTTACCCACTTGGGTGTTTTTCTCTTAGGGACATTATGATTTGGATTATAAAAATTTCCTAAGACAGGGAAGATGACTGTTACCTACTTTTGAGAGCTGGCCACCAAGAGGAATAGCTTGCTACTGGAGCAAGTTCAGACCTCCGTTAAAAGATACTTCCATTTGCCATACATGCCTTCAGTCACTGTTACTCCAAAAAATGCAGCTGACCCGAGACTCACAAGTAATTCAAGTGATGCTCATTCACACATCAGCATGCATTTTCCCTGGAACGGAAAGCAAGAGCCACTGTCTTTCCTCAGGACAAATTTTTCCCACTGCTGAAGCCAAGCTGTCAGCCTGCATGCAGGGCACTGCTCCCAGCTTGCTCACACCACAGCTGGGAGTGCTGTGATTGCCCTTCCCAATGCAATGACAACTCCAGCCTGGCAGGTTTTGGAGGCAGGGAGAATGAAAATGTAACAATGTGCTAAGAGCATGGCTTTGAGTACACGCAAGATTTTGCAAGTTTTATGACTTGACTGATAGCCTGTATTACACTGATGGTCCCCTCTGGTTTAGCAGTTGCATACCTGTGAAAACTAAGCTCCTGTGCTGACTATTCTTAGCATGCTTTTTGCTGCAGTTATTTCTTATCCTGCAGGTAAATATTTGTTCCTATGGGTCAAGATGCCAAAAATGTGTAAAGCTGACTCCCAGCCTAGGAAGTTTAACAATGTTTAAAAGACAGTGTTTAAGATTGCTGTATTACCACTGCCAATCCTTCACTTTGCAAGTCTCAGACAACACTCCCAGAAATAATATTTGCCTGTTGATGTATATGTATCTATGTACTTCTGATATTAATCTCAGCAACCTCTTATTTCTATGAATGGAGCAGTTGAACAGCTTATCTGACATCACAGCCCCTGTGTTGCAGTCAGGAATAAAGCTAGATTTCTGTCTCCCAAACCTACTCTTGTACATCAGACCATACTTAAATGCTCTAGTTGAGTGAATTTAAGTACAATAACTCCTGCATTAAATCACTGTGGGAGAACACTAGGCCTGATTTTACTACTCATTCTTCTGTTCCCCCAACTTTATTGCTTGTTATTGTCACCCTTTGTTACTGCAGTCCCAGTCATGAATATCACCCCTTTATGACAAGTGCTACTCAGAACAGAGAAAAAAGGTTCCTGTCTTTAGAGTTTACATCTCAATTAAAATTACAAAAATTTGCAATATGGGACTTCCATCAGAAGCAGGTAATTAAGTCCTGAGTAGAAAGATATTTCTACTCAGTAAAGCAAGACTTTTAGGTAAGAGATTAGCCTGAATTTGTTTTACAAGTGCCTGCTCAATGACTAAATAACATTATAAATTATTATGCCCTTCTTTTATATAACAGGTACTCAGTACTGCTGTCTCACAGTTCAAGGGACAACCAGCAATTTTTTCTTTTTCAGAAAGATAAAAAATTCTCAGTGATATGGTTTAACAACACTATTAATAAAATTTTCCAAATTGTTTTGCCACAACAGTTCATCATAGAATAGATGTTAAATTTAGCACCAACACTGATCATTCTGAAGTGAAACTACTTACCTTTAACAAGTAGAGGAACAGCCCCTATATTTAAAGCAGAAGCTACAATATGGAGCAACAGCTTAGACATTCTGCATTTACCTACCAGCACACATTATGTATTCTCTGAAGAAGGGACAGCCAAACCAGATGGGCATGATATGAAGATATGGAGTAAGCCCAGGAAATAAATTTTTGAAACTTGGACCAGTGCAAAAGTTTCCGAAGGCTCCAGCTACCAGGACCCCATGAGGGTGAAAGCCAAGCAAGTAGTTGTGATTTGGGTTCAGATCTGAAGTTTTTATAAGCTGAAAAATAGAGTCAGTGGAGGACATTATAATACTTACCTCAAAACCAACAAGTATGGAGATTGCACATTGACAGGACACAGAACTGACAATTCTTTTCCTTCTGAGCACTTAAAACTACTGTCCCATTTTACAGATGAACAAAGTTTAAGCAGATGTGTCTCAAGATATCATGTCTAGCATTTACTGTGCTGAGGCACTACCTTGTGACCCAACAGTCCAAGCTGGGTCAAGGACCATCCCTTTTTGTCACTCAAGCTCAGATTTCCCATGTTTTAAAAAAGTTCAGTTCATCTTGGAGTAAGTATTAGAATTTTACCAAAGCTGACTCTCCAGTGTTTGTCTACACTCACGGCTATTCAAGCTGTCTCTGTTCCACTGTTCAGAGTTCTGTGAGAAACCTTTTACTCACACGAATGGGAAAGTATTCCCTGAAGTACTTCCAAACAGCCCAGCTTCTGACCCACTGGGACCGTCTGCCCCCAGCACATGGTGTTTCCCAGTCGAGGTAGAGCCACAGCAGGTACAGTACAGCAAGGAACCAGAAGTTGCCCAGGATCAGGATAACAAAGAATCCACAGCAAAACTCCGCTACAAGAGACAAAAGGAGAAATAATAGCAAGCATTAATCAGACCTGTCTCCTTTTAAGACCTTGAATGCTCAGCACTGATAATTTTATTACAGATGTTACCCAAAATGCAAACAAATAGAACTCAGCTTATTCCACATTGTGTTGTTACACTGAGGGTGAAAGATGCCACCTCAGTCTATTACTTCCCCCTCTACTGCACAACTGGATGTTTGGCAGAGAGCATCTGGCTTACCTAAGGTAGAATAAAAGGTAACAAAGATGTGATGCTCCAGGGAGCAAGAAGAAAGGAGAGCTATGGAAGGAAAGAAGGGAAAGGGGACCACAGCAACATCTCTTTTCTAATGAGAGCAGTGTTGGGCCATCATCTTCTCAGTGTTAGTTTCTCTATCTATAATATGGGGATGGTAGCTCCACTCCCAGTCAAAAGTGCAGTTACTGGCCAAGGTGATGTACTAGACAAGACCAAAATATCAAAAGTTTCCACTTCAATCCCTAAACATGTCACCTTAAGTGGAAATTCACCACTGCTATGGGAACACAATAGCAGTTTTAAGTCCTTTCTCTGAATACTTTCAAACCCAGATTAGTAAAAACCATAATGTCCTGCTACAATGATGAAACATAAGATTTGTATTATACATAATTCAAAGAGCAAGAAAAAGTTGTTTGAATAAAGAAGATGTGTTACTTCAGGGCTCAAATCTGAAACAATTATTTAGTTATTACCTGTATCTTTGAAGAGATTCTGAAACTATAGAAATTTCTAGGAATGCTAATCTGAACAGAATGGCAAGTTCACAGTTTAATTTTAATTAGTATGAGTTGTTTTAATCACCACAAATCAATTCATTTCAAGTTGTTATGCAAAAATTGGTAAGTATTTATGTTTTCTACCCTTTCTTACAGAAGCACTTTTGGCTCAATGCAGAATCACATGTCTTTTTACTATCAGTTCCCAAGCCAAACATCTGAAAGCCGTTTTGGATCAAAGCATCCTTGCTAATTAAATCAGCAGCAGGGAAGACCCAGATAGCAGCACTTCATCCTCTGCAGACAAATACACAAGCTCGATGTTTTGCTTTATCTACAACATTCCTCTGTGCATGCAAGGTATGGGGAGGTAAGTGTGCTGTTAGCACTTCCTAAGGAGAGCTCAGCATCTTGTAGGGCAAAGTCGATTACTGCATTCCCAATGAGACACGTGGCAAATTCTTTTTAGCATACCTCCTAATTATTTCAATGCATTAGTATCCTGCAAAGTGAGTTAAACAGTGATGACTCAAAACCAATGAGCCTATAAAACACAAACCCGTGTTTTCTCCTTCAGACAAGACAGTGAGTAAATGAATGGCAACCATTTTACCTAAATTCGTAAACAAATTCCAGGCAAAAGGTGAATAACTTGGAATTTGTCACTCTGCTATATCATTGTGTCCTTGTATGCTGTAAGCATAATTTTTTGGTAGAACTTGAATTAAAGGTTTGAGAAATACCTCTACAGTGTACTGAACAGTGGGAGGGAAAGGAAATATAAATTAAAAGACAAATCACTGCCATGGGACTCTGAACATTGGTTTGACAGCCAATGTTGGCAAGTCCCTTTTCCTCCATTTCCCCATTTACAAAATGTGGATGCTAATCTGCTGTAACAAATGGCTGTAGTGTTAGCTAGCAGCACCAACAGACATCCTGCCCAATAATGTTTGAACACTTGATGCTTTGGTCATTCAACAGGATCTGAGTTTGCAGCTACAGGCACCAAATTCATAAAATAGTTGAATACCACAGAGATAGGAAGTAGGAAAACAGCACATTGGGTGATGAAATACAGGTGATGCTGGAAGCTCCAAATGCATTTGCAGTTATTAAGGAGTCAGAGATGTTTCAGTAATATCTACAGTGATGGCCACCAAATGCAAGGTCGTCCATCCACTAGAAGAAAAGCCACACATTGCTCTGAGAGCAGTCACAAACCATGCCCAGACCAGTGCCAAGGGTGCTGGTGTCAATCCAGCCAACACTACAGGCTCTCTGTAGTGCCCCACAAAGCCATGCAAAGCAGCTCATTCCAAAACCTCCAGACTGCCCGACAACTTGGGAGAGCTCTGAACCACAAGCCAGTCCCTGTCGCTTCCCACATGCCATTAACAAAGTCTTCTCTAAACACATTATGCTGCAAGTTCACACTCTGCAGCTTTTACATAGAAATTCTTTTTTTTAATGGAGTAATAATGTTAGTACTATCCTGTTTAAAGCCTACTAGTCTGTGCAATTCTGTCAATATAGAGATTTCTACCAGGAGCACAGGAACTTGCTGTCACTTTTTACTCATGGCACGTACGGACTCTTCAGCAAAGAAAAACCTGGGAATTTGTTTAAACTAACTGCACTGGAAAATTGTTGAAGTCTACAAGAACTTGGTAGCCTTCAGGACTGAGGTGGTCAGCATTTGTCGAATACGTATCAGTCTCCTGTAGTGGAGGGCCTTTGCCAGGTTATTGGTTATAACTGGGAACTCCAGTCACAAGGATAATTGAGCATTCCTACCAAGGGAGCTGTATCTCAACAGTGCTGTGATAACAAATACAAACCCTTGGATGCCAAGGTTTGGAGTCTTGTTTACGCTGGAATTTGGTTCCAGTTCCCAAGACTTTGTACTGGCAAATACTGATAAACTAGAGATACAGAGCATTAGGCACTACTGACTTGCAGATAAAGTAAATCCCTAAATTACTACCAAGTTAGTCTATATATTTGCTGTTTCTTTTATTTCTCCTGAGGCATCCACTGTCAGTCATGTTCACATACAGGTTGCCAAGCCAGGGTCTCTGGCCTCATGCAGCAAAGCCATTTTCTCTTCTTACTCTTGAGAAATACAAACCAATATATGGTTATACTCCCTCCTTAAGACATAGGTAGCAGAGGCAGCATTCCTAGAAATACTAGTCAGTCACGCATCAGTAAGTACCCTGTTATTCTCCGTGATTACTCTTCAGTGCCTACCCATGGTACAGCAATAATCTTCATGGATAGATGAGTACAGACTGAGAAAAACAAGTAGCAACACCAGCCAGCTTGCTAGGAAAGGCTCATGGAGCTTAGCTGAGTTTCCTTAAGTATAAACCGAGGTTTTTTAAAAAAGGCTTTGAGGAAGAACAAGACTGTACTAGTTAGCCAGCTACAGCTAATGAATTAAATCAGTACCAGATAACAAGACATCATGGTATGTTTGGGGAAGAAGTTATTTTTTGCTTTAGCACTTTACATTGACACCTGCTTTTTCAACATAGAAATCACTTATTATTGCAGCAGCAATATCTCACTCTGTGGCCAATGCTTCATCATTTCTATTCTTTTGGGGCAGCCAGATCCACAACCCAAAACTGTCTCCAGCAAGTTCAATTAACAGTCTGTTTCATCCTCCATGCACAGAAGTTTAATCACTAGAAAACAGGATGTACTTTAATATATACCAATGTCTTTAGCATATTATTTTGTGGCTTCATGCAAGTTAAAGTATACCTTGCATTATTTACTAATTTTATGTTATTAAGTGTTTTGCTAAACACAGGAGCACTTGCACAAGTCATTTCCTAAATCCCTAGTGAGGAGAAGGCCAGGGCTACTGCTGGATCTCTAAAGTGAGCCATAGTAGATGCACCATTCTCCCCTACCTTCTCCTTGTCTCAGAGCAAAACCCTGGTGCCCCTGTTGCAGGGTTAAACTCTCTCTCATTGTCTGACCCAAGACACCACCACTCCACCCAAGTTACTCGGTTCTGCATTTGATTTTGTACACGCTTAAACTCCACTGTTCTTTTTCACATCACATGCACAGAAGTTAGCAGAAGAGTTCACCAACCCACCTTCTAGCTTTATTTTCTCCTCAATGGTGCCATCCAATTTGTGTACATTAGAAAGGAAAACAAAAGGCTAAAGCACCTGCAAAGGAGTACTTCGACCAAATCTCATTGATTTTTTTCCTTTAAATGAATCCTTTGATCTACCTCCTGCCTAGGTACTGCTCTCCTCCTGATACAAACTGAACATCACTGACAGATGTGCACACAGTTCACATGCCAAGGATAAATCACTGTTCAATTTCTGTGTGAGAAACAGAAATCTACACCTGTTCCTAACAGGAGGACATCAGACATAATGGTAAATGAAGCAAAATTGATTCAAAGCTCTTAAGAAAAATATTTCCAAGCTTAAAAGCAAGGATTTTGTGCTAAACACCAAGGACATCCATTGCATTCATTGACAGAGACAAATTGTGTACGTGTACCATGAAACTTTCAGTACAAAACTGGGAATGATCTAACCTCCTTGCTTTTTCAGCCCAGCACCACTTACAGGCTTGGAGATTTCATTTCTCCAGGTTAACTTTCTGCTTGGAATTGGGCCGGACAAGGGCACAGAGAGATCAAGAGCAAACAGCTTCACAGTGAGAAACAATGTGGGTGCTGCACAAGCTTGGAACAGGGCCACACCTGCCCCAGAACTGTGAGTCCCTGGCAAAGACCTCCAATAACAGTAATTACAGGCATAAAACTACCATGTATCGAATTGTCTGTTTTGGCTTTTTTCCAAAGTAGGTACTATGAAATTGCAAAACTTCATATATTTGCTATTTCAGCAGTATAATACCAATGGCTTGACATTATGCTGCGTTTTGGAGACCTGCTTAATATGGCAATAAACAGCATCCTCTCAGCATTTCCTCCTTTTCAGTTTTCATAGCCTTAGCTTCCTGGTAACACTTTTCTTTCAAAAGAAAGACGCTCATTTAAAGCACTTTTCTTTTCCATGGAACTTATACCTGAACTGTTTTGGCCTGTTGCACTTAGAGAACATAAGGTGGCAAATCATATGGCAGTTTTAGCCAGCACATGGTGGGAATCTGCTATTGGGCATTTCTCTCATCTAATCCAAAAACTCTCACATACACATCACAGTATTCCAGAACTTTGCTTCTGGTGTCATGCCCTTGGATAACGAACAGACAAATCACAGTTACAATGAAAACTTGTCTTTTCCCTTTGAGGGTGAACTTTGGCAGCTCGCAGCACAGAACAAGGAAGCACAGGAACTCACAGCCGGAATTTTAAAGAGGTTCCTTTTGTATGTAATGAAATTCTGTGCACATCTGTACAGCTTTTCTGAGGCAGAAGCATGTTTACCCTGCCCACACTGTACAGCAGAAGCAATGGATCTGTAGTGTAAACCCAACCCAAGCTAGTATGCTGCATGAAAAGCTTTGCTTGCACCAGTCTGCTGCAGTTATTTTTTAAATATTTGTTGACTGATTCGCTCTTTCTACCATGAGGATGAGATTTAGCCTTCAACAAGTATTGTATGTCTGCATTTCAGGCTACTTGTGAGTAGCCTGTAGTCACACAGGCAAGAGGGCATTTTCAGACAGCAATTCCAGTCTCAGAAAAACACGCAGCTTTTTGACAAAGCAAGCCTGGTCAGGGCTTTTTACCTCCTTAGCCAGGAAGATAAAAATAATGCTTGATTTTCAGAGTCTTTTATCCAAGTCACATTATGAATGCCAAGTTGTAATAGGCTCACAGCTTACACAGTGTGCCAAATCATATTTTCACAAGTTGCTCCCCAGATTTAGAGGATATCACTAACCAATTCAGCTCTTGTCATTCAGGGCACTATTTTTTAGAGTTATCTTACTTTATCTGTTAATCCTATCATTCATTTTACTAAGAAATGGCACCTAGCCACAAACCTAGATGGACATCTTTAGGACCTATGCCAGTACCCCATTTATTCCCTGCTGTAAACAGAATCTATCTATCTATAACGTGAGTAATTAATTATCACAGGGCGTTATCTGTTCATGTTTTCACATGCAGATATTAAACACAAGACAGACCAAATCTACATAAAATCTGGCATGGCATAAACTAATTCCAGTCACATACAAACCCCCAACCTACCGTCCTAACTTACTCTGCAGTGAACTCACACAGTATTTCAGTTGTACTGGGGCATCCCTTCCATGATTTGAAAGCGTCACTTTAGAATTCAAGACCTTACAGACAAACGATATTTCTGTATTTTGTCTGCTCAGCAGGAGAAAAAAAAAAATCCAGACCTAGTGGCAATCCAGAACACTGGAAACCAGATCATTTTTCACTGCCTTAAGTCATTTAGGATTCAGCCACCTGAGTTTTCCTGTAGATAAGTGAAAACTTTATGGTCAGATCGCTCTGACTGTCCTATAACTGAAAACATACACCTACGAAATGACAAGGTGACCTTGGATAGCTCTAAAGATAAACATCCCCATGAAGCACAAGCAAATAATCATTATTAGAATCAATTTGCTTGCCAAAATTGAAACATTCTTGCAAACCGATTTTTTCATGGTCACACGCAGTCGCTATACTTGACGTAAGCAGCTGTAAGACTCCTTTCTTGTTGATCTTCCTTGGCATTTATGCCCAGGCAGTGCCAGCTGCAGAAGACAGCTGCCTACTTCTCCCACTGAACTACAGCAAGAGTGGATTTTCTGCAGCCCAATCACTTCTAGTAAGCACAGAAGGATGTGTTTTTCTGTAGTAACATTGCTACACCAAAATCAAGAGTTGTTTTCTTCCACTGCCACTGAACTTCCATTGCATTATGAGACTGGATTAATGGTGTATGCCAAGATCTAATTCAATAACAGAAAACGAAAAGTACAGACTATTTATAACGTAGCCACAAACACGAATTGTTCATAGTCTAACTACATACAGTTTAGAGATAACAAAACAGCCAAGTGCTGAGGATAAATCTGTGAAGATGCTTCATACCTTCCATGCTTCCCCCCACATACACAGATATTTCATGTGTGGGCTAATAAACTTAAAAAAAATCATCTGAAAGACATCAGACCATCTGAAGGGCAATATATTTTTAAGACATACAAGGAAGATACACACACATTCCCTTTCTCCTTGTAAATCCTAAAGCACAGATGATCATGAAGCATTCCAACATTTCCAGTAATGCACAGGTAGTCAGTTGCTCTGTAACTCAGAACAGACTACTTAATAACCACTTCCCAATATACACAATACATGGATTTAGTCTTGGAGAGTTAAGGCTTATCTTACCTTATCAAGTGATTCCATCAAGATAACTATCTATGTGCATAAGATCTGCTGCTGTGAATAACTGTTTAGTGATAGATGTCTATTAAGGTATTAGGAACATTATTATAGAGGAAAAATCAGTGGAAAAAGTTCACCAAGTAGAATTATTATGAACACTTTCTTAAATCAAGTGAGGACATTTTTCATATTTACAGAAATGACTGCATTTGAGTCAGCTCACTGACGATCTCTATTGATGAAATCACCTAGTTAAATGAAAATTTTATTGAACTAGAGTACATAAAATTATTGCACAAAATTACTAATGAGAACAGCATTAGTCATGTACCACGCTTTATGTTCATGTCTAATAAAAAGTTGCTATCAGAAACCTAGAGGGCATCTCAATAAGAAGACACAGTCCCCAGCTTTTTAGGATCGCATTTGAGAAAGAACCCATAGAAATAAACCCAGGAAAGAGGAAAAGCCATCCAGAGCTTTCAGGGAAAAAGAAGTGCGATGCTCTCGCCCGTTCGCGACGGCCGAGGAGCTGCTCGCCTCCGGCCACCTCTGCACCCACGTGGAGCCACGGGGTGGCACAGAGCGATGCCCACAGGCAACGCCGGCCACGGAAAAAGCCAATTCTTGGCTTTCTCCCTCGGGAGCAAGGGCAGTAAGGAGAAAGGCTGTTACCCAGTAGGAGGAAGGAGAAGATCCACTGCAGCACGGCGACTGTCTGGATCCTCCTCTTTAGGGGGACGTTGATGGGGGCAAACTCGACCTTCATGTTGGCGGCAGAAGAGCAGCGCGGGGAGGCACAGACCTGCCCGCTCCGGCTCCAGCCGCAGCCCCAGCCCGCGCACCTGCTGCTCCGACCCGCTGTGCCGCGGCCCNTGCTGGCTGCTGTAACCCCTCGCCAAAGGCGGCCGGCGCGGCTCCAGCAGCGCCGAACACCGCGGCTGCTCCCGGTCCGCACGAAGGGCGCGGGGCGGAGGCACCGCGGCTTTATCGGAGCCAGGTGTGTTCGCACAGCCAACACCTGCGCGGCCCCGACAGTCCGGGCGGGCCCTTCCCCTCGTGCTTAAGGCTCTTACCATTAAAGAGCTTATGGAGCTCACCCAGGACTTAAAGAGTTCCTGTAGTGTTTGGGGCCAAGTCTTTAGTTTCTAATTAAACCAGCACACGCAAAGCCTCCTCCTGTCCCCGGCGTTTCGCCCGGGGTGTCCGTGAACAGGAATCGCCAAAAAAAATTCCAGAGTGAAAAAGAGAACGCACCGAAACAGGCGCAGCGCTGCTCCGGCTGAACATGCTTTCCCGCGGGGACGGCGGCAGCGCGGGGACCCGCCGTCCCACGTGGGGACAGGGACAGCGCCGGGACTCGCGGTCCCCACACGGGGACAGGGACAGTGACAGTGCCGGGACTCGCGGTCCCATGTCGGGACAGACACAGCGCCGGGACAGCGGCACCACCGGGCCCCTCCCGCCCCAGCGCAGGGGCCCGGGCAGCGGGCTGATGTCACCGCCNGCCTGGCGAGCCCCTGAGCGGGCACGGTCCGGCCGAACCCTCCGCGTGTTGTGTCCCGGGTCCGCGGGGCCGAACCGGGAGCCCTCGGGAGTCCCCACCCGCCTGCTCCTCGCCGGGCACAGCCATGTGCTGTCGCTGGCCGTGCGCTCGTGGCCCCGAAANCCCCACCCGCCTGCTCCTCGCCGGTCCCTGGCCGTGCGCTCGTTGCCCCGAAAGGCACCGCCCGAGCCCGGGTCTCGGGGGATCAACCGCGCGTTTCCAGGTCGCGGTTTCTGGTTGGAGCTTCACGGTCTGTTTTGGGAACTGGTTAAATCAAACAGGAGAGAGAAGCAAGGGGAGCAGGCAAAGCAAGATGAACGCCGTGATTTTCAGTCCTCCTTTCGTGGTTCTTTAGAAATGTGACTTAACTCTTGGGCGGAGGGGGCGTTCAGGGCCGTGCAGCGGTTCGTCCCACACGGGGGCTGTCTGGCTCCTCTGACACATCTGTGCCAATCTCCGCTGTCACTTCAGCGCTGTGTTACTGATGCAACCTCTGTAAAACAAGCTGACTGGTTAGAATAGAAGCAGAAGCTGCCCAGTAATTCCCTCCTGTCTTCATTAGCTGTTCAGACCAGAGTTGCTCTGACAAACTTAGGTGAGGAGCTAAACTCCAATGCTCAAAACCCTTTACTGTGTCTGTAAGAATACCATGTCAGTAATTGTAATATGTACTAAAGAAGATGCAAATAGAAGCATAATTCTTCAAGTTACTTTGACCCTTTTTTTCTTCAAAATAGCATGTTATCTTGTTTGAAAACACTCAAACACCAAAAAAACCCCACATTATAGATCTTATTAACCAAAATTAACCACCTTCCTTCACAGCGGATGAAGAATTTGATGAGCTTTGCTTTGAGTTTGGTTTGGAGCTCGATGAAATTGTAAGTAACATTTTTATTTGTTACTTTTTCAGTAGAGGTAGCATAGTAACTGCATTTGTATTTGGTAAGAGTTTGTACTGCATTATTTCCAGCATATGCCCTGGTACCTCTGTGTTGAACAACAAAACTGTATTTTGAATCTGGGAGAAAACTCTGACATAAAAAATTACTGCCTTGTAAACAAAAGACTGCATGATGGCATATTGCTATACTTTCTGGAGGTCAGCATTCTGTCCTGCTTGGTCTTCAGTCTCTGGCCCCATTTTATTTAACAATATAAATATGGCCACATATTAAGGTCGCAATTCTCAACTGGGATCTAGCAGCCTGGAGACTCTTGTTTCTAAAATCTCTTTGAATTAAAATTTTAATATTGATCTTTTTGTTTTAGTACACTGTTTTGCAGTCTCTGCATCTGGGAAAGATTCTGTGTAATTTCTTGTATATATGCTGTATAAATCCAAATTCCCTGTTAAACTTCTAATTAACACAATTTTTCCTGTATTGCACCACTTTCATACTCCTGTCAATGTTAAGATATTTTAGATTAAAAACACGTTTTTGCTTAATTTCAGACGTCTGAGAAAGACATTATAAGTAAAGAAAAAGGTGAAGAAAAGGCAAAGGGTGCATCTGATGTTGTTCTCTATAAAATTGATGTTCCTGCCAACCGTTACGATCTTCTTTGCCTGGAAGGGTTGGTCCGAGGACTGCAGGTATTTAAAGAAAGGTAAGACAGAGTTCTGAGGTTTTTATATGGTTTGTTATTTGTTGAAATACAAGTCCATTTGTGGTCAGTAAAAAAACTTCCTATTTGTTTGGGTTATGAGTACGATTTCATGTGTAGATCACATTTGTCAGATGTTCCTCTGGAGAGGACTGGACTAGTCTGTTACTGGGTTTTTGGGTCTGTTCTAAAAGTTTTTCACCTGCTGTTCATTTGAGACTTATCCTTCCTAAACAATTGCAGAGAAACTTCCTTGTGATCCTTTGTAATAAATACGGAAAGAAATAGTTTATTTCACTTTTCTGCTAGTTCAGTAATCTGTTTACTGTCCCACAGGAAAAAACTTTTGAACTATTATTAATTACATGTCAAGAAACGTTACCAAGAAGGTTTTCTACATATGATTGCAGCTACATTTTTAAAGTTTCCTGCATTTGGGGAACTTTTTTTCCCTTCAGTTACAGACTTACTTCTGATTTTGTTTTAGGATAGACGTCCCTAGATATGAAAAGATAATACCAGCTGAGGGTGAAGGTCAGAGGCTGATTATCACTGAACAGGTAAAAGTGCTTACTGCACCTCTGTAGATGTTTTGAGAGTTGCTGAAGCAGCAAGATCTGTATCAGTACCAATTTTGTAAGAGCAGTGAGACTGGAAATCTTGCAGAACAAGAGTTAAAGAAATTTAAATATCTCATTGCAATTTATTTTTAGTGAAGTAGAAGGGAAGGAAAAATAGACAAATTGTTTTGGGTGAACCTAGTTGCAGATCAAGTCAAAGTTTCAGATGCTCACATTGCAATGACATTCTGGGCCATTATACAGTATATTGAAAACCTCCTTGTCTCTAACAAACCTGGAGAGGGTTTATTTGGATTTTTTCCGCTTTGGGAAATTTCTTTCAAATGTCTTTCCACGGATTTTCCATTTGATTACTACTTTACAAAAGAGGATTTTATGAAGAAGAGTGCAGATTTAACCAGGTTTAGTTTTGTATTTTCTATGTATTTGAGGTTTACAAGTTGCTGTTGTAAATTGCAGACTGCCCAAATCCGTCCCCATGCTGTCGCTGCCGTTCTCCGTAATATAACTTTCACCAAGGAAAGCTATGAGAGTTTCATTGACCTGCAAGAAAAACTACACCAAAATATTTGCAGGTTAGTGCTTAAAGTAGTGTGTAGTGTCTGTGTGTGTGATTTTATCACATGTTAAGACTGCACATCCCTGTTGCAGAGAGTCATTATGGTTATGCCAAGGGAAATCTTCTATAGCAGCTCTCTTGATCCATCTCATTTCTTTGCCTGTTTCTGCCTGCTGTCAGTATTTTTCAGCATAACTAGCTGTTACAGCTCATACAACACTCAAGACAGAACTATTTAGCAACATTCCCACTGGATTTACCTTGCCTGTTGTTAACGTTTGTTAAGATGTGATTTGTGAAATAATTTCTAGCCTTCTCAAAATTATCCTTCTTTTTCATTAAATTCTGTGAATGTATAGGAGTATACAGTATCATGACATACTACCTCTAAGAAACTCCAAATATTATTAGTAAAATCATTATTTTGCCTTCTTTCTTTCTAGGAAAAGAGCATTAGTAGCAATAGGTACCCATGACTTGGACACCATCTCTGGTCCATTTACTTTTACTGCCAAAGCACCTTCTGAAATTAAATTCAAACCCTTGAATCAATCCCAGGAGTACACAGCCTCACAAATTATGGATCTGTATAGGGTAAGTGAAATTTTTCATACTTGTTGAATTAAATGCAGGAAGATGAATTTTCAAAGCTTAGCACCTCTCATATCCTTATTATTAAGAATTGTTCTTACAAATAAAACAGTTATATTCTGTATTTTCACAGCCAGTGAACATTCCACGTTTTGCTTATTCGTGAGAAATGCATGGTAATATTTTATTTTTATTGTGTGTGAAAGAGGCATCATGGTGTTTTGTGGCTAAGGACAACTCTTCAAATAGTGGGTTTGGTAATAACCCTCTGATTTATCAACACAGACTGCTTTTCATGATGCCCTTAATAATACTGTGAAATGGTCGTGTATTTATCTATCTACACTGGTAAGATACTCTGTAGAAAGCTGGGAAAAGTTTGGGATAAATATTATGTTTTTAATGTTATTTTGAATTGGCCAATTTACTTGGGGAATATGTTGGATTATTTACCCGACAGTACATAAGGCAAGCACAGCTGTGTAAAAGGCTCAAGTTAAGTCTGGCACTGCTCTTGGCCCAGCATTCTGATAAAACCAGGTAAATGCTGGGAAAAGGTTCTGTCAGGTCTAATTTTATGATGGCCACTTTCTAAGTCAGCATTTGAATATGATACTGTTATCTCTGTCATTACAATATACAGCTCTGCTGGAGGACATCCATAGAGAGAGACCCTCAAGTATCTCTGACTAAAGATGAGTAAGAGAGTTAGAAAACAAGGGGTATCAGAGAGACTAAAAGGAAACTGGTTTTGGCACAGCGTATGCCTGTGTAATTGGAACAAACGTAAATTTTGAATCACATTTAAGTATCAATGTGGCATTAACCAGCAATGTGTAATTAAAAGTATCATAGTGCTAATTTGTATCACTTTTAAGGGAAGTTCTGTAAGGAAGGATGTTTGACAATGCAATGTCTGCTGTGGTGAACAAGAGCATTGTCTGGACAGCATGGCCTATGCGTGTTTGAGAGAATCCTTCAAGTAATTTTTAACACTTCTGAAGAAAACCAAAAATCCAGTTTTCTCATTTCAAACTTCTCCTGCTGCTGAGATCTTTGCTAGTGAATTACACAGCTCTGAGACCAATCCTTCTTCCTTTCAAAATTCCCCTTAATCGCTCAGGAGAGGATTTTGGTGCTATGGAAGTTCACACATGAGCTAAAGTGAAATTTAGGTTGTGCTTTGTTTCTCCAGACTGACAGCCACCTCCGGCACTATTTACATCTGATTGAAAACAAGCCGCGTTATCCTGTCATTTACGACAGTAATGGTGTTGTTCTGTCCATGCCACCAATCATCAATGGTAAGATTAATTTGTGACTGGTTTGTACTGTCACTGCTCATTTGTGTGTGAGTTGGTGTCTGACAGAAACTCTGATGTGCATTAGGGGTTATTGTGCTTTCTTAAAATTCTTTCACTTACAATTTCATAAAATCTTCTCTCCTGCTTTCAGTTTAAATGCAACCAAACTTTTTGCTCCCTCCCTAGGCTGCTAGTATTCTTTCTTCTCATCCTCATCAAAAAGATGTAAAAGTCCCACTGCAAACCTCTGCATTTAGTTTCTACAGCTCAATATGGTGACAGGAACCTTTGTTAGGAAGGCATTTGTTTAGCTAAAAGAAGCACAAGAAATTATTTTGTAAGCTGATAGCTTTGAGTGATAGTAACTTTTTACTCCATTTTATATGGTCACAGCAGGGAAATTTTCACCTAAATCTTAAGAGCAGTAGATNTGAAGCTGGTGTCAACCACTGTATCTGATCCTTCTTTGGTAGACTCATTCCAACTTGGGTGTGTTCCATGTATAAGCATTGCATATTGTTTATATTTTATCAATTAAAAATGAGCAAAATTTAATATTTGTCTCTGTTTTAGAGAACAGTATTTGAGAGAGGCTTCCAGGTTAAAGGTGCTTTTTAAATGCAATGTAAACATCTGTATTGGTTGTTTGGGTTATCTACAAGCACTGAAGTGAAAGGTTATATTTGCTTTGAAGAGAATCCAGAAA
>WEIV01011233.1:1067-23865 GCA_013390005.1 Calyptomena viridis | reverse complement strand
TATTACAATTAAAAGAAAGATTTAAAAAAAAAAAAGAGAAAAGAAGACAGGATGAGAAAATAAACTGAAGAAAGAAGAAAAAATAGACCAGCAATTGCAGCTCTTACAATCACTAATTCCCTTATGGTTGAAACTGAAATGATATACAAGGGGTCAATGATATTTCACGGATGGGTAGAATGCAGCTCCTGCTAAGTAGCCTTTGTTGTATGAAGTCCACTGGGAAATAGATGTTCTGTCTCTGACAATATATTTTAACTGACTTTCTAGATGCCTTAATATTTGCATGATAAGCTAGTTCTATTGGTTTAGTATTCTTGTTGTTTACGCATGAGATCACTATTCCCAGTTATCTCAAAAAACAAAGGCTAGGCAGCAGCAGAGCTGCAGGAGGACAAGGGTCGTGAGCCAGCCATTTTCTCAACACTCTGATTTCTAAATGTTTTAAAAATAAGCTCTGTAGCCTTCAGTTATTAGTATGGATCTATTAAACTTTGGCCCTTAATTCTGCCTTTTCTAGTGTGTTATGCAGTTTGACATTTTCAATCAGTATGAACACACAGGCTCTATGGAAGAAATGCCTCTATGCAGGTAAAAGTGTTATCTTCTCATGCAACAGTAAAAAAAAAAAAGGAAAAAAGTGACATTTTCCCCACTAAAGAAACACTTACAGAGGCAAGTGCAATTTAAAAATCATATCTAAGGGGTCATCACTATAAGTCCTTCAGCCCTTGGACTCTAAATTGAGGGGATTAAAAATAGGAATAAAAATTACTTTGAACAAACTTATTTTTCTCCTCAGATTTTGAGGGCATTTAAAGGCATTAAATCAAGACAAATCATGTTCTTGAGAAAAAGAAATCAATGGAAACACAGCACTTATGTTGGTTTAGCTGCTGCCTCCACAGAGGGGTAGAATTTATTTATTTAAAGTTACTTGTTGCATCAAGAACCCATAGGGTTTACATGTTTCAGTAAAATCTACATCATAGAGACAAAGACATAGGCAAATCCATGTCACAAGGGCAAAGCTTACCGTTTACAAACTGGTAATACCAGGATGGGGATATGTTGTATTTAAATAATGCACTCTTAATGTAAGTCTAATTACAGGGTGCTGTAAACTTGCATGGTGCTTTCAGAAGTTAGCCTTGTTCAACAATTTTCACATATTGACAGAAATATAATGTGCATGGGCAGACATTTTGCCTCTATGTCTCTTTAAAAATTTAAAATACTCTTTCCAGTAATCCTAATTTGCACGAAGATATAACGTCCACATTACGTGCCTTGCCTTGAAATCTAAAAAATGGAAAAAAACAACAAAAAAGAAAAAACTACAAAAAAATTGACATCACTACACTTGTTTTGCTGCATTTATTATAATTTTAAATCTTTACCATTTTTATGGCAAAATATTTTGTACTCCAGATGCGAAAAATGTGTGACATCATGGATTTTTTAGACAGTTATACCTTTATCTCACATTTATAAAACATATCATGGCTGTGTATAGTTGCCGCTTAAGAATTGTAATCGACCAGCAAATATTTTCAGTATTTTGGTGTTTTTTCTATTAACCTTTCATGTTTTTCATCTTCCAATTAATATTGGGGGGAGGGGATACAAATTTATACGAATTATGCAATACCAAGTTTTGCCTATGTAGGTAGTGCTTTTAGCTGTATTGGTTATTATAGGTAAGTACACAGATTAAAAAAAAAAAAAAACAACAAAAAACAACAACAACAAAAAGGAATAATGTATGCTTTTTTTGTTTGTTTTAATTGACCAAAGTGGGTACTGCTATTTTTGCAGTGTGATGAGGTCCTTTTCTGTACTGAGAGGTGGACAGGGGATTTTTTTTTATACATACATATATATATATTCTGGGGTGGGTTGGGAGGATTTTTAACACTTTACAGTGTAGCTGTGAAGCAGTGCACCCTTAGCCAGGCAAGGGCTGCAAAGCGACTGTTCTGCCTACTGTGACAAACTTTCAAATCGGTTCCCACTTTTTAACTTCCCACCTGGGGTGCAAGCTAAAATCATTTCTGGATTTAAAAAAAAAATAATGAATTCTGTTGGAGGCAGACTTGACTTGAGGAAATTGTTTTACTTCAAGTGATTTTTTTCTTGAGAAAGAGAGATAGACAGAGAAAGAGGTCAAGACCCACAGTAAGATGAAGCATTTTCCATTCTGGCGAAGATACTACATCCTAAAGTGTTCATGTTAGAAATTGTTTTTAGCTCAGAATGACAAAGGCACTTACTTTGTCTAGGAAATGCAAGTACAAGGCCAAAATCTTTGCTGGCATAATTCCACTGACTCCAATTGACTCTGGAGTTGCTTATGCAGAGAATTTTCCTCCGTTGGACTGCTTGACTGCTAAATATCCATTTTATTTTTTTAATTACGTAAAACTTTTTTTAATCCTCCTCTTCCCACCAAGTTTGTTAATTCATAGCATCAGAATTAAAATTTTCAGCCTGCTAGGGCTATGTTAGAGTTTTGCAGAGTATTCTCATACAGCAGATCAGATGGAGAGTTCTGGGCTGTAGTAGAAAAGGAATTTACGCAAGGAATTAGACTATGACGGAAATAAAAGAGTGATTCCAGTAAAATCCCATTTTACAGACCAGTAGTTGGCCTGTTGCTGGAGACCTCTTATGCTCCAGGGATCTGTGCAATGTGTGGCTCAACAAAGGATGAATTTTTCTTTGAAGCACATCCTTTTATTAGGGCACAAGCAGAGGAGAATATGGACACGTGGGTATAGGATATCCTAGTAGGAAAATTCATCCCTTCACAGTTGTCTCTGCATTTTGGAAGTTTTCCTGCCCTGGAGCAGCCCCAGAGGTTCAGTTCCAGCAGCAGCCACCCAGTGAGCACTGGTTAGGGGCACACCACCATCAGTCACTTCTGGCTCCAGCCAGTCTGTAGTGCTTGAAAGCATAGTGGTGGCATATCTCCATGTCTTCAGGAGGAGACGTGTGTAGGCAGGGCTTGAATGACTACAGAGACAGGAGTTGTAGAGAAATAAATCCTTGAGATTTAGACAAATTGAAAAAAAGGTAAAAAAGAAAAAGATAAGACACACACACACACAAAAATTATGTTGCTCTTTTTTGGAGCCTCCCAGTAACTCAATTCGTTTGCTAAGCATATGACAAAGTATAGTAGATCCAACCAGAGTGCATCTTAAGTTCTGGCCTGGTAAAACAAACCATGTCCTTTACACATCACTGATACTCAGCAGAAAGGTGTGCTGGGGGGACATCCTTGATTAGTAGCATTAGCAAGGTGTTCCCTGAAAGTTTTTAATAGCACGCTGGAACAAAACTGGAACAAGTTCAGGCTTCAATATGCAATAGCCAAAATGATGATTGCTGTTGTAGGAAGATGGATGCCATTAACAGAGCCTTTTTTTTTTGTTATCTCTGAACTCCTATACGCAAAAAAGCTGAGCTTACAGATGCAATTTTTTAAAAAGTAAACTCCTCCCTTCCATGTGGATAAATTAGATTGTTTGGCAACTGTGGAGTTTTGACACTTGCCTGTCTAATAGAAAAGCCTATTTGGAAGATAATGAACTTTTCATTTATTGTATGTTTGGGTTTAGCTTGGTTTTGTTGGTTGTGAGTTGTTTTTCCTTTTAAGCTCAGCAGTCAAAAGATTAAGACTGAGAACTCAACTCCAGTTTCTGGCCTCCTCCTTCATCAGGAAGTGTATTCTGACTAAATTGAGCCACCCCGTTCTATGTGCACTGTTCTGCCTTTATGAAGTTGCTTTGCAGCCCTGGCCTCACGGCTGTGCCACTGAAGTGTGTTTCCCCTGGAGTGACATGAACGCTTGAGGCTTAACTAAGGAAAAAAAAAAAAAGGCAGTGAAGGAGACTGTACATAAAGACATGGCAAAAATATTAATTATAGCAATATAGTTGTGGGGTGATGTTCAGGTGGGCAGCTCCATTGAAAATATGTGAATGAGTTTGTGAAGCTGCAAGTAGCAAGAAGAAAGGAAGATCTTCTGAATGAACCGCCTACCTTGTAGACAGTAATTTGTACACTGTATAGTTTTGTTGAGGATTTTTTTTAAATTAAAATACCCTTGTTTGTAAAGCTAACTTTTAAACAATTATAATGGAAATGCATTTCCATTTTTTAAACAAGAATATTCTTTGTTTGGAAACTGGACTTGGGTTAAAACTCTCCAGTTTCTTAATTTATGTATTAAAAAAAAATCTGTCCATGTTAGGAGTTATTTCACAGGTTCCTATGCTTGAAAAGCACAGGTTACTAATCCTTTAAAAATGTAAATGGAGAAAAGTTATATTTTATGAAGGTTATTTTGTTGTATTTAGTATTGAAAAAGTTGGTTTTCAGAGCATTTCAAAATGTTGGAAGCACCACTGTCTTTTTATTAGTATATATGGCCTTTAGCAAAAGTTTTTGTGATTGTTACATGATGGTATTTAAGATTAGGTTCACAGAGCAATTCAGGATAGGCAGAGAGCTAGAACAGTACTTAAGTCTCACACAGCTGTGTCCTCAGGGAGCAGAATTTTGGATTTGCAACTTGTAGCTTCATAAGGACTTAATGAAAGAGATTGCACAAGAACATCTGTGACACCAGAGTGTGTTCTGTATCTAAATCTAAATTATATGTACTGTGTGAGATTATGAAGGCTGCAGAAAATTATCCCATATTCAGTGTACAGTTTTCACTTTTAATGAAAAAAACTCTCTAATGTTGCTGGCAGTAAGGCCCCAAGCATGACACCCTCTATGGTTTACATGATCCTGTCAAGGTCTTTTGTTAACACTAACCAGCTGCTTGCTCCTGGATTTTTTATTGGGTTTCTATAGAAAGCTTAAGGAAAAGAAAGAGAGTAAAATCATATGCCGGATAATCAAGTTAAATAGGAAAAGCTCAAAGCTGAATGTTCTACTCCATGTTGAGGGAGCTGAAAACTGCCTCCTTCATATTTGCACTTTCTGCAAGTTCCCCAGTTTTTTCTAATTTTTCAAAATTATGTGGGTGTGGTGGAGCACTGCAGTTGGAGTATAACACAGACCACTCATTTTGCCCTTTAACCCTGCACAGTGACCTTTGCATCAGCCAAACTTATTGCCATGACAACTCTTTGTACTGTTTCCATGCCACAGCTCTGTTGGTCATGTTGTCAATAGTAAAGGGGACAAGTTGGAGACGGTCAATTTTTACATTTTTTTTGTTGCAATTTTTTCTTCAATGGTTGTAAGTAGTTGTTTGTTTGTTTAATTGTTTTTTTTTATGATAAAAGGGTTCACTAGTTAGTACTCTTTAGAAATATCTGTGTGTTGCAATTCAGACGTATGCTGAATTTGTGAAAAAGGCTTCAGTGCCACTAGCATCATGATATATTAGAATAAGCCCTTGATACCTTTATTGCATGATACGGTAACAGTAAAACAAAAAGTGGCCTAAAAAAAAGGAGAGCAGTGCGAGCTAGTGACACTAAAGCCAGTCTTTGTATTACTGTATTTTTGACAGAATGGTTTTGAAAACTGTGCTACAGGGACTGATGTGGCAAATGTATCTCTATATGCAGAAGGAAGTTTTTTAAGAAGTATGGCTTATTATGCATTCTTCATTGAGGGCATTGAAGTTGCATGGACTGATAGAAGTTGATGCAAAATGAGAAAGAAGCAAAAACCAGCAAAATGTTTACCAAAAAACTCAAACAAATGAGCAGTGCCTGTTCAATTTCACAGTCTCTGTTGAGTTCAGTTGTAAATATGTTTCAGATAACATTTTCTTCAAAAATAATCTCTACAACATTTTAGAATGTGAGGGGTTCCTTAATCCCAGGCATAGGCTTCCCAAAAGCTGCATTAGATTATGTCTTCATCAAGCTGTTAATTTCTGCTTATATCATATAGAACTTTTAGTAAGCTGGGAAGAGGCACCCCATCTCAATGATATTTCTCTGAGAACAATTTTTGTAGGGCTGTGTGTTTCTTTAGATACATTTAGTACAACTGTAGGTGACAAGTAGTCAGTTATTGCTTGCTAGCTACATATCAGGGTTGATCCATTTTAAAACTTTTGGCATTTTTCCCCATACTGTAGGCCATAAATCCTGAAGGTTACATTTTAATTAAAGAGAAGGTGCATGCACAGTCTTTGTGTAATGAACCTTCACTAGTAGGATGCATTACAGTACAGCTACTTAATTTTGGAATTAGGACCCTCTGGCATCAGACTATTTTTAGCCTGAGAGTTAACAAAGGCTTTTATTGTGCCTGGTTGGAGGATAATAATGTTCTTTTTGGTACTTTTTTTTTTTTTTTTGGGTTACAAATGAACTCAACTGCCACAAGTTTTAAACTGGTGTAAATCAAGCTTGACTTAATGTGATTGTTACTGTTATATCCAGCCTATACTGCTAGCAGCTGCTCATACTGCAGTCAATTACTGGAAGCGGATATATTTCCTATGCAAAAACTGTTTAAACAATAAAAATGAGCTATGCTACAGACCCTGGTCTTATGTTTTCTTTTCTATCTCTAAGAGTCACAACTAGTAGTATCTTAGAAACTAAGATTAAAGCTTGTACCCTGATAACATGGCAAAGCTTAGGGAGTTCTATGTATGCTAAGTTTAGATTTAACATATTTCTTTGCACACATTTTGGCCTAGCGGCTACACTGGAAAAGGAGTAGAACAAGAACACAAGCAAATACAATCAGATAATTGGCTGGCCCAATTTAAACTTTATATTTTGTTTTCAACATCATATTTTATGAACCCTACTAATTATATAGGGGATCTGAAGTGTTTCTCCTGTGATGTAAGATTCAGAATGACAGTGGAAGGGCAGGAGACCTCTGTTTTCTGTTAATATTATTGATTTGTGACAGATAGTCAATCTTTTGATTTCTTAACTGCCTTCATGATACCATTTTCACTGAATAAGGACAGTAAGACCCAATCTTCCCAAAATCCTCCCTGAATTTAAAAACCTTTGTTTTGGGTAAGGGTCTTTCAACTCTGTGAAGGAATAATTATTTTTCATAAGTGTGAATTAGATGTATGTATGGGATGTTTTATTCAGCTCATGTTCCTGGAAATAGATAGTTTTCCTCTTACACCATTAGGATTCCATAAACCAGTAGCAACAGACAGCAAGTAACATGAACATGGTCAAGAAAGAACTGGTGAGATCACAATGTAAAAACTTAAACCAGATTATATATGTCACAAAATTTTGTCCCACAGTGAAGCTAAATAACATTCCCTCTACTTAGATAAAAATGCTCAGTTTCAACCAGTACTGTGAAAAATGTAAAATAGTTTGTTATTTTTCCCTACTGGTTTGTTTACGCAAGACAATTTGTTTATTAAGTTACTAATTTTTATGTGAAAGGCCCTTTGTTGTATGTATGTCTCTCCAAAACAAATTTGTCAAGAATGAAAGTTTAGGAAATTCAAACAATTTGTCCCGCTAGGGTTTCCTTGAATGATGTCTTTTGGACAGGATTTGAAAACCATATTATGGGTTTCAGGTTCCATGTCTAAAGTTAAAACAAGAAAACTTTCTTGCATAATCCAGAGACAATTAAATTCAGTCTTGCATCCCTTTTCTGATAGGAAAATGCCCGACTTCTCCAGCTGCTCTTCAGCCCACTGCAAAGCATCCCACTGCTGTACACAACCCACCAGAATCCTGCAGCAATCTGACATAACTTTGATCCCCCACTCTATGCATGTCAACTGCACAGTGGCACTGATGCCAATATTTGAGGATGGGATGGCAGCTGCATGCTGCTATTCATACTGCCAGTACGGCATCCAGGGCTGCAATACCATGCTCAAGATACACAATGCAGTGCCAAATAACACCAAGGTAGAAGCAGCTGGAAGTGGAGAATGCAAAGACAATGACTTGCAACTTCATGGTGAGGACAAGCTGAGGCAGGGAGAGCTCCTGGTTCAGGCCTTTCTGCTTTCCCATTTGTTAGATTTTTGAGATGAAATGAATAAACACTATTTTTTTTTAAATCCAGTGTTATTTTTGTGTATTTTCCCATGATCTTAGACATTGTAAGTAAAAAAAACCATAAATCTTGATACCAGACTCAAACACATGCACAAGCAGCAAGGTAGAAATGTGCAGTGCCACATCAGAGGGTTTTGTGGCTTGAGTCATTAAATGAAGTTCTTAAGTTATCTTCACTAAGTGTGGGTTTCTTGATGAGTCTTATTTTAATTTCTATTGCAACTACTGACTTATATTTTTATATTATAACTGTTTCTCAAGCAGCTTTTGTTTTTGCGCGTAAAGATGAAAGCATAGAGCTTGGTCTCTTGCTTGTGAGCCTGGGCCTATGGGCATCTGTTTCTTTGGGGGTGAAGGCACTGAATGCTGGAGGACTCTTGGGAGTGTTTAACTGCCAGTATCTGAGTGACTGTATCTACGAACAGAAGAAGGTTATTGAATGCTCAGAATTGAACCAAATTTTGTCTGCCCTTTTCTCGAGGGAAAAGAAGGCTCATTGCTGCTATTTAGGTGACTCATGAGTTTTGTCACATCTCCACTTAAAAGAGCAGCAGCTTAAAGTCTTTCTGGTAAGGTAACTACAGGATTGTTTTACATATAGGTTATATACATCACCCTCAGAAATGACAGAACTGAGACTCAATAATGGAGAGCAGCTAAAAGCAAATGGTTGACATTGTCATTGACAGTGTCAGACTTTGAGAGATGTAAGCAGGACCTAACCAAGATTTTCGTTAGAAGAGCTATCCTACTTCTTCCTGCTAAACAGATCTTTAGAACATTCACTGAGAGTTTCTTTAAGGTCTTTATTGGCATGAGATTAGCCATTACTAACAAGGCCATTAACCACAAAACTTGAGTGAGCTGATGAGAGATGTAAAGATCTCTTCAAAGCTGTACAAGGATTCAAGTGTGTCTTGAAGTCAATTTATCTTTTATGGCACTGGCTATTATGTAATACCCTGGTCCACTTATCTTACTCTGTCCAAAATATCAGCATGTTCTCCAGACAAAGAATGGATTGAACAAAGTTACAGGACATTGCCTGTAAAATACAAAGCTTAAAAAAAACTTATTGGAGCTGATGAGAACACCATCAGTCCTTCTTATTAAGCTTGACTTGCAGCTGGCCTCTGCACATGCTATTACATGGTATCTAAACAGAACCTTCTGCTTAAAAAAAAAGGGGAGCAGGGTGTGGGTAGTGGGGGGACCTGTTCCTCTCGAAGGTTAGCTGATGCAGCTGCAGTCCCTCAGATGCAAGTCCCTTAAATTATTAAAAACCGCCTATATTGCTGGCAAGGCATCTTAATGTCAGTGAACATGTATTTCCAGGTCTTAACATGTGATTTTTTTTTCCTGAGGAGGGTGCCTTAGGGTGAATGGAGGTGTGTTTAAAGCAGAACATGATGCTAAGCTGACGCTCATGACTAAAGCAATGGCCTTGATTCACTATATTCAGGTGTGTTGCAGTTGCCAAAAGCAGCACACAGTGCTGTGGGCATACAAGCAAGAAACTCTGATACACAACAGGACTGGGACAAGGATAAAAGACGTATCTCCTCATAGCTGACAAGTCAAGCTCTGTAGCACTGTGAAGCTGGAACCGTATCAATTGTAAGCAGGTGTCTATTCAGTTTTCAAAAACTCTGCTCAGATAATTACTGATGTTTCAAGAAACAAATTGTGCCCCCAGTTAGAGCACTGAAATACTGAATGCAATGAGGTTGGCAAGGGTAAGAGGGGGCTTTAGTACTTAGACACTTTTCAGACATAATTCTGCTTGTAAAACACCTCTCTCCCAAATTATTTGAGATTGAAATATTTCCCTCAGTGTACTTTTTTGCTGAAGTACATTGAAAAATGTCACAGTTACTTACAGTGGATTTGTTTCACAGACCAAGAAAATTTGATCTCTGAAAACCATTAGAAGTTGAGCATATTTTTCTGTTTCATGGAGACAAGAATACAAATGTAAGGTTTTGNTTGATTTGTGTTGTTTGGGTTTTTTTTGCATATCTTAAACTCCTCCCGCCCTCACTCCCTCCTTTTAAAATAATGTGATACAAGAATTCACAGGTATCCACTAACACCTGAAATATCTAATATGTGCTACTTTGTTTTGGTTTTGAATAGGACAGGAGGACACACCACCATATCCATAAACCCCACTCAGTAATAAGAAAATAAACTAAATATAACATGATGCCTCCAAGACTCAGAGCCTGCACAAGTTAGAAATATTAACATGTGGGATGAGAATAAGTTAAGGTGCTTTGGAGGATGTGAAAGTGAGTTGAGAAGGTCATACGGAAGTAGCTGTAATCAGCTAGTCACCTGTTAGACCTTCTTTACTTAGTGGCTTCTGGGCATGTTATGCCAGCATCACACAAGGATGACTGTGCCATTACAGCTACCAGGATCACTGCTCAGGAGCATACAGCAGCAAGAGCCATAGCGTACTGGCAACTCTGGGCTTGTGTAACAATACGATGCTACGTCAGCACATGCTAGAGGTGTGTTCCTCTAGGCTAGTGGCTTTCAGTCTATGGCCATAAGAAATCCTGGGGGTCCTTGGAACACTTCCGTTAAGGTAATGGATAGGGAAGATAAAGTGAGTGGTACAATGATGGCCTTCCAGCAACTAGTTTTGCTGATGCACCATTATGTTTATAAGGAGATATGCAAGACCCCTTCCAACTCTTTTGTTCAGGCCTGTGATGTTTTATGCAAGAAACAACGTGAGGAACAGAAACACCAGGGATCTTATAAAATTACAAGTTAATTCATTTTGCATTTTGGTAGTTGTGTGGAGGGTCCCATATAGATGATATTAGGGTGATAAGGGAAAGAAAGAGTTTTTTCCTGTCCTTATGGGGAAAGTTTGGATGGGCACAGCCTCTCACTGTGAAACTTCAAAACTTTGTGTTTATATGGTGCAAGAGACTGAAAAGACACATCTGGACTCACAGCTGCCTTCATAACTTCTTCTGCCCTGTCCTAGTCTTCCTGTGAGGTCACAAGACCTCCAGCATGCTCAGTGAACTCCTTTCCCTTTCCTGGATTTTCTTGTTCTTCATTTGCTCAGGCTCCTTACTTACCATTTCCCACTATCTCAGCCTGATACTAATCAAAGAAGCAGTTCCTGTAATGCTTCCCTTTGTGCCATGTGTCCTTCTTGTCCTTCCTGAGTATAAGAGGTGGTGTAGTAGCATCGCTCTGCCCCAGGGAGGAAGGTGGCACACACTGGGTGAGCTGGAGCTCTAATAGGATCCCTTCTCATTCTAGAAAGCAGAAGAGGGAGAAGGGAGCACTGTGCAGAGACGACAGGCATGCCTGCCCTCTGTTTCACATCCAATGGCATCACTTCTGTGAGGACTGGCTGTGCCAGGGTGCCACAGTGTCAGGACACCCTCTCTGGCCTGACCTAAGGCTGGCTGACCTGTTGCCCCAAGAGAAGGTGAGACCTGCTGGGTTCAGTCATCTCAGAATTACCTCTTCATATAAAAGCATGTATTCCTGTCTTGGGTGCTCTTAACTCCAGTTTTTAAAAGTGACTGCTGAAATAATAAACAAAACCTGAGAATCTGTGGTAGCTGGATCTGTGATTGCTGAGGTCTGGGGTGTTTTGTCTTAAAGAAACAGATCAGGTGATTGTATGATTGTAAGCAGTAAAAATTTCACTTCTATGTTTTTGCTCCAACCGCCCCCCAGTTCTATGTTTTGCTCCATGGTGAATGGCAGAAAGATTCTGCAGAGATGGTTGACAAATGCTGGTAGACTAAAGGGCTTTGCTAGGCATGACTGCAGCAATGCATCCAGCATCTGGAGGTACTGCCTGGAAGCATCCAGAAAGGGAAAAATTCCTACAGGGTGGGCATAGTAGAAGGCAAAATAATGATTCTAAACGATCTTTTCTAGTATTGAACAGTGATTAGTGAAAGAGTGAATTGGACCAAGCTACAAAATTGAGGAAGGATTGTTATGGAAAGGGAATGTTTCAAGTTAATTGCACCTCAAAGCAGCTTCAGGTATGGATTCACTCCTTTTTCTCTTGGACAGGCTCTCCAGGGGCTCTGCGCTTCAGTCAAGTCCCAGGCTGAGAGAGTAGGGAGATGTGAGCTGAGATCAAGAGCCTGTGCCAGAATCAAATTGTGCTCTGTGCCTGGCACAAGGTTTGCCAGTGGCTGCTGGTGTATGCAGCACAGTGGTAGGTCCCAGCTGCTGTATGACAGAATCTGTAGGAGACTAAAGACAGAAATAATAAAAGCAGTCTGTAAGGAAGTGCTTAATCTCTACTGCCTCTCTCCAACCCTGTGTAATGACTCCAAACTTAAATGCTCTGCCCTTGGTCTTGTGTGATGCTGTGGTGACAACTGTACAGTGTAGACGTGAGCAGAATTAAAAATCTGCTTTAAAAAAATCTGCCTGAGGGGCATGGGCCAACTCACAGCCATTCTGTAAAGAACAGAGCAGCTACTGGAGATTATAAAGTTCACTCAGACTCAACAATTTTTAATATCGTTTCATAAAAAAAGCACCTCTTGAAACCAGTGTAATGTCAAGTCTGTGTTACGAAACTAACACATTGAACTTTGCTGTTGAAAATTTAGGGCTTCTAAATAATCTGATATTCTGACATTCATGGTGATGTGCATTACAATGACTGGAAAAATCTTTTTTTGGCTTGACTTCATTTCATTCCATTTTCGTACATGTATGTGGTTCAGAACTGAGAGTAGAGAAACAGGTAATTTGGTAGCAAGCAGAAAATTTCAGGTGAGTTTGGCACTAAATCACAGCTGCCTGAGCTGCCACAAGGACTCATGTCTTTAGGGCTCCTTGGGAAGAGCAAACATCTTGCCATCAGCCACTTATTCCCCATCTTTCTCCATGCTGATCCTTTCTCCATGCTGACCCCCCTCAGTCAGAGGGGGCATGAAATACTGGAAGTTATGCACAACTTTAGTATTTAGTATTTTTATGTTGGTGATGTTGGGCTAACGAATGACATGACAACATTAGAAAGATTTTATATGTGTCACCAAGAGCTCAACTGTGAGTACTCCTAGCACAAGCACAGCCTATTGAATGATGATTCCCAACAATCATTTTCAAAATGAAGGCTCATGGAGACTGAAAGCTGGAATAGTTAGACTTTAACCTTCCTGTGTCATGGTCAAACAGGGTATGAGCACTTAATTGTATAGTCTACTTATTTAGCTTGGGGGGACTTAAGCCAGCAGGCTTCACTGAAGTTTCTTGGTGTTCATATTAATCTAAGTAAGAAACAATTATTACAAACTCAATCCACATTTTTGAGAGAATGAGATTTTGTAGCCTTTTAACACAGATTGTTTTCACTCAGTTTGAGGTATATGATCAGTGCTTTCTCTCTACATGAAAGTCAATTGAAATTGAATTGAAAACCAAAGTATCTTCTGAAAATAAATAAGAGGTGGCTTTAGTCAACCTTAAACAAGTTGCTGTTATTCTTCAGCCTGCCTAGCATCTATGTCAATTATTGTGAGGGGATTTATATGCTGCACAGAGTCCAGAATTTATTAAATCATAATATTGTGCAGATGATATGCTCAGAGCCAAGTGATGCCTCTTGCTATTACCATGCCTAACATGAATTGCAACTTCTGTTGCTGCAACAACATATATCTCCTCATTTGCTGTTGTATTGGGTCTGTCTGAGATGGAGTTCATTCCCCCATAGCAGCCCTCATAGTGCTGTGCTTTGCATTGGTATCTAGAAGGGTGTTGATAACACACCAGTGTTTTGACTACTGCCAAGCACAGCATCAGGACTGTAATGATCCTTCCCCACTTGAGGGCAAGATTCTGGGAGGGTCCACAAGCAGGCCAGCTGACCCAAAGTGACCAAAGGGATATTTCATATCATATGAGGTTCAGCTCAGATATAAAAGCTAAGGAAAGGAGAAGGAAGGGGGGGCATTCATTGTTTCCAATGGCTGCCTGTGTGCTAAGTGCACTGAAGTCCTGCTTCCTGGGACACAGCCAGACATTGCTGCTGATGGGAAGTAGAGAATAAACTTGTTATTTTCTGGTTTGCTTTTGCATGTGCCAGCTTTGCTTTTGCTTTAGTAAACTGCCTTATCCCAACCCATGAGTTGTTTACTATCTTATTCTCTTCCCCCCATCTGGCTGGAAAGGAGAGGGGAATATGTTACCTCCAAGTGGCTCTGAGAAGTGGCATCAGCCAAGCTTATTACAAGCAGTATCTACATAGCTATTACACGTGGCCGGTCTCATGCATACAGTTAGGCCCCTGTAGGCCTGCCTACCTAAGCTAAGCTGACCTAAGCTAATACTGCTACTATGCTTACTATAATCTACTCACCTTAACAGATAGCATGTTCCTGCCACACAGACATGTAGTCTATCTGCCTAGACACAAGTGTCCCTGTGGCAGGATGTCTAGACAAGATGTCTGCCTCTTCCTTCTATGCAGAAAGCAACTATATATAACACACTATAAATAGCCTAAAGGTCAACTGTCCTTGTCCAACCACAGACAACAGGCCACATCCATGGGACACAGCCTGTCATTGCAGCTCCTCTGCCAAGCATCCCCTGATCACACAGGTGTCCTGCTCCCAGCAGGCCACCACGGCAATAGAGTGACTGGCTGAGCACTTGGCATCCAGCTGACGTCAACCATTACAGTGGTATGTTTTTGTTACCTTAAACACTTCAAAGATATTTCTCTTCTGATTAAATTTATGATGACTGGGCACGCCTTTTTCTCCTAGACATCAATTGACTAATCCAGCACAAAACAGTAAGAAAGTTAATTATAATCTGACAACTACTTTTACGATCACCTCGCAAGACATGAGTGCAAGAACAATAACAAAACCTAAAAAAAAAAAAAAGTGGAAACTACCTAAACAAACCAAAGAAAAGAAGGAAAAGGGAGGAGGGAAAAAACTAAGAATAAAAAAAATCAGAACAAACAAACCAAGGGACTGGACCACAGCACATATTCAATACAAGAAACACTTAACATTATAGCAGTGATGGCCTTCGAACGGTTTTAATAGCTGTAAAGAGCAAAGCAGTCAGCTGAAGCAACAGAGGATAGAACGAGTAAGCCATTTTGCCTGACCAATGAATGGTATTGCTGTGGCTTTTATTTATGTCTGCAATGACAGTGAAAACATGTAGTAGTTCAACAGACTGGGGAAAGAGATGCTGGAAAGCAATGCCACAGAAAGGGACCTGGGAGTCCTGGACAATGGCTAGTTGAATCTGAGTCAGCAGTGCCCTGGCAGCCAGGAGGGCCAACCATGTCAGGGTGGGGCATCAGGCAAAACATTACCCACCAGTCAAGGGAGGTGATTGTCCTGCTCTGCTCTGCATTATGGCAGCCTCACCTTGAATGTTGTGTGCAGTATTGGGCACTGCAATATAAGAAAGATATTAAACTCTTAGAGAGAGTCCAAAAGAGAGCAACGAAGGTGGTGAAGGGCCTTGAGGGGCAGCTGTATGAGGAGCAGCTGAATCACTTGGTCTGTTCAGCCTGGAGAAGAGGAGATGGAGGGGAAACTTCATTGCAGTCTACAACATCCTCATGAGGGGAAGAGGAGGGGCAGACGTTGATCTTTTCTCTGTGGCGACCAACGACAGGACCTGAGGGAATGGCTGAAATTGTGTCAGTGGAGGCTTAGGTTGAATATTATCAAGAGATTCTTCACCCAGAGGGTAGTTAGGTGCTGGAATAGTCTTCCCAGGGAAATGGTCACAGCACCAAGCCTGAAGCATTTGCACAATACTCTCAGGCACAAGATGTCACTCTTGGGGATGGTCTTGTGCAGGATTGAGTTGGATCCCATAATTCTTGTGGAACCCTTCCAACTCAATGTATTGTGTGATTCTGTGATTCTGAAGTGATTCTGAAGTAAAAAACATACGTCTTGGAGGAAGAAATATTTGATGCACTTGGAATTTAGGAAAAAAGCATTATGGTTGGAAATTGAGAGTGCTTGGCCTGGTTTCTTTATCAAACATACATGTTGCAATGTGTGATTAGCATGTATTTCTCACTGTATATTATTGTTCTGTTACTTGGTATGTCCTGTTATGATGTGCCCTACCCCTCACCCCAGATGGTTTGTCCCCTTCCCTTGTCCTCCCTTCCCATTGGCTGGAGCCCCTATAAGAACCAGGGGCCAGAGACGGGAAGGGCTCTTTCCCTGGTTACCCCACATAAGCTTGGACCCTCCAGATGGTCTGTTGCCTCTGGAGTAAATAAACTTATATTATTATACGTAACCATGGAGAGCCGCCAGCACCTTCTTTGTCCTCTGTTTCCCTCAGCCATCCCCCACGGAGTGCAGGGGCACACTCACCCCTCGGCAAGCCCTGACAGGGGAAGGCTACACATACATAATAAACAATGGTAGAAAAATGCCTATAAGCTGAAGTTGCGCAATTTAAATAGGAAAAGGAATGGTTTCTTTAAAAGATTAAAGTTACTAAAAGAGATGGTAGATTCAACTGTTGTCTTCAAGTACAATATGAATCTTTTCTTGAAGCTGTTTTTCCATTAAATGCAAAAATTGTATTAATATCAAAACATGAATACCTGGATAAAATTAACTAACTGTCATGACTGGAATTCAAACCAGACTGGTGCCACACTTAGTGCCTTTGGCTGACATCTGTCTGTGAACATGTAATGCTTTAATTCCTTCTGCTATCTCTCTGTGTTACTGTTTAGGGCTGGCTTACTGACAGGAAAGTACAAAGGAATAGGTTAACACAGTTGTGGTAGAATTTGCAGAAGCAGGAATTATTTGGAGGTTTACTTTCTAGGCCATTTAATTCTATGTACAAATAAAAAATTCTCAGTTCTGACATTAAGTGGATTGATGGATATTGAACTCTACCTTTCACTTTCAAACAAACCTCTGTACTTTATTCAAGTTTAGTTTTAGAGGTTTTACTTCTGTTTGAGAGGCTCCATCAGTTTTTCGCTTTCATTTTTTTTTACTATATAAAGTTTGATTTTGTTCAATCTACTTAAAGACAAAAGAAGTATGTCCTCAATTCTACCTGGGTTTAATTTCGTCAAAAGAAAAGTGTGGTGTGTTTTTTTCTTTTCTTTCTGCATCGGACTTTAGGTGTAGCTTGTGCAGTTGAACTCTTAGTATGTGTTTGCTGGAGATTCATATTTCTCAAAACCTTAATTTCTCCTTTTGTATCTGTGGTGGGTTGGCCTTGGCTGACTGCAAAACATCTACCCATCTGCTCTCTCACTCATTCTCAAAAGGATTGAGGGGAGAAATGAAGATGAAAAAGCTGGTGATAAAGACTGGGAGGTCACTTAAAAATTACACTCACAAGTAAAATATAGTTGGCATGTGGAAAATTAATTTGATTTATTTCCAACTAATAACAGAGTTGAATGAGAAACAAAGACAAAAACAAAAATATCTTCCCTCCACCCTCTCCTTTTCCCAAGGTACAACTTCTCTCTTTCATTCCAAATCCTCTACCTCATTCCTTTTCTGAGTTGCACAAAAGGATGAGGAATATGGGGTTACAGTCTGTCCATAACTGCTCATCTCTGCTGCTTCTTCATCCTCACACTCTTTGCCTGCTCTAGAGTGTGGTAACTCACACAACAGTCCTTCAAGAAATAGTCACCTGATCCATTGGCAACAGTGTGGATATCTGCTTTGTTGTTTTCCTCTCTGTGGGCTACAGGGAAATAACTGCTCCAATGTGATCTGCTCCAGCTTTTCCTCCATTTCCTTCTCTAATCTTCATGTTCACAGGTCTGTCTGTTCCTCAGGCTTTTTCCCTTATTACTCACTGCCTGTTTCCCTTATTACTCAGTGTTTTTTGCTCATCTTTAAATACATTTTCCACAAGGCATCACCAGCCTGCCTGATGGGTTCACTCTTTTCTTGTAAACCCAGGGTCAAACCTATACCAACATCTTAATACCTATATCCAATACAGTATCCTTACCATTTCTCTTTATCTGATCTACTCCTAGGATTAGAGGCTGTGTAGCTGTACTTTGTGCTGCAAAAAAAAAAATAAAATTTTCATTGCCACAGTTGATATTGCATTGTAGAACAACTTATGCCAAATTTATTCTATTACTGTCAACTTTGGTTTTGATGATTTCTTTGAATTAAGTCATGGAGGAAATTATAAGCTTCTCAAGGGCTGTTCTTGGAAGGGGCATAAATACTGGAAGCATTATAAAATACAGAAAAATATTTGTACTTACTAAGATTGTGCAATATTTTTACCTGGGGCTTTTGTAAGGGCGAGCTTGCTTGGGGGATTTGCAAGATTGTCCTTTCCCTTGGGGCAAAACTACTACAAGAATGACACTTATTTTATAGTCTTCTAGGTTTAGTTTTCAGATGAAACCTGGAAAGGCTGTTAAAGAAGTGGAAAGATGCTGGTAAATAAGTTCTGACTGAACCGCAACTTTGCAACATACTTCCTATGTTTAGATAACCCCATTCAACTTAGATCTTGATTCAACACTTGGGGCATGGGCTAACATAGCAATAGTGTCCACGTTTGTAACCAGGACCCCCTTCTAATCAGGAATCTGAAAGAGACCTTGATGAAGTTGGCTCAAGCAGAGGGCTAAGACCCAGCCCATGGGTGCAGTATTACTTGCATAAGGACTTTAAGTAACTCTGCTACTGTTAACTTCAAAAACAAGATGTATGATAGTTTCCTTTGAAAAGGCTCGAGCTCAGTAGCAGCTTTTTTTTTCATAAAGTAGTAGCAATTTTGTTCAGAAAAAATGTCCCAATCATTCCTTGAAGTGGAACAACAGAGACAAACATTGGTGTAGATGTGCAAGAAAGCTATTTTGAGGGAAGAGGGAGCAGCAAGTCTCATGACTGATTTATTATACGGAAATTAAGATTATGCAGTGATATGTAAAACTAATGCACCAACAGAGCCGATCAGCTGCCTGACACATTCTGGCTGGCATGAAAGACAGAGGCTTGTTTTATTTTTTAGGGATAAAGGAATAAAGTTTTTTTTTTCTCTTTTAAGCTCTATCCAACAGCACAATTTCTAATGGCTGCACATGTTTTAACGTCACAGAGAATGTAACTGCAGTTCTCTGTGTGCAGTGAGTTGAAGGCTGACCCAACCTGCCAGAGGCTGTCACATTCTTCCTAGGGATTGGGAAAAAAAGGTGTAACTCTCTGTTCAAAATAAGATGTGCAGAGACTAGCTAAGATTAATGCTTTTACAAAATAATTTTAAGCCTTTCAGGTTACTCTTATCAGCCATAAGAACAGGTTTGTATGTGGCTGCAAGTTGGAGATGGCATGCAAAACAAACTCATAAGACTAACTGTGCAGTACCAGAACATGATGATGCCAGAAGCCATACAGTTTTCCTGTCCCACAACAATCATTTTGGAGTGAAGGAAAACATGCAGAGGTATGCTGCAGCCCTATGCCCGGAGGTGGCACAGACAGTAGAAAAATGATGCAATAAACACAACTTGCTGTTTCTCAGCAATTTTTTTGTTATGCCCAATTTTCGACGTCAGCTGGAGTACTGACAGGTATTTCAGGATCTGAGACTCTAAAATCAGGCTGTAGGTCACTCAGACCTTTCCATAACTCTCGCAAACATGCCTGCTCATTGTGTTAATTCTCATGTCATCAGATACTAAGGTCTTTTGGTATTGTATGCTTGAATAGAATAAGAAAAAGAATGATGTCATGGATTCATCTTGTTTTGAAGAATAACAAACCATTTTTTCCTATCAAGAAAGCACAAAGTGTTTCTTGGCTGGGATTTTTCTGCCTCATGATTGACATATAGTCTCAAGATTGCACTTTAGAAAACCTAAAATTCTTTACTTCTTCTTGCTAGGCCTTATAGGATTGCATAATCCTACGTTGCAATTCATTCACACATAAGGGTTCAAATACAGTACTTGGAGAACTTTTTTTTAGAGCAGAAGTAAATTCAGATTCAGAGTTGGAGCAGAAAACCTGACATTAGAGAGAGGGAAAGTCAAAATGACACTTTTGCTGGTCTCGGTGTAATGACACATTTAGAGCACTGACAGTTATTATGGGATTAACATATTTAAAAAAAAAAATGCATCAAGACACTACAATTAACTGTGCAAATACAACATATAAGATAACAATAGTAATATTTTTCTGTCTTCTTTTACTGAAAATATTTCTGATTGCCCTGAGGACTTATAAAATACTCTTTCTAAAGAAAAAAAAAGAAATTTTGAACACTGAGGAGGAAGATTTGCTGTTTTATTAATTAGATTTAATCAAAATATTATATTCATTCAAACTTGCATTTGAACGGTTCTTCTTCAATCACAGTTCTGATCTGTCTATTAATAATTCAGGAATCAAAATACTTTTTGTGTCAGATAAAACTTTTCATGGCAAATGAGACACAAACAGATGCACAACCAGTCAATAAGAGCACACACTAAACACTTACAGAAATATTTCTGTTTTAGAAAGCATATACATTGTGCCTTTGTGAATAATGACATGGGAAAAGATTATGAATAAGTCTGTGAGATAAAATTACTCTTATACAGTGGTCATTGTAACATTTATCAGGTCTGAGAAGCCAGCAAAATATCTGGCTTTAACAAATATGTTAAAAAAAATTTCTTTGTCCTAGATAGATTTCATCCTCTTTTTAAATGTCAAGTGTCAGGGATTTCATGAAGTTAAATAAACTGTAGTTGCTTCTATTAATGCATGGGAATATCAAGGAATGTGTTATTTTGTTTTATGGGCTTTGTTTGTTTATTTGCTTGTTTTCTTTCCTGCACATTCAATCTGTTTTCAAGTAGAAATAACTTGGATCATTATGCTAGTATCTACAGAACATGCAATGAAAAGTGCATGTTTGAGGTCCTTTTGAAATGAGTTCTACACTTGAGATGAGTCTGCAGAGCTCTGTTTTTTGGGGTAACCTATAAAACTGACAGACTTATCACTAGTCCAATGGATGTGGTTTGGCAGCAGGCAAATGTAGGGTCAGTAAATGACAGAAAATGAGTGAAGATGGAAATTGAATTTACACCTCATATATCATATAAAGGGCATTTGTTCAAAGACAATATTTAGGTGAACAAGCGGAAGAATATTTGGCAATGGTCCATGTGTCACCAGTTTATACACCCTGCATTCAGTTTCTGTCCCAGGATCATGAGTAGATGTGGAAACATTCATCTTCCCAGAAATATAGGAATGAATTAAGGAACTACGTCCTTCCTTCCTTCCTTCTCCAAAATACCCTACTTCTAACTTCTCAAAATCAGGCTGATTTTGCTCAGATGCAACAGTTACAAGGAGAATATTAAAAAAGAGATGAAAACAAAGACACTCAGAAGAGAAATAAATCTGCTTACCAAAAATCCCATCTCAAAATTGTACAGCATGTAAAAATTCGCAGTGATCATTTTGAGGTGCAAAGGAAGAACATTTCTGTGAAAGCAACTGAACTTTGCAATTGCATTGCAATTGCATTCTATTTGTAAGTTATTTCCTCCCGAGCCTGATGACCTAACCAAGGAATTGCTCTGTCGTATTATGAAAAAAGCCCCACCAAACACTTTTTCTTCTTTCATTTGTGTTGCTTTAGTCTATGGAGTNGACAGGAAATTTTTCACTATGCAGGATTTAGCTAAGATGAGGTTTAATAAATATAAACTGTGGTTTGTTTGAGAGTTGAAAGAGAGGTTTATTAAAGTGCGTGTTAGACTTCTAATTATAATTTCTGCAAGTTCTCCCTACCATAGTTGAGCATAAATGCTGACTAAGGTCAACATTTACTGAGTATATTGGATGTTATTTTGATAGTTCATGAGATGGAAATACAGCTGACCATCCACACAATACTTGTAGAACATGCTCAAAGTGGACGGAGAAGAATAGGGAGCATTACCACCTCTAAGAGAGACTGAGTTTATTTTAGGACTAAGATGTGGTGGCAGGAGGTATAAAGCACTGTAGCTCCTGGTTCTCCTGAACAACATCTGATGGTGCAGGTTTTAAATTACACCATTTTGTGAAATTCTAAGGTAGCCACATGCAAGACCAGATGCTGAAATGAGATCCGGATTACTGTGCCACAGACCAAAATTTAGGCCTGCCAAGAAGGCAGTGGTTTTAAACACATAGGCCATATATTTAAACACATAGACCCCTTCTTTCAGTGAATTGCTTTATTCCTGCCTGCTGTTTCACATAATGCTCTAATCTAGATGCTGTGTATTGTGCTATTAAAATTTCCTTTTACTTGTGCCAGTCTCCCCTGTCTCCTGCTACACTAAGTCAGCATTTCCTGACAGTCAGATCTATTACTTACTGCCACTACTGATTTTGTGCAAGTTAGCTTTGTTAGAGGTGAACTACTAGCGCTTGAGGGATAGCATTATCAGAAAGATGCCNAGAAAGATGCCCCGCTTCATCTCCCATTTGCAAGTATACTACCACTTTCCACCTTAAACCATCTGGCAGATTTATACTGAGATTCTCCCCAGTCTGACCATCAGTTTAGTTATTGCAGCCCCCTCCTTGGTGAAAATGGCTGAGTCGTGCTGCACTGCTGGTACAGCTACAGAATGACCTGGAGATCTGAAGCAAAAACCAGATGTCTCAATAAATTTTTGTCAAAATGTAATTATCTTGGGAACAGCGAAACAAATGGAGGGAGAGGCAGAACCAGAT